>JAWPHD010000655.1:0-418742 GCA_037043455.1 Cyrtodaria siliqua | reverse complement strand
TGAGATATTGATACGCAACTTGCTGTGTAGATAGGTTATGGGAAATTAGATAGGATGGTATATTTTATACAGTGGGGACAATAAATTTACTCTCCGTCTGTCTGTCCCTCTGTCTGTATGTCCGCAAAACCTAGATTGTGATAGTGGACAGTACTAACACCTCCACAAATTTTACGAAATGTGCCCCTGTAAGTTTTTTCTTGTCGTGCCCTTAATGGTTTATTCTCTTACTGCTATGGCTTCTGCCAAGTCATTGAGTACCTTCATTGGGGCTTTCTATGCTATTGTTTTTTTTGTATTATATTTACACGAGCATATTTGTGTTTTACTTATATTGCCTATTGATGCTGCCTTGTTGGTTAGAGATTAGATCATGGCGGGGATTTCTTTATTTACACTGTCCTGTTTTAATGGGATGACAGTAGGGTAAGTGTGAGGTTTGGTGCACCCTAGAACCGGTTTAAACCCCCCAGTGGCCTACTTTGCCACTGACCGTTCCGAGGCGGTAGCCCTATTGTCAACCCTTTTGTGTTTCTGATGTCGTTTGCATTTATTATTGCTTTTGCCTTTTTGTTTGTCTGTTTGCGTGTTTGTTTCTGTGTTTTGTGGTTGACTGTCCTCCTTGAATGCTACTTTCCCTGTCCGATCTTTTTATATTTCTTTGTTTCATTTTAATTTGGCCGTTTGGAGCCTTTTTTTCTTGTTCCATCTTCGATAACTGTATTATGAGATAATGGATTAACGGCTTCAGGTATTTTTTATGAAATGTCCCATGTAAAAAAACAAGAGCATCGCCAAGCGGAGCATATACGCCCGTCGTTTCATTGTTGTAGACCTAATACCTTGAAGGAAAATAATTCAAAGAAATATAAACCTGAGCACCATGGACCTTTATCAGATGTATTCATCGTGTAATGTTGAAGATGTGTTCAAAGTGTTCACATTTCTAATTATCGAGTTTCTAGTAGAGAATGTCTAGTTTCGAGTAGAGAAAATCGAGTTGCGAGTAGAGAAAATTGAGTTTTGAGTAGAGAAAATCTTAGTTTGAAAATTACCAAAAGAAAACGGTCAAATATGAGCAGCAATGGTGTTATAAAGGTAACAGAGATGTATCCAAGTATTTTCATATTTATCTTATAATCACATCTGTCTAATTAATACCCTTCTACCCATTGCATAAGCCTCCTCCTTCCCTCTTCTTCTTCTTCTTCTTCTTCTTCTCATAATCGAGATGAAAGCAATGGCGAGTAAGCGACAGAACAGATAAAGAGATAATTCATTATAGTGTGTGATAATATAAAGTTAAACAAGTACTTTCATATTTATGACAAAAAAAAAGAAAAAAAAGACGTACACTACTAAATAAATTCCTTCATTCTTAGGTTAACACCAACTTGAAAACAATTACCATGCAAATCTTATGGTCAAGATTCACCTTTGACAGTGAATGCATTCTAATTTACATATGAAAGGCTACATTGATTTATTTTTTCACAAAGAAATGCAAGCCATGGAAATGAGTATCCTTTTTAGTTCATATATTTGTTTTGTTAATAGTTATAACAACCGTTCATTGTTTTCTCCATTTTCACTCTATGTACCCCTTGATTACTTGAGGTTATGACCTTAACAAACACTTTTATCAACCGGAAGTAAGTACAAACGTACATGAACCGTTTTGCAATCAAGTAATTTCAGTGTTTAATTTCCTAATAACTATATGTGTCCCGTTTTCAACTGTGAGACATATTCAGCAATTATTTGCGATAATAGGAAAGCTATCTACTTTCATATTCAGAGGAAATAATAGTACAAACGATGAATATCTCAGAAACTTCCTGATTCAATTTAAGTTATGCAAATTTGGGTTACATGATAAACGTTTTATGTCAGGTATACATATACGTCTGCATACCTGAAACACAGCAAACATATTCGTAAAGAATATTATATAGGTAGATTACCAAATGGTTGATCAACCTTTTGATGACCGATCTTTGTGGATATGGTCGTTCACCTCTTTGCTTGGTCACCGGTCGTGGAGGACTAAGCCCTTTCCTATATCTTACTTTTATCTCACATGGCACAATTGCTTCTTCACATTGTTAGTTTGTGTAATCTTTTTACTACTGAGTACACTTTTGCTAACATTTCTCTAGTCTTATAATCTCTGAACTCCTAATGCTGGCTTACGTTCACCTTTGTATTCCTTATATCATTTTTTTCATTTCAATTATTTCTTCTTCTCTACGGTGTCCAGTTGGGGCGACATTGAGATACGACATCGTGACATAATTGTCGCGATGTCGTGTGCTTTGTCGCGTATGACAACAAGACATTATGTCACATTGTCGTAATGTCGCCAACGACAACACGGTATTCTTTCAATTGTCGTGATGTCGTTGGCGACATTGCGACAATTGAAAGAATATCGCATTTTCGTGCTTAATATGTGCTCAAAATTGCACATTTTCGTGCTTGAATCATTGTATTGCGACATTGCAATACAATGATGTCGTATCGCAATGTCGCGTTGATCGTATCGTGATGTCGCATTGTCGGGTTGTATCTGTCGCCAACCGGACACTGTACTACTCTCACAAAGTACCGAATGATTTATAGTAGAGCAACAATGAGCTAAAAATATGCATATGTCAAGGGGTTCCCGGACCTGAGATATAACAAGCACTGTCATACATCAAAATGTTAGGCATAGTTTGAAGTTTTTGGGACTACCGGCATCAGTTTGAAACTTTTGGTACTAGCTCCGCAATTCAAGATGGTGTCCAAGATGGCCGCTTTTGTTTAGAAATCTGATATAAAACTGAACAATGAATATAGGGATAGTTTTTTCCTCAAAACTCAGTAAATGGTAACAAAACTAACTGATTATGTCATAGGAAGTAAAATACATTTCAATAATGTTCGCCTTTTATAATTTAAGGTCAAATTAGTGCAACAAATGACAATTGACTATACAAAAGTTAGTGCTGAGACAACAATCTTTGGAATAACACACGTTATTATATATCAAAACAATTGTAAGGAGTTCGCTACATCAACGAATTTAAATTTGATCTAAATCGAGAACTTGTGGAGATATCCAAGATGGCGTCCAAGATGGCGCCAAATTACAAGTATTTATTAATTATGAAAAATGTGAGCATGTTCAAAAAATAATAATTTAAAGTAATTTATATTTAAAAAAAGTATGCTAAATATAAAATGGCATTTGTTAAACGTTAAAATAAGTTTTAAAATGATCACGTTTTATAATTTAGGGGTCAAAATCTAGATCAAAAGGTCAAATTATTGCAATAAATGACAATTAACTATACAAAGGTTAGTACCCGGACTACAATTTTTGGTATAACACACATTATTATATTCCAAAACAATTGTAAGAAATAGTTCTTTAAATATAACCTAAGTTGAGGACATGCAGAGATATCTTCCACGATGGCGCCACATTACAAGTATTTATTAATTACACAAAATGCGAGCATGTTCGGTATTTCATATTAAAAGAAAATATCTTTAAATATAAAATAGTATTTGTTAAACTTTAAAAAATATTTTAAAAACGTTCACCTTTTATAATGTAGGGGTCAAAATTTAGGTCAAAATGTCAAATGAGTGCAACAAATGACAATTAACTATAAAAAAGTTAGTGCTGGGACAATTTTTGGTATAACACACATTAATATACATCCAAACATATGTAAGAAAGAGTGCTTTAAATAAATTAAATTTGACTGAAGTCAAGGATATACAGAGATATTCAAATTGGCGTCAAAGATGGCGCCAAATTACAAGTATTTATTAATTACGCAAAATGTTCAAAAAATAATAATTTAAGGTATTTTATATTTAAAAGAAATATCCTTAAATATAAAATGGTATTTATTAAACTTTAAGTGAGCGTTTATGGCATACAAAAAGGGCCAAAACTAAGGTCAAAGGGTAATTTGAGTGCAAAAATCCACTTTTGTAGAATAAACCCTTTGCATCACAAATTGTTTATATACACATCGTTTAAAGATTAGGATTATTTTAATGATGTAATGTTTAACGCTTACCAATGTTAACAATAAGTGAGTAAGAGAACAACAACATAATTAACATTTATGCTGCTTATGGCATAGGTCTACGTATCCATAACCTTTCGGTCTATGAAAGAAGATGAACTATATAGGATTACATGCACGATTTGCTGGTGATAGACGTCTTTCAGATATGGTTGCGTTCCCGATTTAACACTGACAAAGGAAACAACTTGCCTCACATTTTTTGACATGGACTTACTAACAAAAAGCGTTACAAGATGCAAAAAAAAAGATGAATTGAAAATTGGAGAGCAGTGATAATGAATTAACAAAGTACTTCATAAATTCTGAATAAATTCAAAACATGGAGTGACAAATGGTTTCTTTTCCCATAGAATATGCTGTAGGGCTTTAGTGACAATTTCTTCACACACGTTCATGAAAAGTCAGTAACCAATAGTCTCATCTACTTGTATTTGTCCTCTGCGTGATGAGTCGTGAATTATCACACATGTTGAGATTTTGAAACTGGCGTGGCCCAGTTTATATCATGGTAGACTTGCAACTAAAGGACCTGGGTTCAAGTCTCACCTGTGCCACTGAGTTTAGTCGGTGTGTTTCGGGGTAAGACATTTTCCCTTAGCCTTATCCGTCAAATAGAGGTGTTTCCGTGTATTGGTATTTATAATTCAAGCACGTTAAAAATTCGTTTCATTAGTAAAAGTAGGTTTGGTTCTGGCACTCCTCTGGTTGGCTCTAAATAATGTATTATGTGCATCTGTATCACAATGGGCTTTGGCGTCCGTAGAATGCATATAGTGTTTGACAGCTACATTGATTATAGCATCCAAGCCCAAAACCAAGCTAAACATGGTGAGGTTGATTCGTTCTACACAACCAATATCACTATCTACCTGATTTGAAAACAATATCCAGAACATGATGCTGACTGACAGTAAATTCAAAGACGAGCTTTGGATATTCTACATCTTGTATTCTCCAAAACACTCCCGCTTTGTTGAATAAAAATCATACTATGGTCATTTGAGATGGTATTCAGGGTTATGCCTTACAGTTTTAGCAGTAAGACATAATAATGTTGGTTATGTTGGAGAGCTCTTCTCTAAGAAGAAACTGACACAAGATTGCTAGTGTATGCTCACTGTGCAGCAAACATGAGTGTAACACATGCAGTTATTACGAGTCCAAATACGTTCAAACTGAAAATACGTGTGCATACTGGTCATGATAGAAATCAGCTCATAAACTATTCAGCAAACTCACAGCCGAATAAGAAATGTGCTTTTCACACTGTATACTATTATACACAAAGCGACACATGCAAATGGCAAAAGTCTGCATTGAAATTAATAGTGAGAGATGCACCGCATGCGCAGTACCAAGATTTAACGGAAAACATGACTACTGTTTTTAATAATGCCATATGAATAGAGATGAATAGAGAAGGTTATGAACATGTTTTGAACATTACAACTACTAATACAACCTTCATTTAAGGAGTTCTTATTTTACATTATATGACTTATATAATGACTTGACCGCAGGTATTCGGGGAGTAGCGTAGACTTAGACTAGACCTTTTCAGAAGAAAACAACAACAATTATGTGTTGAAAACATAATTTAAATACTAAACAAACATTAAATACACACATTTAAAAAACAATCTACATGTATATACTATGAATATATATAGTTATAGTTATATCGATTTTTTTTAAAATTTTGACACATAATTGTTGTTGTGGGATCTTTTAATTTTAAAATATATTTCACATGTTAATGCGTGAATTTATTATACTGTTGACGCATTACTTTTTTTATAGCCTTCACTTGGCCTCTTAAAATTTTGTTTATTTGCGTAATTGTTACGTAATTTATACATATATTTTGCACTATGAAATTGTTTTCGTGCCTTTTCACAATCTAGACAAAACAAAGTGGGAGAGGTGTTTTTGGGCTGTATGTAGACTTACTATATTGTTTTGTGACAAAACATGTTTTAGCAGTATTTTCAAACACGTTACTACTGACAATAATGTTGATATCATCTAATGTTTTGGTATCTTTCAGTTCTAGATTGGATAATTGTCGTAGAATATCATTAACTATAGCACTGTCTACATGCTAAACAAAATTTTCGCTTTTATCTTTATCCCATAAAATTGTATTTTCAATATAACATGATGACGAATTAGTAACCTCGTTATTTACAATGACAGACAAACGCAAACTTACAGGACATTCTGATAATAATGGGCAAACATCTTTAACGTTACACAAATCAAGTAACGGGAATAAATTCGCCGTTAATAGAAAATAATCAATAGTGCTCCCACCTTTACTTGTAGCTCTACCGATACACCGGTCTTTTGAATATTTGCCATTAAGTATATTCAATTGTTTTTACAAAAGTCTAATAACTTATACCCGTACCCATTAACGGTACGGTCGCTATGGTTTCGTTTAATCGATACATGTGAATTTTCAAAGTTTATTGTCTCAGTATTGTACTGTCTAAGAGTTCATCACAATTCATATGTTCAAACAAGAATGGCTCCATTGTTATTCTATATTGTAGGTTGTTTGATCTAGAGTTAAAGTCTTCAAGTAAAATAATTCTGTCTTATATGTTCGAAAAAGAGCGGATCTCATTTTATCATTTCTCGTTTTAGGAGTCTGACAATGGTAACAACGGTTTAAATTGATAAAACAAATTGGGCAAAATAAATGAAATCTGAAAGGCGGTAATTATAGAGCCCTGCCGTTCGAGACGGATGTGAAATACGAGTTTATATGTATTGAATACCTATAGTTAATAAAAATCTAGAACACTAATTTGGACATAGTCAAGGAACATTACTTTGTACCATTTACTAATATTACAAAATATTATTTATATTTAATCAGAAATATTAGCTGTGCAATGGCTATGTCAAGTAATTAATTGTATTGAAACACACTTCAAACAAAATGTTTATGAAACTTTAACGTAAATTTAACGAGATGAATTTATCTATACGATCTGTGTTTCTACCAAGGGATTTAAAGGATCATTTAGTTTTGTCATGCTAAAAATTATAATGAACCGACGAGACTGGAATGCACTGCCTTCCTTATTAGACCAATTTACCAATGTAATATCATTAGTAAAAGTAGATATAAAAATCAAACAGGAAAAGTAGCATTCAAGGACGACAGTCAACCATAAAAAGACTCAGAAAACAAGACCTAGTTTAAAGATGAATAAAAGACATCACAAACACAAACGGGCTGACAATCTGGGCTATCGCCTTGGAACGATCAGCTGAAAAATGGCCGCTAGTGTAATTGTCTAAACTACCGTTAGTAAAAAACGCTTCACTATTGTTACGGGTCAAAAACGTATTTTTGAATAAGTGTAATAAGCTTGGTAAGGTTGTATATAGTGTAGAGAAGACATAAGTACTTATAGATGAAACGTGACGTTTATTGCAAATTTCATCAAGCACGCGTCCTGAATTGTTAATAGACCAAAATAAATTAATTCCAGAGTTTTCATAAGTTTAAGTACACGATTGTTTAACATGATCTTTAACGGCAGTAAGACAAGAAGTTAAAAGCTTGGATGTGCTTGTGGTGGTGCAAGAACTAGAATTCGAAATAAAGCGGGCTATTAATGCTACCTTGTTGGTAAGAGAATAGTTTATGGCGGGGATTTCTTTATTTACACTGTCCCGTTTTATTGGGATGACAGTAGAGTAAGTGTGGTTTGGTGCACCCTAGAACCTGGTTTAAACCCCCTGCGGCATTTTTCTTGCCACTGACCGTTCGAAGGCAGTAGCCCTATTGTCAACCCTTTTTGTGTGTGTAATGTCCTATGCTTTTATTCTTTGTTAACATTGCCATTCATGTTTGTCCTTTTGTGTGTTTTTGGGTTTACTGTGTTCTGTGAAAGCTACATTTCCTGTTCGACTTTTATACTTAATTGTGTACGGATATGTATGTAATTTAGGAATCCAGTACATGGTTGGCAGTTTGTTTTGCTTTTCGTCTACACAAGCCTTGAAAGTATCACACCGAGTTATATGAGTACAAACAACATCATCCTCAGTAGATTGAATTGGAGTATACGTCCGACTGCATTACGTGTTCCCGCCTTAATTTCATTTATAAGCGAATAAAACCATCAGAATGGGATTCAGTTTCAAATTCAATGTGCATATACAATTAAGCATCGTCGGATACCCCCGTGTGATTCGTTCCGTTACCCTCCACTATCACCCGTGGAACATTACGCCTGATTTCGGCCGTAATCAGGGTAGAGCAATGAAGCGATCTGATTGGTTTACCCATGTTTTCTTCGTAATTGGAATATTCAATGGGATTGCTCGGGACAGTGTAGTAGTCTACGCCAACGTATATATTTGCAGCACAGTCTATGCCAACGTATATATTTGCAGAAGGCATATATATTTGGAAAACAAATATGTATTTAGTTTCGGTCACCCAGAAGTTCGCACCATTTATTTATCGATCTTTCATTGATATATTTGTGTCTGCAATATATTTATTTTAGAGAAATATTTATTTCCATCTCAAATATTTTTATCTTCAATATATTAAGACAGACAATATATTTTTTATAAACCGAATATATTTTTCGGTATAATAACATATAAATGTTTGTGTCTACAATATATAAATTAGGAAAAACATATATTCAGACTGACGTATATATTTGCGTCTACAATATATATTTAAAAACAGAATATATATTTTTCAGAATATATATTTCTAGGAGTAACATATATATTTGTATGATATATATTTTTGGACAGAATATATATATTTCGGAGTAACATATATATTTGTCTGTATTATATATATTTTGTATTCAATATATATATATCTCGGAGTAACGTATATATTTGTCTGTATCATATATACCTTTGTATTCAGTATATATATTTACACACAACGTATATATTTATCTTACAACATATAGTCACGTATGGCGCCTCATACATGTTTATGTAAAGCATTAGTAAGGAATGTGACAAATAATAATGCTACGGGGATCTGTAAGACAAATGCAAAATGAAACTCCAATCTCGTCCTTTTAACAGAGCTATAGAAATTGAATATACTATCTATCTTTACCTACAACGTCAATGCTGCAGCGTATATTCTAACAAGTTAGCTGCTTTTAAAAACATCCAATGGTTAGGTCTGATGTAGAGGCCACCACGTTATAAAAGAGAAGACGGGACAACTTTGGAGGGGTAGTGTGTGTGTGTGTGTGTGTGTGTGTGTGTGTGTGTGTGGTGGGGGTGGGGGAGGGGGAGTATTTAAGAAAATGTTAATAGTGGTTAAAACTCTGATTTAATGTGGGGGCTATTACATATTAAATTGAATGCATGGCAAACAAAACAGTTGTATCAGCAATTAAACTATTGTTAAATGTATTAGCCTTATGCAAGACATGCATTCCATTTAATATGTTCCTACATGTTTTAAAAACTACTGTTTCCTTATTCACAGATTCTAAACCAGTGTTTGTTCTTCTTTTAAAGGGACACACGGCAATCTTGATGTTTTTAAAACTCGCGGCGTCCCGCTTGTTTTTCTGGATAACTTACATTTGTTCAATCATTAATATTAATTATAAGAATAGTAATAAGCACATTGTATGTGCATATTATACAATTTTGATATTATTTCACCAATAATATATTAAAACTTAAAGTAAAATATGACGAAAAAGTGAATACTTAAATTTTTATTTATTTAAATGTAACCAGGTTAAAAGTAGACATGATCCCGGATATATAAGTCGAGACACTCATTTCAACCACTTCAAGATTGCCGTGTATCCCTTTAAATGTGAAGTTAAAGGATATACATCTTTAACTTCTTTTTATTGTATACTAATTCCCTCATTAAATCAGCATTTTAACAGTTTTTCTTAAAGTTCTCCGACCATGTTTTGATTCATGAACATGTTTATGTTGATTTAAATCGAAATCAATACAACAATAGATATTTACAATTCACACATTGCAATATCTGTGAAAAGCCAGAGTAAGATTTTATTTGATGACGTAGAAAACGTTGAACAGGTAAATTAATCCACAGGTAAATGTATTTATCAATGATCTGGCAATAGTTGTGCAGCTATACAATTCAGATTTACCTCATTTCCCCATGCAGTCACGCAGTGGTAAAAGTAGTATCTACGTCATGCAAATAATACTTATTTTAACATACAACTTAGTAGCGGTTTTCAATATATGTTTCTCTCCGAGACTATCAAGAAATGTTCATATGATGTTTAAGAGTTAAATTTGTTAATTGATAATACTACAAAAGGGGTGGCCATTAATCTTTAAATAAAACAATTATGCTCAGTTTTATATGTTATCCAGTAGTTATTTTCTCTCCAATTGTCTCTTCTTCTCTTTTATCTATATAATACCTAACCAATGTTGGCATGTGAAAGCGTTCATAATTGGAACTCAGGGGAAAGAAAGATCGGCTCTAGATTCAATTTCAGGCAAAGGAGAAACACTATCTTTCTGACATTGATCATATGATCAACAAAAGATAAAACCTGTTCAAAGCAAACATGTTTACAAATAGAATATTTATTTATATTATATATTCTGTGATGAATTATAGAAATTTCCAAGTTTGAGAAAATCTGTAACATATCCCTTCCTCTACTGTGCTATCTCGCCTAGTGTGCAAGATAGCACAGTAGCCAAATGTTATGAACAAAACATAGTCGTCACGATATAACGTCACGAATTGACGTCATGATATTACTCCGCGCTATCGCCAACGGAGTGACAGAAGAAGGACTACTTGTATCAAAAGACGATTGGAAAGAAATTCATCTCAGAATATATATTATATAGTTTAATTAATATTTGTGTCGTGATACGGAAAATAATTCACTCGTGAGAACTATTCTTGCGATATAGAAACTCGTTCGAAAACGCACTCGTTTCTATATCGCAAGAATTGTTTTCACTCAGGAATTATTTTCCGTATCACTTCAGCAATGTTAATTAAACTCTATTTATCACATAACATGCGGTGTGGGAGTGTAATGATAACACCATTCAATATTTTCGATATTCCACTTGTGGTATAACGTTAATGACGTCATGGACGTCACGTTAATGTACGAATGCAATAAAAGTCGATATGTGAGTTATGTGATAAATAGAATCTAACATTCGTTCTCATTCATTATTGAATTTTTAAACTCGTTAGCAAAAATAATATAATGCTCGGCAAGAGCCTCGCAGTATATCATTTTTCCAACTCGTTTAATAAATTCAATAATGAATGAGTACTCATGTAAGATCCTCTATGTTCACCACTGGAAAAAAGTGCCATATTTTAAAACGGCGAAACATAGAAATAGCTTACCTCACACGAGTTTTTTTACATTCGCCAACTTTCTACGCTGTGACTGAAAAACGCTACACCATCTCACGTAACGGCCAACGGACGACAGACAAATCTCTATGGCATATGCGCTATGGCATAAGCTCGCCATGTATATGTAATGGCAAAACAAACAAATACAAAAAGATGTTTAGTTCGTTGTGTAATCTTAAATTATAATATTTTTTTTATTTCACAAAGTATATGTAAACAATAGCTTACCGTCCGTCTTAAACATAAACGATTTGCAGTTGCCTAACGTACTGCAACTTTTTGCGCATTCCATCCGTGATCCAGCTTTAACTGTATCTATTATAAAGCCGTCCAGATAACTCTTGAGGGGTGAAACAGTTTTGTCAAACTTGTTTGTAATTTCAGTCCCCGTTGATAGGTGAACTAAGACATGCATCATCCAAAATAGGTTCATGATACACATATTCGGCATCTCCAAAATCGTTATCGCATTTAACGGATGTTGCTTAAATTATACAGAGCTCACTTTTACACTGTTGTACTATTACCACGATTTCTTCTTACACTGTCATAAATATACCATCGTTCTCGTACTTTTATGTCATTAAATGAAAGAAATAGTCCTTAAATATGCAGAACTGAATATATTGCTTGGAGTTTCACAAATCCTCATAGCGTTAAGGACAAATAGTGCTTAACGACTGACAATAATAACGTTCCGAGCTTCCATTGGTCGATTTATCACAAAGCTAAAAGCGATATGCTTAAACGTGTCATTTTTTAACGATTTATCCAGCCGAACAGGATCATTTGATAAACTTGAATTGATTCATTGAACAGTTAATATACAGGTATATATTCTCATGCCAGTGTTTTCAAAACTAAATCAAAAAATATAATGGCAAGTCATATATATAGAAAAAAACAATTACCGTGCATATTCCAAAATTAACACTAAAGGGTTATCAACATCAGTACGTAGAATAATGCACACTACACATTCGTCTTAATCCTGTCGTTTGTATCTCTACTGGCTAAAATCCGGACGACGTCTGTCCTTCCGTCTTCCGTCCGTTAACTTTTTGATGTCAACACTCTAGTACCTTCATTTTGTATCCGAACTTTACCAAACTTTACCAGATTGTTAATATCAATGAAAGCTCGAAACCAGCCAAATCGGACCAGTTTTATTGTTATTGCCATTGAATTAACGAAAACTTATATAATTTGTCTTGTCAACACTTTAGTGCCTCCATTTTGCATCATACCTTTACCAAACTTTGCCCGATTGTTGATATTGATCAAAGCTCGAAAACGAGTCTGATCGGACCAGTAACACCGAAGTTATAACCCTTGAATTATTGAAAAATGTGTTAACTTTTTGATGTCAACACTCTATCACCTTCATTTTTCTTCCGATCTTTACCAAACTTCCCCAGATTGATTGTAAATATCAATGAAAGCTCGGACGAGTTCGCAAACAAGACAGATCGGACCAATAAAACCGGAGTTATTTCATTTGAAGTAACGAAAATTGCTATATTGTGTCATTTCAACACTCTAGCGCCTCCATTTAGCATCCTATTTTTACCAACCTTTGCCATAATGTTGGTATTGATAAAAGCTCGGTCAAGTTCGAAAACCAGACAAATCACCCAAAAATATCAAAGTTCAAAGCCCTTGAATTATCTAAAAATGGTATATTTTGTCTTATCAACACTCTAGGGCCTCCATTTGTCATCCGATCTGTACTAAACTCAACCGATTGTTAATATCAATGAAAGATTGGACGAGTTCGAAAACCAGCGAGGTCGTACCAGTAATACCGGAGTTATTGCCCTTTAATTAACGAAAATTGCTATTTGTTGTCAACACTCTAGCGCCTCCATTTTTCATCCGATCTGTACCACACTTTACCGGATTGTTTATATCAATGAAAGCTCGGACGAGTTAAAAAAACAGCCAGATTGAACCAAATTTAGTTAAAAAATGCTGCAGTTTGCCTCGTTAAAACGATAGGACCTTCATTTGGCATGACGTCAGGGAAACGTTGCAGGGATGATCAGTACCAAGCCTAGTTGTACCTAGGAACACCAGACGGGGTGTATATCTCCCATCTAACTCGTTCTGCTAGGGATGTTAAGGATTAGTTAATCAAGTTAGTATAAGTAATCTTCTTCAGCAAGGTTTTCATTATCATAAACTACGTAGATCTTCCTCAAAGTTATACTGCAGCAACTGAAACCTGATGGAGACGTAGAATACCAATAATAAAACCTTTCTGCGACTAGGAATGTCACAACGTTTATTCTGAGGAGATGTTATCTATAAACTTCTGAGATTAAAATGGTCTGACGGATTTCCTGTTAATCAGAAAATTCGTCAGAAAAGGATACGACCTTTTAGTATGACTACGTACTTCATGATTGATGATTGACCCCTCTACAGTCAGTGAATACGCTTCACTTTTCTTTTGCAGGATGACCAGACAACTTTGTGGGACTCCTTGATTACACATTCTGAAACCCCGAAAGGGGAGGTTGGTGCATGAACATTCGTCCCTCGGGTTTTCTACTCGTACCCGAGATTGGCTGCAATTGTTGTGGTTGTTTAGTAAAATTCTGGATACATCCTGAGATGTTTTTAATTATATGTTTTTCATAGTTTTACAATAACACACACATCTATCGTTTCCTAATTTCCCTGGATGTGGACTTTATTGTTAGTGATATCATTTTGATAGGATGTACTTTTATTACCCTGTTTTGCCACTTTGATCGCTGAAGACAGGATAATAGCGCGGTTGTGTACATCTAAACTCGATTTAAGATAACCAGTATTTTAATAGGCTCTATTGCATACTGACCGTTTCAAGTCAGTAACCCTGTCTTCACCACTCGTTGTGTTGTGTTGTTGTGTTGTGTATTGTCCTTTTCATTATAACCCTGTCTACACCACTCATTGTGTTTTGTCGTTGTGTTGTGTATTGTCCTTTTCACTGTACAAATGCTGACTCTTTGTGGTGTAGTGCGGACCTACGCCATTGCGCTCGATGCTGTGGTTTCTATAGGATCTCTTATCTCATTTTTGCTCTGGCTTCTTCCAAGTCAATGAGATTTTACTTTGTGGCTTTTTAGGCTTGAGCTTTTTATATTCACATATACTTGATAATCTATGTGTAATACTTATATTTATTGCCTATTAATGCTGCATTGTTTGTTAGAGAATATAAAATGGCGGGGATATCTTTATTTACGCTGTCCCGTTTTGTTGTGTTCTGTGAAAGCTACATTTCCTGTTCGACTGGTAGACCTACTTTTATATACCTACTTTCACATTGTTTGATTTAGTATGTAACGAGTACATTGCACTCATGCATTGCATTTACTGCACTCTGATGCTACAGCACTCAGGTGCGCAATCTGGTCTTGAATTCACCAACCATTCTTGAGAATATTCTTAGACTTAAGCCAAAGTATGCAAATTTCAATCTCAAATATTTCTGTAAGTTTGAAGTATAAACGTTCATAACAAGCTGCTAAATGTATGTATCAATATGATAATGACTAATGAACAGCAACATCATACGTTTGTTTACCTTTGAAGGTCATGGCAATATGTGTGAACGGAATTTGAGTACTTGAGCTAAAGTCTAAGAATAATTTGAAGAATGGTTGGTGAATTAAATGCCTGGTCTTGTACAAAGGTACTTGTCCTGATTGTCTTTGTAATGAAAGCCTCCGTTGCCTTCTATTGGCCTTTTGCATTTTATGCAGTACGCTTTGTAAGTTGTTATGTGCATTTTGTAAGTTGTCTTGTGCATTCTTGTGCATTTTATCAGTTGTCTTGTGCATTTCGTAAGTTGTCCATTTATATATTTTGTAGCATGGTCACTGAACATTCTCTTTGTAATAGCACAGGTGTAAATAGTTTAATTGAAAATAAGACCTGTCAGAATAACAGTTATAATAACAGTGAGAATAACTGAAATAGAGCTGAAATGGACATGTTACAAAACAAATATAGTATGGTTTCATCTCGTTGTTTAATTTAAACAGAACTCAATGAAACCATACTCTATCTATTACTTAACCATTTTCGCGTCGTTTTAAATGTTGGTGTGTACACCCGCTATCAAGTAGACATATTTTTTAACGGCATATATTGGAAGGCCAACCAATTATTTGCATTCTCCGAGTTTCATGCTAAGGTATCTACAGATTCATAATATAAATCATTATATTTTATAAAACAACTCCATGTAAGCGTCTATTACTTTATTACTAACAACAACCTAATGTATGATTTAATGAGCAATAAAGACTAATTAATCAATTGGCAAGTATGGAATCTGATGATGTAATAAAAGCATAATAACAATACATATCAAATTTTAAAAACTTCAATTAATATAACTTGTATTAGAATAAATGTCACGACATAGAAGTACACTTCATTAGGTACACAGATAAATGTCACAGCACAGATTAGTGAGCAAGTGAAACATACGTCAAGACATAGCAGTTCACTTCAACGAGTTGCACAGGCACATGCCACGACACAGCGGTATTATACCTGGAATGTCTTAAACAGATAAATGTAAAGAAATAGCAGTACACATCTACGAGTTACACAGACAAATACAATGACATAGAAGTACACATCTACGAGTTACACAGACAAATACAATGACACAGCAGTACACATCTACGAGTTACACAGTCAAAAACAATGACATAGCAGTACACATCTTCGAGTTACACAGACAAATACAATGACACAGCAGTACACATCTACGAGTTACACAGTCAAATACAATGACACAGCAGTAAACATCTACGAGTTACACAGACAAATATAATGACATAGCAGTACACATCTACGAGTTACACAGACAAATACAATGACACAGCAGTACACATCTACGAGTTACACAGTCAAATACAATGACACAGCAGTACACATCTACGAGTTACACAGTCAAATACAATGACACAGCAGTACACATCTACGAGTTACACAGTCAAATACAATGACACAGCAGTACACATCTACGAGTTACACAGACACATACAATGACATAGCAGTACACAACTACGAGTTACACAGACAAATACAATGACATGCAGTACACATCTACGAGTTACACAGACACATACAATGACATAGCAGTACACATCTACGAGTTACACAGACACATACAATGACATAGCAGTACACATCTACGAGTTACACAGACACATACAATGCCATAGCAGTACACATCTACGAGTTACACAGGCAAACACAATGACATAGCAGTACACAGCTGCGAGTTACACAGACACATACAATGACATAGCAGTACACATCTACGAGTTACACAGACACATACAATGACATAGCAGTACACATTTACGAGTTACACAGACACATACAATGTCATAGCAGTACACATCTACGAGTTACACAGGCAAACACAATGACATAGCAGTACACAGCTGCGAGTTACACAGACACATACAATGACATAGCAGTACACATCTACGAGTTACACAGACACATACAATGACATAGCAGTACACATTTACGAGTTACACAGACACATACAATGACATAGCAGTACACATCTACGAGTTACAGTCAAATACAATGACACAGCAGTACACATCTACGAGTTACACAGACACATACAATGACATAGCAGTACACATCTACGAGTTACACAATCAAATACAATGACATAGCATTACACATCTACGAGTTACACAGACACATACAATGACATAGCAGTACACATCTACGAGTTACACAGACACATACAATGACATAGCAGTACACATCTACGAGTTACAGTCAAATACAATGACATAGCAGTACACATCTACGAGTTACACAGACAAATACAATGTCATAGTAGTACATATCTACGAGTTACACTGTCAAATACAATGACATAGCAGTAGACATCTACGAGTTACACTGTCAAATACAATGACATAGCAGTACACATCTACGAGTTACACTGTCAAATACAATGACATAGTAGTACACATCTACGAGTTACACTGTCAAATACAATGACATAGTAGTACACATCTACGAGTTACACTGTCAAATACAATGACATAGCAGTACACATCTACGAGTTCTTAGCCTCGTCCGTCGGATGGGGACGTAAACGGGGTGGTCCCGTGTATCGGTCTATCCTCCGAGCACGTTAAAGAACCATAGGAATCTATTCCATAATACGAGTAGGGCACGGTTACCGGATTTCTATGTATCATTCCCCTGTCTCTGGGGCGGCTCTTAATAACCTATACTGTGTTGATGAGCCGTTAAACAACATTCAATTCAATTCACATCTACGAGTTACACAGATAAATGTAAAGGCATAGCAGTACACGTCTACGAGTTACACAGACAAATACAATCACATAGTAGTACATTTCAATGAGTTACAAAGAAAAATGTCACCAAATTACCGCACACCTCATTGGGTTAAACAGACAAATGTCACGACATATTAATACACGTCAGTGAGTTACGCAGACACATGTCAGGAAAAAGCAGTATACTTATATGAATTACTAAGACAATGGGCGTGAATTAGCAGCACATTTCATCAGTTACACAGACAAAGAAAAAGAAGATATAGAGGATCTTACATGAGTACTCATTCATTATTGAATTTATTAAACGAGTTGGCAAAATGATATAACGCGAGGCTCTTGCCGAGCATTATATCATTTTTGCTAACGAGTTTAATAAATTAAATAATGAATGAGAACGAATGTTAGATTCTATTTATCACATAACTCACATATCGACTTTTTTATTGCATTTTGCATGTCGCTTTTACACGCGAAACCGACATATACCGTTGAAATTGGATCATAGTTATTATCGATTTTTTTGACAGCGCATACTAGGCTTATTTGCATACTTATATAACTAGGGGTATATCGAAAATATAGAATGGTGTTATTCAACTCCCACACCGTAAGTTATGTGATAAAAATGTGTATTAAAGTGCCACAAATCATCATATGGCATACGCAACGTTCAGTACAACATATTAAAATCTATGAGATTTTGGGCCAATATCGGCCTACATGAGACACTAATTTATACATATCAATGCATGTAAATTAAAATAACAGCTAAAACATAAAACATGTAAAATATGCATAACGAACAGTTAGCATATTCAGCTTAAGACAATTCAATTTGTCTCTGTTTAATCCAGATGCAAGTTATAGTAAGATTCTTTCTATTTTTAAAGGCTTTGCAACTAACTGTTCGTTAAAGCAGATTCAATCAAATGTCGAGTGTGTGTTATTTTGGGCCTTTTAAAATCTAGATAACATTCATTCTTAAGACAAATCAAACATGATGGAGTTTAAAAATGGTTTAAAATATAATAACTTAGAATTTGCAAACATTAAAATAAAAAGGTTAGATTAATATGATACGTCTCCTTCTGTTCATAGCGTTGAAGATATCTTAAATTGAAGTTTTCATTTTCCATAAGAAAACCCATTTTTTCTGATGGCAGAAAAGTATAAAATGAATTGCCCAGAAGCGAAGCCGCTTGGAAAAGTTCATACCGGATTCATCGTACAATGTACAATTTATTAAAACAATGAGTTTCGTCTTCCACTTCACTTAAGTTACAGTATTTGCAAATTCTTTCGTTTAAAGGAGTTTTTGGACGGGTGTACCTTCCAGTTTCTACAGATAAACGTAAATTACAGCATCTAAATTTGGATAACGTTTTCCGTTGGCCCCTTGATAAGTTCAATTTAATATAGAATTCCGTTTTAAATTTAAACTTATATGTTCTATAAGTTCTTAACTTGTTTCCATTTGCATTATTACCATTACCATTTAATTTCTACTCCCATTTACAATGCTACTTATTTATTAGCTTTTGTCTTACAATATTAATACACACATCTTTACATGGCTTTTAACAAAACATGCAATACTGTATTTCTAGATCATTTATAAATGATAACATGCTCTTTTCCCATGATTTGCTTATATTCAATGACCATTTATAAATGATGTTACACAATCTATTTTCTGGCATGCATTTTATTCTGCAACATAATCTTACAGTCCCTTTCAAATGTCACGAATAAGAAGTACGCTTCAGTGAATAACACAAACAAATGTCACGGCAAGCAGTACACTTCAGTGAATAACACAAACAAATGTCACGGTTTAGCAGCACACTTCCATGAGTTAATAAAATAACTGTAATGACATAGCACTACACTTCAGTGTATAACACAGACAAATGTCACGGCATAGAAGTACACTTTAGCGTGTTAATTAAATACTACTACCACTACTTATACTACTGTTGCTGCTGCTGCTACTGCTGCTGCTGCTGCTGCTGCTACTACTACTGCTAGATAAATGGAATATTAGTTTATAGTTTCTTTATGTGTATAACATCCTATGTGTTCTGTAGTATTTCCGGATCCGTGAAAACATCCGGAACTCCTCGGAGAAGGAGAGTATCCCCTGATTAGTCCCACACGTGTTGTTGCTGGTTGTAGTCATGCTCGGCTTACCAAAGGTTCCAATTGATTGGTGCTATAAAACAGTGGATACATATTATGTGCATTTAGAGTATACTAATAAATCAACTAATAAATAAACAGAGACAAAGTCACATGTGCTGGTAAGTCAACATCTCGGCGGTAATATATATATCATACTACAGTACGAGAATTATTTTTTTTTAATTCGCCTTCGTTCTTTTAGTGTTAAGGATCTATTTCCAGCCTATTGTATTTGGGGGAGGAGAGAATTTGTATAGGTAACGTTAAACATACAATTGCATAAGAAAATGTTGGTATTCAATTGTGTTTCAGTTATTGGATATGAATTAGTACTATTGATTAATACTTCTAAAACCAGCCGAGTCCTTTCGCTTTCCAGATCAAATTTTTGTATAAACACTAATTTAACTGTGTTTCAGTTATTGGATATGAATTAGTACTATTGATTAATACTTCTAAAACCAGCCGAGTCCTTTCGCTTTCCAGATCAAATTTTTGTATAAACACTAATTTAACTGAAGAAATGGGTCAGTGAACGAACGCATTTGTTTAACATTAATTCAATGCATTATCTTTTTCTTTTCTTTTTATTTGGAAAGACATCCACAGTTCCGCTAAACTTCTTCAAGCGCCTTTAATGCTTAATAAAGAATGACGATTTGCTTAAACTTACTTCATTTTACGTTGAATTAAATGTATAGACGTCACTATCTAGAGATGCATAGTAAAAATGGATAAGATCCCATCTACCATGTATACAAATAATGTTCGAACACAATGTCGTAATACAACTATGGGACATGCGTTAATTATAATGGGTATTACGTTAACTCTGAGCATCTTATCTCTAACTGTGTCACCTGCGCAGAACGGCAGACACTTAGGGTCTCACTTGTCCATTGTCTGTCTATTGTCTGTCGTCTTTACGTCGTCGTCCATCCATCACAAAAAAAGTCTTGGCCATAACCTGACAAGTATTTGACCAAGTATATTCATAAAACTAACAACCATCGTTAGCAGTCATGCTCCTTTTCATAAAGTTGTAACCTAAAAGCTAACCTAGTTCATAACTTTGCAAAACATTGACCTATGGTCATGAAACTTTATACAGTTCATCTTTATCGATTGGTCAGTGTAATTGCATTTCCAATAACTATGCATGGCATTTTACAGAGTTTTGCCTCTTAACATAAACATTAACCTGCACCTCGCATAGCTCTTCACTTAGCAAACTATTGACATAAGCTCATGGCACTTTAAAACAGTTAGTGCTCATCAATTATCCAATGCCATTGACATCTCCAATAACTCTGAATTTCATTTTGGCAGAGTTATGTCCCTTTTCATAAAAAAAGTTCGGGGCTACGTTTTAAAATTGAGTCTATTAATAATATCTATACAGGTTATTACCTTCGTTTGCCATTGCGTAATATTCAAATCCTGGTCGATCAAAAGCTGACGACAATACCTTGCTGACCAGACGACAATTGTTGGCTGAAATAAAATATACACCAGGCTAGTCTAGCCAGGGAGGTGGAGATGGAATGGTGAGGGATGGGAAAACGTTTGCCCCAGATATTTACTAACAATACAGAAGTTTTATAAACATCAATTTAATAATAATAATAATAAAAATAATTCATACAAGTTTACAAAGTACTTATTTAAACCAACAGGAAATAAAACTATATCTAAAACCCAATTGAAACACCATTTACTCCGAGGAAAGCAGGACTCGAAAGACACGTCCCAATTAAAACTCCATTTACATCGAGGAAAGCAATACTCGAAAGACACATGCAGTTAAACACAAATATTTTGAAAGAACAGTTTTCACTTGTACTTATAAACTGAAACAAAAAAGAAACGCAACTCGGGAATTTCCGCTATATATTGTATGTACCATATGCTGTTGTTAATCGAATGATACATGGCTACATAAGACCTTTCCTTTCGGAAAAACATACTAAAACAACACATAATACAGCAAATAGTATTCCTTCAAAGTTTCCTGATTGACAGAGCATGCGTTTGGCTCAAGCATGTGAGCAAACTTAGGATGCAACATTTTGCAATCTCTTTACGTTAAATACAGTACTGAGTTGGCTCAGTTTATCAAAGAGGAACTCCAACATTTATGAATATCTTGTTACAAAGTGTAGTGTGATTAAAACGTCTACACCATCACGGTTGTGTCCTTTCTCTCATTAACTGCAATTTGTTTTTTACAAAACATCTTGGAATTTCTTAGGAATATTATGTGGAATTAAGTGTTCAGTATATACAATATATAGCGGAAATTCCCGTGTTGCGTTTCTTTTGCGCTTCAGTATATATACTGAAACGAAAAAGAAACGCAACTCGGGAATTTCCGCTAGTATATATTGTATGTACAATATGCTGCTGTTAGTCAAATGGTACATGGCTACGTAAGACCTTTCCTTTCGGAAAAAAGCTAAAAAGTTTAAAAAAGTTTTTGGCCTTTCTCTAACTAACTGCAACATTTATTTTACAAAACATATTGGGTTTTCTTTGGAATATTATGCGGAATTAAGTGTGCAGTATAAACAATATAAAGCGGAAATTCCCGAGTTGCGTTTCTTTTTCGCTTTAGTATATGAATTAACCGTATGGTCATTGGTATTTTGTTTTAAATTTGAATACTAGAATAACTAAAAAAGAGTATGATAATGGACCTTTGGAAACGGCCGAACACGACACATACGAAATATTGCAGTCTCGATTTGATTGAGACTGTTCATGAGCGGTAGTGAAATATGCTAGCTACCGCTCACGCCCTCTAGCCCCGGGTTGAGCAGAACTCAATATTCATAAAATCAATAGTAAAAGATTTTAACCATCCCGAAGATGGCATGAATACGGCGGTGGACATGGAGTTATTTGCTTCCCCATGTCGTACGGCGTATGGTCCCAGTATCTAATAAAATTAAATGCACCGAAGAGCGAAATAAACATAATGGAATTTAGTTGGGAGCAGCGGTTATGAAGCCTGCGTATCACAAGGAACAGCCAAAAGACTAAAATTAAAAAGCAGACAACATATCCTATAAGTGGTTAAACAATACCCAGAGCCTTTTATCGGCCGGAGTAGTGGAACCACCGAATCAAAAATTAAGTAAGAAAACAAAAGAAATTGAAAATGTACCACCGATAACTAAATATAAGTATCGGGCTCAGCGATCTCCAAAGATCGAATGAATAACTTTACTGATTGCAAGCGCGGGGAGACGTTTTACTGCCGCCACACTGCACAAGCAACGCCACTGTGCTATAAAAAAGAGTATGATAATGGACCTTTGGAAACGGCCGAGCACGACACATACGAAATATTGCAGTCTCGGTTTGATTGAGACTGTTCATGAGCGGTAGTGAAATATGCTAGCTACCGCTCACGCCCTCTAGCCCCGGGTTGAGCAGAACTCAATATTCATAAAATCAATAGTACACAATTTTAACCATCCCGAAGATGGCATGCATACGGCGGTGGACATGGAGTTATTTGCTTCCCCATGTGGTACGGCGTATGGTCCCAGTATCTAATAAAATTAAATGCCCCGAAGAGCGAAATAAACATAATGGAATTTAGTAAAGTTGCTCATTTCTTAAGCATATAAACATATATAATTAAAGACCGCTGATCATTTAGTTTAAACCTATTTATTTAATCGATTGTAACGAAAGCTCTCTGAACTTATTTTAATTACTCTCGATGTCTCCCTGGGTTGAACCATTACTAAGCAAATGCAGATAAAGTGTCTTGCTCAGGAACACAACACGTATGGTTATAGCTAAGATGGAACCCACGATGTTTCGATCCTTGGTCCAACGCTCTACCACTAGACTGCAGCGCTCCACAAATCATAATTTTCACATGACCTCTTCAAAATCATTTGACCAATCATTGATCAATAAAATAAAACATCTCCACATTCTGGTAGGGGGTAAACTCGGTGTTTATGGTTGGTGCTCAAATGACTTTAGCCTTTTATAAAACTAGTTTGTAATGATAATTATATTAAAAGCTTAATTTTTTGTGTACATCTATATAACTTCTTTTGGTGTTGTCTGATTTTAAAACACCGATATGGATACATTTAATTTAAATCATGGTCTAATATTTTCATTTTTCAGATAGAGATTGAGGATAAAGTCCGAGTAAACCCCTTTATGTTCACCTACTGAAGGTTTACCACCACCAATTACATGTAAACCTCCGAGGTGTAGTCGAATGTAGTTCCTATAATAAAAAGTAATCCCTCCTTTTTCGATGGAAATTGGCATTATAAGTAGGGGAAAACTGCCCATTTCTATTCGATTTTGTGGTTATATGTATAAGAAGCGTATTAATAGGTTTTACTGGATCACTGATGAACATTTTCGAAATTTCGACTCTATGCTTACACTTTGTGAGCAATGAAAACAGTCGATCAATAAAAACAGCTGTACCCTTGACCTGTTTAGTAAACAAACAAGAACTTTCTTACATGTCTTGTGACCCCACGTTTTCTGGTGATTTTTCAATTTGAAAAATAGTTTTCGATATGAACATTACACTGCTGCATTATCCATACTTGAGTTGAATTTGCAGCAAATCATTAATATGTGACAGTTTAACATTGGTGTCTATGGGGAAAATAATTGGTGCTTTCATACCTGAATATCTCTGCCTAACGGAAGTTGGCCGGATGTGAAAGTTATGAATACCCATTGCTCATAATGGTAAGTTACTAGTACACATTTAAATAGTACATTCCTGGGAGAAACATGTTGCAAAGTGTGAACTTAAATAGAAAAAAATCGGCAGATGTTGACAATTTCCAATAGCTCCCTCACAAATATGTAAAATTGTCTTTGAACGATGACTTCACATTGAAAAAAGACGTCTATTTTTTTTTTAGCTAATTGAACCTTTCGGGAACGCTCGGCCAATCCCGTCATTCTTCGGGATCACGCCTCTTGTGTATCACGACGCTTCGGCATGTTCAAAATCTTGACATTTGGTCGCCAGAAGGCAACGGTACAGAAAATAGTGCACTGTTGCTATGTAAACAATATAGCCACTAAACACACGTGTTGATGTAAAGTTTGCGCCGAGTGTTTGTTTTTTACCATGTAGATGAAGGTTTTATCACTGCTTTCATGTAAATATAATATTGATGGAGCAATCTGCTGAATAACATTTTAACATTTGGATGATAACTTTGAATTTTAATGCAAATTTGTTTTGGCGGGAATCTAAGGCGGGATCACGTAACCACTACGGAAACGTGCGAATTACATTCGAGTAATGCTGCGAAGCAGTGTACGAGATGTTTATCCTAGTCTGGTCCCCTGTTTATTTACAAAAAAATAATTGTATTTATAAAAAAGTAGAACCGGACTTAACTTACCCATGAAACACCTGTGTATGTCGCACAACTGATACCGTATGGAAGGATTCATGGTGTAGCACCACAAGTACTTGTCATTACCTGGGTCCCGGCAGTAGTTCACCATAGATGCCTTGTTTTGATAGTTACCAGGTTTGTGCGGACTAGTAGCAGACCAGCTGGTAAATAGAAACAACAATTCAACATATACCAAATGTGTAAATAATAATTCAATATATACCAAATGTAAATAAACAATTCAATATATACCAAACAAAAATAAAAAGTACTCACTTTTCTTTCCCTTATTCTCTGGACAGCGCAACAGGTAGACAGTCACCAATTGTCCAAACAAAGAATTAGTTAAAACAAGGGAGTTATTCCCATTTTCTTAGAAATGTTTTTTAAAGACCTAAAAGGCATCAACTCTATGAAAATACATAAATGTGTCCGAGACTATAAAAATCTTTCATGGGTATCCAGTGAAGATGGAAATTCCAACACGAGGTATAAATATTTTTATCGGAATGGAAGCTCTGCCGAATTTTCGATTAAAACAGTTATACCGAGTGTTGGAATTTCCCTATCTGAACCGAATACCCATGATTAATTATTTTTTCAGTTGGCCGACCAATAGTCCTTAAAGACCGCTATTTGTTTTGATTGAACATTTGTTTCTGTTTCGTTTTGGCTGTATATGTATTCTGGACATTGAATACAACGTATCGCATTACTTGGTCCGAGTATTAACGGGGTTGGCTGGGATATGAAATAAAACCTTAATTTCGGCTTTAAAAGTTAGAACAGATTATCGCATTTTTTCAGTAACAAAATGTTTTTAAACGTGTTTTATTGTCGAAATATTCGTTATAAAATCCTGCTAATATAAGCGTTCACATCGCTTAATGGAATTAAGGCGGGACCACGTAATGGTGCTTTAGACAGTTTATGGTGGGTATGCATTTATGAGCTGCTGTAAACGAATTGAAATTTGACTCAGTGGGTGTTTACTTTCTAAAAACACTTTCTTATAACAAAACCCCCATTTTTGTTGATGATTTTCAACAGCAGACATGTTTGACTTCACGGAAATATAAGTTTCCCAGTATTCATAGATTGTTTGTTTGTTTGTAAGTAAGTAATTACTTTATTTATATAGAGGGTGACTCAATTGGAAACGCTCTCTGAAATCAGTCAAAATGAAACATAAACATACTGGTGACAATGTACACTACTCAACTTTTATAATCGGTCACTTTTGAAAGAATTGTATATATTTTTTAATAATTCATATTTTCATTTGAAATTTCAACTAGCGTCGTTTAACAAATATCGCTAGCGATTTATAAAATGTAATCTGACCTGATTGGACTAAAACCTTGTTGATAAACTTAATATTTTCAAAAGACCTGGGTGACCGATTATAAAAGTTGAGAAGACTAGATTTAGATTCGATTTTTAAAAGTGTCTCCGTGGCCGAATGGTTAACGACGTTGCGTTGTAAACCTTCGCCTCTCACCGCTGCGGGTTCGAATCCCACTGGATGCTCGACTCGTAAGTGAGGAACGGATGGCAGGAGGCGCACAGTATACTGGTTCTACCCAGGAAATGTGGGTGGTCTGCCTCCACCACAAAAATTGTCCACCGTCATAAATAACTTTACATGTGTTGAAAATGACGTAAAACACCATACAAGGAAACAAAGAAAGATTCGATGTTCACTGTTCACCCATTTCAAGCATTGGTTGGAAACTATATTCAGTGATGTAGAGTTTTTATTTCGACGGGAATACTATTCCATACCAAAGTTCCAGAATATGATAAGCTCCCTTTGAATAGTTCGTTATTATCGTGTATGGTGTATGGTATTTTACGGCAGTTTTAACAAATATAAGGTTATATATGACGGTCTGTTTTTTTGTGGTGAAGGCTGACCACCCACTTTTCCTGGGTAGAACCAGTACTGTACACCCCCACCCCCACCACCCCGCCATCCGTAAGAATCGACACTTCCTCACTTTCGAGCTTCCAGTGGGATTCGAACCCGCAGCGGTGAGAGGCGAGTAGGTTTACAACGCAATTGTCGTTAACCCCTCAAACATGGAGACGCTAAACGAGGTTTGCATTTATCAATATTTGGTTCAATCCATGCCATATTGACAATTCCAGTTTGAAAAAAAGATTTTGTGATTAACTGCAGTCCTCTACTAATTGAATTATACATATTTTATTATGGAAAATGCTGTTAAACCCGTAAATCGGTACACAAGGGATACACAATAAACGTGATATTCTTTTTAAACTCGCGTAGTCCCGTTACGCTTTCCAATCCGACCACTTGAGCGTATTGTTACACCTAATTAATGTTTCAAGACTATCGCATGCTCATTTAATGATATTTGATGACGTTGTGGAACAGTGCTCTCAATCAGTAGAATCTTACATTATTAAAAGCAATTATTTGACAGGAATAAAACCATAATGAATGAGATGAAGGATGAAGTCTCCCATCATTTAATAGGTAGTTTTAAACGGGTTATCGCGTTTTTTCAGTAAAAATGTTTTTAAACATGTTTTATTGTTGAAGAATCCATTACAACATCCTTATAATATAAGCTTACCCAGTCACTTAATGGAATATAGGCGGGACCACGTGATGTATCTTTTCCGATTAAACGGTACATTGTTTTTGACAGAATATTTGTCCTAAACGTGAATTAAAGGACACATGGCAATCTTGAGTTTTATTCAAACATTAAAAGGTGATGATGATTTCTAAAGATTATAGTCCCTCCACCATATGAGCCCCCGGCTACTCGATTTAGTTATCCTGCGTCATTTTTACTTTAAAACTGCTTGCATATAATTTAATAAAAAAAAATGAGATTTCAATTTTCTTCAGTATTTTACCAATTTTTAAATATATTATTGCTGCAATATTATAAAAAATTAGTAATATATAAAAACAGTTTGCTTTCAACTATTCTAACAATTAATATTAACGATTGAACACATGCAAGTTAAGAGAAAAACTAACGGGACGCCGTGAGTTTTTTTAAAAATCAAGATTGCCGTGTGTCCCTTTAAAATGCGTGCTGCCGTTTTTTTTAATCCTAGCAACAGTTTGTATATCCATGCGATCGTAAGTATGTTCTCGGGTACCAGTAGACATACTGCGCACAAGTAGGCTACTATAGGTGCATGTAGCTGGTACCAGTCGATTTGGTTCTCCTTAAACACAGGTACACATGGATAATCTAGATCATCTTGCTTGTTTTCAATACAAACGTCTAGAACCTTTCTTCGAATTTATGTTTTGCAATTTTACCGAGATTTTGGTATATTTTCTGATTGACTGATACAGACGCACCTTTTATCCAAGATACACAGAACGGCAGAAAAACAATAAGTTTATGAGTAAACAAAGAGGGAAAAATCTTTTTATATCGATGAACTGAAGGTGGATGGTCAAAATACTATAATAAAATGGGTCAAGACGTTTGTATTTACAATCAAGAGTCGAGGATAATCAAGACCTGGAAAAACAATGGAAGCCGATAACCGGCCAATGGTTGCTGGACTACAATCTATAACTTTTACATTCACCTGTTTATTTATGTTGAAAAATCACAGCGTTTAACTTGGAATAAGCTTAACTATTCAAGAAGGCGGAGATACTGCGCACGCATCCAATGTGTCTCGTTAACTCTCTCACTGAATAAACCACGACGGTAGTTGTTTCTCTTGCACGTTTTTTTTATTATTATCATTCTCTTAAGGCACGTTATTGGTGGTACTATACCAATGGTAAAATAATGTAAATATAAGAATTGATTCGAAAATTACGAAACATTCACTTTTTATGCTAACCTTTGACATGTTATGCCTGCGCGTGTCGTCCTTTGGGTACCAGTATACCCATTAGGCATCGTTGTGTTGAAACATTCTCCCTCTTCGGTGTCTAAAAAACAATGAGAAAATGTTAAAAGAGCTGGTGAAATAGGGTTTAATCGCAAATTAAACCATCCAAAACAGGTGCGCGTTCTCGGTGTTATTTACCAGCTAGCCTGGTTCCCTGGCCTCCCACAAAGCAAACACTCGGTTATTCGGAATGATTCTGATGTTTTCCTACTGAGCAATTGTCTTGATCATCTGCGACGCTTGTTTCAAATACGTCGCAAAAATCAAGACAAATCGTCAAACTGAGATACTGCGTTCAGTAAATACTTTACTATATACATGTTTAAAGATGAATGGCCACCCTTTTTGTAGTATTATCAATTAATACATTTAACTCTTAAACATCATATGAACATTTCTTGATAGTCCCGAAGAGAAACATATATTTAAAACGCAGCTAAGTTGTATGTAAAAATAAGTATTACTTGCATGACGTAGATACTACTTTTACCACTGCGTGACTGCACGGAGAAATGAGGTAAATCTGAATTGTATAGCTGCACAACTATTGCCAGATAATTGATAAATACATTTACCTGTGGATTAATTTATCTGTTCAAAGTCATCAAATAAAATATTATTCTCGTTTATCACAGATATTGCAATTGTGTGAATTGTAAATATATATTATTGGTGGGATACAATGAAATAGGTCTAGTCTCGAAAAATATGGTAACATCCGCGTGGTGCGCTAAAACGATGTATCCGGTCTATGAGCGATATCATATGGCTGCAAACGGCAACGTTTTCGCCAAAAAATCGATACATCCTGACCACTGCATTGTTTCAGGTGCCATCTCGCTCGTATCACTAGAGCAGTGGCGGAAAAACTATAACGTGGCTCCAGCGTAAATGGAGGTATTCAGTAGAATTTGCAGCAACTCTGCAGTTCAGGGTGAGAAGGTTCTAGGCCCATTTTCCATATTTTATCTCGATGTACATGGCATATGAGCCTGGCATATTCATGCCTGTTAGGCGCCATATAACCTGTTCATGTGTTGGTGCGCCTTAAAACCCCATTCAATTCAACTGACGGTTTAACGTCTGCCTCACATGATTGGATTTGGGACAGTGTATGCACTATGTACAATTCGCAATTTTTTGAACATCAACCAATCGAATTGCATGATTTTTGTCAAATACTTTAGAATATAGGGTTGACAGTATTAACATTTTGAGAATTTTGCGACAGTATATCAGTCGTTTAATGGTCGCACATTTTGGTTAATGGCGACGCATTATTGGGGCCGTTAATCACGATATGTGACCATTAAGCGATTGATATAACGTCGCAAAAGTACAAATGCCAATACTGGCTAACCCGTTTCTAATGCAATTCAGTTTTGTTGACAGTTTTTCTCACAAACGCTTTTAAATAAAACTAAATGACGTCACGTATTTGACGGTTTAACGTTACATGACTGGTTTTGCGACGGGTTATGAATTTCTTCAATAGTCGCAGTTTGTTAACGGCAACCAATCGGATTGCAGAATTGTTGACAAATGCGTTAGAATGAATGAATGAATGTGTTTTATGGCACGTCGACACATAAATAGGTCATATTGTGCGCAAAAATGGATGAAAAATAAAGAAATGAAGAATTAATTACAAATTAATGTAAATATATAAAGATAAAACTATTTAAAAAATAAGGGATGATAAGGTGTAATATAAACTTTGTATGTAAATCAACAAGTAAATATATATAAGAATATATTATAATGATTTATATAGTCTGATCTCTTTTAGGAAATCTAAAACAAGACTAAAATCTATAGTATCAAATAACTCTTTCATAGTATTAACATTGTAGTACCTTTGACGCATAGGACCAAAGTCTACACATTCCAATAAGATGTGTTTGACAATTAACGGTGCAAAGCAGGGTATACATTCTGGTAATTGCTCACCTTGTAATAAATATGAATGAGTATGACGTGTATGCCATATTCTGCACCGGCCTAGGACAACTTCCTCTCGACGAATGGGTCTACTAGAAGAACGCCATTCTCCGAGTAACGGTTTAATTGAATGGAGTTTATTGTTAACTGACAAATCCCAAGCGGTTTGCCAAGAGTTAGGAATATATGTGTTAATACAACTTTTAAAATGAGTATAAGGTAATTTGGTATTATATATATGTAAATCTAATGCTGCCTTAGCAGCACTATCAGCTCTATCATTACCACGTATTCCCACATGGCTTGGAAGCCAGCAGAAAATAATAACATTATCAATTATAAGAGAATTGTACTTTTCTAAAAGTTGAAGCACAACTGGGTTATCATGTTTCATATTACCCAGTGCTTGAAGAGATGAAAGGGAATCAGAAAATATTACAAAATGGTCATCATCAGATTCCTGAATATAATTTAAGGCAAGATTAATTGCCTTTAGTTCAGCTGAAAAGATAGAGGCCTTGTCAGGCAAGCGGCTCTTTATGCTGTGTTTGTGAATAACAGCTGCTGCAACTACCTTATCTCCATCTTTAGAACCATCTGTGTATATATGTTGAAAGTTACTGTATTTCGATTTAATTTCATTAAATTTGCTTTGAAAGACAGTAGGGTCTGTACTGGATTTGTTACTATTACAAAGATAAAAAATAATTGTTGGTGTTTCCAAAGTCCACGGTGGAATGTGTGGTACTTTGTACTTGGCAATTAAATTTAGGTCGATTTCAGTGTCTCTTAATTTTGGTTTAATACGAAGACCAAATGATCGAATGGCCTTCGGTTTTCGATAATAATAATAATAAATTCTTTATTTCATGAAGGTACAACTCATTAAGATTATACAAACAATTGCACAACACTTATCTTCCATGAGGCCTTCTGATAACAACAGCAACTTATAAACAATAGCAAGTGAATACATGCACGTAACATTAATAATATGTTTCAAGCTGGCATTCAAAACAAGTATTCACTATTAACACAACTTAATTTGAGCAGAACACCTGTTATCTTGAAATAGAAATAATTTATAATTGTGTTTGAAAGCATAAATAGAAACAGAAGTCCGGATATTTTCTGGGATTGAATTCCAAGTCCGCATGGCAACATAGGTAAAAGATTGTTTTAAATATTCCGATTTAGGTCTAGGATGCTTAATGTCATGTTTAATGCATGATCTTAAATTATATCTGCTATTTTCAGAAAATGTTATTAATTTACTTATGTATATTGGTGTAAGATTATGAATTGCTTTATAAACTAAAACACCTACTTGAAATTTACATCTTGTTTCAAATGACATCCAATTTAACTCATTGAAAAGATTTGCAGAAGGTGTATGTAAAGGTTTTATCAAAATCCAGCGTGCGATGCTTTTTTGTAAAGTAACAACCTTTGTAAAATTTAATTTAGTACAATTACTCCAGAGGATAGATCCATAATCAAATATTGGAACTAAATATGCATTATAGAATAGCTTTTTCATATCAAGTGTCAAATATTTAGATATTCGTCTTAAAAGAGTGAATTTACTCGATATATGATTACAGACTTTGCTTATCTGAACATCCCACTTTAGATGTTGATCTATTGTAATTCCGAGAAGTTTTTGAGAAGACACTGATTGTATCAGGCAATTATCTATCGAAAGCGTGAGTTTTCGAGAATGGTTTATTTTATATTTTGAACCTAATAGCATACATGTTGTTTTTGTAGGATTTATAACCATGTTATTTATAGTGCACCATTTATTTATGTTATTTAAGTCAGTTTGTAATTTATTCTCAATGGATGACACATCCAGCCCTGATGTATGTAGCGTGGAGTCATCAGCATACATGTCAACTGAAGCTTCTTTGGAAGCTAAAGGTAGATCAAAAAGAGGTTCATAACTTGGATTAAAAACATTATCGAAAGTTGGGTTTGAAGGGTTAGACTTTAATTTAATGGCGTACTGAAGGGCTAATTCGTCCCGTCTATGAGACAGTGATGGTTCATTAGCTACAACATATAGACTTTCGGCTGGTGATGTACGAAAGGCACCTAAGGCGAGTCGTAATCCTTGATTATGTATAGGATCGAGAATATGCAAGTACGACTTGCGAGTCGATCCATATACTATCGAGCCGTATTCCAGCTTGGATCTGCGTTAGAAGTTACATTATAAGGGATATTAACTGTGAAACGCGTTAGTCAATTATCAAATCGTGAAATATATCGTATTAAAGCACACCTTTAAAGAAAATGTTTACCCTGTTAATTTTGTGTTGCCAATGATCATTTACAACCTAGCAACTACCCAAGTTGAGCAGTTTGTCTCATTTATAACACGCTATTTTCAGGTCACCTTTACTGTTTGAACATCGTTATTTTGATGAAGGGTTTGGGTGGAAAACGAGAGACACGGTTTATATTGTTTGTTTGTAACTCTTTTTTTCGTCATTTTCAACACATGCCATGTTATATATGACGGTCGATTTTTTTTTTGGTGGAGGCAGACCACCCTTTTTTCCTGGGTAGAACACCAATACTGTACAACTACCGCCATCCGTAAGAATCGACCATTCCTCACTTACTATTTGAGTTCCAAGTTCGAACCCGCAGCGGTGACAGCAGGCTAGAAGGTTTACAACGCAATGCAGTTAACACCTCGACCACGGAAGCACTTAATCACAGCAACCCAGTGAGATTCGAACCCGCAGTGGTCAGAGGCGACAAGGTTTACAACGCAACGTCGTTAACCCCTCGGCCACGGAGACGCTTATCGGTTTATTTTGAAAGCCATATTTTTGTTTTACCTTAATAAACTTTTTGGTTTATACACACTGATTATTACATGATTTTCCGTGATATGTTAGTGATTTTATATATTTGTTTTTTTAGTCAAACTATATTTCCGGGATTTGTAAATTTATTATATATTATATAAACCATCAATACATGTAATAATTACTATACCTATCAATAATATATACATATTATCTTCATTTTCTGACAATAGAATACAAAAACATATATGGCTACTAGCGTTTTCTAATTCTGTTTCACTATCCATCTAAAAATAGATTTCGGAACTACTTTATGACGTCACTATGTGTAAATGTCAAATTGGAAATTTTGGGATGAGAGTCAATTCTCTATGGCAGATTTAACGAAAACAAGTTATTTATTGTTGACGGTTTTAATGAGTTTGAGTTAAATAAAGGTTGTTGTTTTTAATTAGATTAATAAAGTAGACATATCTGGTATTTGTGAAAGCTTCTTAATAGTATTTGAGAAAAGTGTACGGGTGGGGTGAAAAATCGACTATCACGATCAATGTTAGGAGCACATCTTGCGCTATATGACGTTTCAAATTGATGTTAAGAAATAATTTAAGACTCGGATTGTCTTATCTCCGCCAGAGAGCTTTTCAAAATAAAACTCAGAAATCATCTGTTGATGCATTTTTTGTCATTTTGTAAACAGACTCTGTTTATTGAGTCTGTTCATGAGTCGTAATGTCGAGTGCAACACCTCTCACGCCTCCTAGCACCGGCTTAGGCGATATTCTACTTTACAGCCACGAAGATTGGGTTTGAAGACCCCAAAGGACGAGTAAGTAAAACCATTTGTAGTCGGGGCAACTTTTTACGGCCGCCACACAGCACTATACAAACGCTAATGTGAATGTCAATAAATACTTAAAAGGAGATCCATTGGAAGCAATAAACACAAACATGAGATAAAAGTAGGAGACACGGTTTTATTGAGTCTGTTCATGAGAGGTAATGTCGAGCATTAAGCATTGTTTAAATGGTAAATTGGGCGTTTTACGGTCGCACATATAAGACGTTATCCAGTGAAGTAATGCATTATACTATGAAATAGGTTCATGTCTGATTGTGCGGTATTTGCTGGTCTACCTGTAAGTGTCTTATGAATATTGACATACCATCCCCACCCCAACACAGTTCAATGCGCCGCCAGACAGATATGGCATGGAACGGAACTCGGAATGCAATCTAGTCGTGTTCAAGTCCGGATCGACAATGGTTAGATCACCATTGAACCGTCATAAAGGCTAGCAAATTGTGCAATCGGACTAGCATTCAACCCCTTTTCGTTCTTCCGACGTTCGGACTACCTTTCCGATACACTAACAACTGAGCTAAATAGTCTATATATATACTACATGAATCAACTGTAAGATATATATAAAAATCGTGATGCGTATACTTTCTTTTCGAACTACAGTAACTAGATTCCTTACGGATCCCTACCAATGTTTTAACATTATGTAATGACGAAAAAGGGTATATACATATACATGATTTAAGCTTTTTTTCCCGAATATATACTTTTTCGAGCTGTGTTATATTGATTCATAAGACAGTATTGTCTAATCATTATGACGATGTATGTTTGAGAAAAGTACAATGTTTTCGAAACAAAGGAATTTTGTGTTTCTTGACATTTGATGAATGGCGGTCCATTTGCAGAACATTTCAGTAGTTAAATCCAATTTAGTGGTGTTTGTCTGCGGTTGGGGGAATCGGGTCCGAACTTATTTTTTCATCAATATATTCTGAAAATGCACCAAAATTCATCAAATGCTATGGAGAAAATAAACTGGTTTGATTCACCGTTCTCCATGTTTAGCACTAACTGTGTGCAGGTACCGTCTACATTTACATTTTAAGAAACTGAGTGTCTTATTTGATCATAATGTTCCTGTATGTGGTTTATAGAAACTTAAACATAGTGAAATGAGAGGACAGAGAGAAAAATAGATCGAGTGAAGGCAGAAGAAATGTAAAGTGTCCAAATCGCGTTTTCATCATCTGCAAATCAGAACCACTCCGTAGCTGCAGATCCAAACGGATGACCGGCACAGCCTCGGACTCCTAGTTGACAGTTATCCTAGCATAGGAAAGTTTCATTTATATGAGGGGAGTGGCGAACTCAGACTCTGTTAAACATCGAAAACACGTGAAGCACCAACAGTGGTCCGAACGCCGGATTGCGAATCTAATATTTTAACTGAAAAATGTACGTTAAAAGGGTGGATAGTTCAGGTAAAATACATGACAAGAGTTATGGTTCTTGTCATATACAATTGTGTAATGGTATTGAACGTGTATGCCAAGTGTCAATGGTTTCCGACAATTCGTTTTTGAGAAATCAGGGAAAACAATAGCCTTAATCAAAAACTTTTAACCGAAACGTCGAAATGCGTAGACGGACAGAAAGACGGGCAGACAGACAGAAATCGCCGTACTGTAAGCCTGATTTTAGTGGAAAAAAAACATATACATATGTCTATTATTTTATAAGTAAGTAAGTATGTAAGTAAATAATTTATTATAGTAAAACACACAATAATTATGTTTGCAAACATTACACACTAAACATTATTGAATATTTACTAATTAAAAGCAAGATTGTTTTACGGAATTCAATCGCGGTACAAAAAAAAAGAAGAAAATACGCTTCGTGCGTTTGAACTCGCAGCCCAAACTAAAATTACACTCGCAGTAATAATAGTGTGCGCGAGCGTAAAGTGGTCGACATCTCTCCCGACTGAGCTAAGCGGGCTATATGTATTTACGCAATGCATACTATGGTGAGAACCTAATGCGCTAATGGAAGTCACGTGATCGCAGAAAAGGTAAATATTGTGTGTCCCACTTTATATATAATAATTAAAACTTCTTTTTTTTTCAAACTCACGAATGTATTCCTACATACTTCTTAGGGTCTATCCTCATGTGTGCATGTATACATTTCACTGAATAAAAGTCAGACAGTTATTTGGTTATGCTCAATATCTGCTTACTTACGGACAGTGTTCCTTTAAACAAATATATAGCTTCATACTATTAATACACATATGATTAATACACCCGGCCATACGGGCCTATAAGTCACCTGTGAAATCAACAAAACATGATTTTATTACATAATTGTCATAAATTTACATTGAACTATAAATGACGTAATTTTAGTATCACACAAAATACTAGTGATAATATAACTTTGCCGGAACTAAAGTTAATAAACTTAACATATTTGTTAAAAAAACACTGGTTTAAAGTTCAAATATTTTTTAATTTCTTCTTTTACGTCAAGTTATTAATAAACAGTATAATTAACAGCATAAATTTGATACTGAATTAATGTCACTCGAGGTAAAAAAGTGGTTTTTAAGTCAAAATAAATTGTTCTTCGAACTCGTTTTTTTAACCAAATTACCACTTTTTTTCCTCGTGACATAAATTCAAAATCAAATTTACTTATTCTCTATATATTATCACACGCTCATGTAATATTGATGAAAATGCTACATAGTTATAAATATTGTTATATAAACGTATTTGTATTCAATACATCTAATATGAATATTACCGTGAAAGGTTAAAGAGGGTTATTCTTTTTTACAAAATAAATGTAAACACTAGCTTACCGTTCTTTTTAAACATGAACGATTTACAGTTGCTTAACGCACTGCACCTTACCCCGCAAAGCATCGGAGAGTCAGCTGTAATGGTGGCAATTGTATACGAATCCAGTTGACTCTTGAGCGGTGCAACAGTTTTCACAAACTCGTGTGTAATTTTCTTCCCCATTGATAGGTGAAATAACACGTTTAAAATGCACAATAGGTTAATGGTACACAGATTCGGCATCTCCAAAATTGTTATGCGCATTTAACGGATTTTAAATTGAGCAATTGTTCACTTTTACACTATTATAATATTGTCACCTTTTATTCTTACTCTGTTGTAACTGTTTGTTTCTTTGCACTCGTTCTGTTATGTCATTAATTGAAAAGGAAATATTTCTTACATATGCACACCTGAATACATCAGATAAAGTTTCGCAAATAAAAGTCTAGTAACGTTGACTGAACTACAACTGGAATGGAACAATGACGCTCCGAGCTTTCATTGGTCGATTTGTCACCAAGGGAAATAGTAATTACAGACAAATGCGCAACAACTTGTTTCTATTAGCTGAATCATATCAAAGAATCTACCTCAAATAGATATTGGATTAAAGCCTAAAGGGAATGTAGGCATTCTAAATTTAAAAAACGATGAAATTATTATCAAAATAAACACAGAAGATATTATCATTGAAAGGTTGTGCTCAAACGAAAATGGAAGACGTCATTTTGAGAATTTAGACTGCATAGATCTAAATAACCATGTATGTCAAATTGATAAATATAATTTAAAGCAATAAAATTCACTGCAGATGAATTTAAAATCCTCTAGTCACTCCTGGGGAATCTATACGCAGCGAGCGCAGGGTAGTGCGTCAGAATCAGATCGCTACCGTACAAGTGTATATTCGTGTCATGTAAGCGCTATGTAGCACCCAATAACGCTCCCTCCGAATAACGCTCCCCAGCTTGAATAAATAATAATAAGAAGAACAATACATCAATAATAATAATAATAATAATAAAAAAAATATATTTTTATATATCATCATCATCATCACCATCACCATCACCATCATCATCATTTTTCTTCTTCTTCTTCTTCTTCTTCTTCTTCTTCTTCTTCTTCTTCTTCTTCTTCTTCTTCTCTTCTTCTTCTTCTTCTTCTTCTTCTTCTTCTTCTTTTCTTCTTCTTCTTCTTATTCTTCTTCTTCTTCATCTTCTTTGTCATCATCTTCTTCTTTGTCATTATCATCATCATCATCATCATCATCATCATCATATTATTATTTATTTTTTTAACATTATTTCAAGATGTTGTTGTGATTTTGCACAGTGTACGATCATCGACGTGGTACAGAATATCGTACATTTGGTATAGACTATTACTGGCAGTAATAGCTATAAATTGTTGTTTTACGTATTACGAGTACCTTGGGTATCTTGGTCAGTGAAGAGGATAGTTTGATGATGATGCATCATCATCATCTAGTTAGGGAGCTTTATGCGGAACGTTTGTCGACTAGCTCAAAATCATATGTACATATCTCCGCATAAAGATACAGGGGAAGAAGGGTACGCATAAAACTCCCGTGAATCTTTAAGCGGATGTAAGATACTCATAATGCTCCCCGGGGAGCGTTATGTGGAGGGAGCTTTATACGGTCTAATAGCGCTATCTTTCGTTCTGTAGACACTGCCTTTTATTACGGTGATCCCATCTATACTGAAAGGAAAAAGAAACACAGGGTGCGTATTTCCGCTATAAATTGCATATACTACGCACTTAATTCCATATATATTCCACGGAAATCCCAAAATATAGTGCAGTTAGTTAGAGAAAGGACACAACTGTGATGCTGTAGACGTTTTAATCACAGTACACGTTGTAACAAGAAATTCATAAATGCTGGAGTTCCTCTTTGAAAAATTGAGCCAGTTAAGTAATGTATTTAATGTTAAGTGATTGCAACATTTAAAGCCTAAGTTTGAATCACCTGCTTGAGCCAAATGCGCATTCTGACGATAATGAAACATTAAAGGGGTAACCATTGGTGTGTTCAGTGCTGTTTAAACCTTCTTTTCTAAATGACAGGCCTAATGTCGCCCTGTACCATTCGATTAGCAGTAGCATATTAAACATACAATATATAGCGGAAATACGCACCCTGCGTTTCTTTTTCCTTTAAGTATACCTCGTAGCGTAGATAGTTTCTAGGAGTTTTAGTATAAGTGAAATGTTGTTGGTGCATGTATATTGATATGACTTTCACATTACCCATACAGCTTTGGTATTTCTTTTCACATATTTGATACATTGATGCTTTTTAGATAATTTCTACAAATTTTGACAATGAAATGGAATAACTAGATATAAATAACACAATTTACGAAATAGACTAGGCCCATTTTTTTGAAGTTGTGAATGTTATCGACAATTCTTAGTGTTTTCATATTAATTTGGGTATGCTGAGTTCAATAAGGGTGGATACCAAGACGAATTTTGACGGGAAAGGCAATAATGGGTCATTACATTTTTTTTGGAAAATTTTACTGGGAATTTTTAGACTATTTTATTTAAATAAACATTTTACACCAGTTATCAATTTTCTCTACATACTTTGACTTCATATACATGGATTTATATATAGGAATAATATTTCACTAACTTTTGACAGGAAAGATACTTTTGGGGACATTTCAATTGTTTTTTGATAATGGGAATTTTTGCAATTTTTTTTTTAAATATACATTTTAAACCAGTTATCAGGTTTTTCTACTTATTTTGACTTCATATAAAACAGAAAATATGAAAATGATTATCGGGTATTACTTTATTTTTTCAAAGTATAATTTTTATGTTTGAACTTTTCGGAGTTTCATGATAAACCACACAAAATAAACACCGTCAACGTTTGTTTATAAATTGAATTGATCAAACCTTTCGTACTATGCACTAACCTGTTCTCGCAACGTACAGATTCCACAGGAGTGCTACTGGTCATATAATGCGTTATTACCCTTTAGTATACTAATATTTCATACAGCTGTTGTCTTTTTGTTTCGTTCTATAAATCTGTAAATTATCATACTTATAAATGATACTTTGGAACTATGGTGTCATAGTTCTCAAAATAGCGCCTTCCATACCCGGTTTAGACGATCCTTCAAATGATCACATCTTCTTTGTGTATCGTCTGATTTTGACATTGCTTTGACCCTTTTCCAAGGTTGTCAGAACTCTCAACAAAACGATTGTTTGACTGCAAGCCTACATTCCCTTTAAACTCCAATAATATCACGAAAGGTAACCACCGGTTATATTTGTATACTGAGTTATCTCCCGCAAATATCGATTATTATCGGTATAGTTGCCTCGGGCGTTAAGCAGCTCTAGACGTGTCTGTTTTAACACTTCTGTGGTTAATTCTTTGCAATTATTTATCGCAAACATCAGCAACAATTATTTACTGAAAACGTCGGTATTTTTGCTTATAATAAATAGACAAACTAAAGCTCTCAGGCTGATATGGCGTCTCAGGCCTGATATAGGATCTAATATGAAAATACCATGTAATATAGCCTGTCCAATTCCTTCTTATTATAAAACACAAAGTCAGTTTTTGTCTAAGTAGTTTAATTCTCGATCGTATAGCCTTTAATACATATATACGTTCTAACTGCTTAAGTTAACAATATGTGCCGGTCTGAAATAACATCTCAGAGCGGGCCTATTTATACTAAAATATCTACATGTTATGAACCAATGGTTTTTATACTGGTCCTTTCCTTGAGTCCTTTAAGACTCAAGTGCTGACGTTTAAGTGATCGTACTTGGCATAATTGCCTGATTCATACCAATTAATATGAATCCTAACCCTTCTTCGTGACCTGACTAGGGTGGCACCATAATTTATCGCCGCCGTTTTGATCGTGTTTTATGGTCTAGCCTGATTTGAACTTATGAGTGACCGGTAGCTAATTGCTTTATACTTGGTCAATACACACAAATGTTTATTGTTAAGAATGAGTGGCCGACGTTAATTAGACGGCTCTATTGATTTACAAGTGATTAATATTTCCTGTTGATCATGACTAAGTTATTAAGCTGTCAGCATGTGATTATTTTATATATTATATAGTTTATAATATACATTGAGATATGACTATTTTACATTCCTATCAAACCAATCAAGAATTATTAATCCATAATTCTTTACAATATAAAGAAGAAAAAATAGTCGAGCTGAAAATATACAATAGCATATACAAAGCAATCAACTTCGATAGAAGAAACACAATGTTATGTATAAGTCGAAGTAAATTCAAAGTAAATCTAATAACGTCCACTGTACACATATATTAATGACCTTTATTAACATTGAATCAATGTGCCACTAATGCACCTGTAGGTTATCGTTCACTAAGTCCAAGTGTTTATGCGTCTGTCACTGCCATATGAGTTCACTTTGTCATCTGTGTAATAAAATCTGTCTTCCTAACACATTCGGTGCGTCTATTGACCTATTGATGTCCCAATGATCTCGCGGTGGTCTGGTAACGTATTCGTCTAGGGCAAATTGGTAATGTGTCACGTTCGCTGGTGACATCCGTCTTCCTAACACCTTTGGCGCGTTGATGGACCTATTGATATCCCGATGATCATGCGGTTGTCCGGTAATGTATTCGTCCGGAGCAGATTGATAGAGTGTCACTTTGCAGTGTGACTTGTTGACATATTCCATTTGACAAGGAACTATTTATCTCCCGGCTAAGCTTGGCTATCTCTCATTCTTGTTGTAAGTTGACTCTGTGATTACAATAACTGTATGTTGTGTGTATCAGTTCAAGTGCATTATGTTATGACAATAATTATCTTCCGCCTCATTATACTTTAAGAGTATACCGAGGTCTTGACGGCTAACCGTTGGTAAATGTTTGCTTCACCCTTTTACCACTTTAAGGGTAAGTATAGGGACTTATGAGTATCACACTTGAATTATCATAAGTTCGTCATCCACCTAGTTATTTATTTATAACTATGTTGGCGTACTTAACCTAGTGATCCTTGACCGCTCTAAGCTAACTGCATATCCAGTCCATTTAGGACGAGCTTAAAGGCCTCAGCCTTTTACTGTTTACCTGATACTCCTTCAAACAGCGAGGACTCCTTACCGGCGTCCACCTCTCTAACTCGAGTGCCGTCCATTGTTGACGTCGCTGCAGGCTGTATCGACGTTCCCTCGTTGGTTGGCTCGTAGAGTATTTCCAACTGGTCTCGTTCCCGTTGCTGTTGAGTGATTTTATTGAGATTGTAAGACCGTTTCCCAAAACCAGTAATTATTATTTTTATTACATATTTCTTGATTAGGCATTTTGCTAGTATAATGAATGCTATTATTCCCAAAACTATCCCAATATAAGCCCATATCGGGAAGCTAACATCAAGTGGCATTTTTCCATAGTTTGAAGCATATCTAACTCTTGTATAAGTGACGTAACGGGGACTTTTTCTAGAGCCTTCAGGCTCTTAGGAATTTTAAGATCTAGTTCGCTGAAATTGGTTAATTGGTTGAGTTTTAATTAAATATTTGTAAAGTCTAGGTATTTTAGAAATATCATGGTTGACTGAACCGAGTAGTTTGATTCAGATTCGTATGACCCAACTAAAGAGAGCTGTTTGGAGGTTGCCGTACAGCTCTTGTTTATTTTTATCATGCCATACGGGGCCTCAATATTTATCACTTGCCTATTTAATTCGTCATTGCGACAGTTTATGTGAAAAGTAATGGGGCTATTTGTCATAATAAAGTATGTACTGTCGTCTATGAAGATTGCTTGCGGCAATCCAGTATTTGTGGCGAACAGCTGACAGTACTGTTTTGACCTCTTAGCATTTCGCACAAATAGGTTAGTAATGCAGGTGGGACTTTGGTGCAAGACTGTATATTTTGTTTTAACCTCTACGTCGCCGCAACCTACTCACACTTAAAATCAATTTTGCCACACTGCTACACCTAAAGGCGTAAACAGTCCGACCGTGCTTTTAATTCACACAATAACTGTCGGAATTGGCATTTAAGTGCCCTTGTATCTAATCTAAGATACCGGAAAGTTCCTCCAGCAGATTCCTAACACGTTTATCTTTCGTTTCTCACACTTAACCAAATATTGCCACACTGCTACACTTACAAGTGTAGACAGTCCGAACGTGTTTTTAATTCACACAATAGCTGTCGGAATTGGCATTTAAGTGCCCTTGTATCTAATCTAAGATACCGGAAAGTGCCTCCAGCAGATTCCTAACACGTTTATCGTTCGTTTCTCACACTTAACCACATTTTGCCACACTGCTACACCTAAGATTGTAAACAGTCCGACCTGTGTTTTTAATTCACACAATAACTGTCGGAATTGGCATTTAAGTGCCCTTGTATCTAATCCAAGGTACTACTACTACTACTACTACTACTACTAATGCTACTACTACTAGGCTACTTTTAACCCCTTAAGCCTATTGTTCCTTTCTATAGAGTGCATATCCATTTTTGTTTGGTTATCCTTTACACTACTTACGTAATAATTATATTGAGCCATGGTGTTAACCTTAAACTTCATAAACTAACTACACTACAAGTGTTTATATTTTCTACCTATGATGACACAATGTATTGTGAATACATAGACAAATGACCACACTTGTTGCTTGAGTGTGATATGTGAAAAATACTTCACTAATATATAGGAACGTTTACACGCCCCTGGCTACTTGGTACAGACAGTAACCACTTCTTACTTAAGGTCAAATAATCTACTTCAGTTTAATAGACGTACGTGCTTCTACAAGCTTTTGACATTTTGACCATAATTACCAGACAAATGGGTCTATTTTGCACAATTAGTCGGTTTACTCTATATACACACTACATTTAACGTTTTATGCTTCATACTGAGGTGACCTTTATTTCCACCCTCAAATATATTGAAGCTTACCATCATTTATAAAATTGTGTGTCTACTACCTGTTATGACTAACCCTACTTCTACTATCAATATTACTACAACTTCATATTCGTTAGCCGTTTATTTGAGAAACTACTTCTATCACAGAAGTTTACCTTATACCTGTATTCTGTCCCTTGCGGCTATTAACCATAACTATGTCAATTACAAAACATTGTTTGACAGGTTAATCATTGTGGTCAAGAACTCGTTTAAAGGTACTGTAACTCTCTTCTACATTTTTTACTTACTAAACAGATTTCAACTAGTCTATCCTATTTTTATAAAGCATGAATTTGAACTACTAGATGTCGAAATCCTTAGTGTAGGTGTTCTTTTTTCTTTCCACTCAAGTCATTAACCTACCATCGTGACTCGAGCGTATTATAAGTTTTTCTGCCAAGGTTTCCAGTTATGCTGTGGGGGTGGACAAAATTTAGAAATGTGATCTTTCGACCCGCATTTAAAACAGCCATGCCTAGGGCGTATGTGATCTACTTGCATGGGTTCGTGCTCATCTCGACCCCTGTGCCTTTTCATCTCGGGTTCGTACCTTACTTTATTGTCTGACCTTAATGCAAATCGTTTTCTCAGATTGTGTTCCGTTATAGCGGCCCTTATTGCCGCTTCTAGGTTTGGGGTTTGCAGACGCATAACTTTATAAGCTTCTTCTTTAGATTTAGAAGTCGTTCCGAGAACAACTGTACGCTTTCGTTAGGTCCTTGTTTGACCTTGCTAAGGAGTGAGAACGCGTGTGTCATGTCGGTCACATCAGAGAATCTGGCGGCAAGTTCGCCCCTAAGATCATCCCAAGTCCTATTGGGTCTTTCTAAGAATCTCTTTATATAGTCCCCTACAGGTCCCTTACTTGTTTTGTATGCCAATAATTGTTTTTGTTCATCGTTAGTATTGTGGAGGAATGAGTACTTTTCAATGTCTTTCGACCATTCTTTGAAATCTGTGGACGAAGTCCCATCAAATATTTTAATGCTATATGCTATGCTCTGGTTACTCACCGTTTGAACTTGAGCCCGCACGAGCTCGTGGTTTGTTTGATTTTGAGCCTCCATTCTATCGTTAAGAGTTGCCATTTGATGTGCCACGTGAGTGAAAGCTGCGGCAATATCAGTTTCTGCCATTTTGAATGATCTAATGAATTTTACTTTTGTTTTAAGTTTCATTAAATTTTAATTTTGTTTTTTGTTTTTATTATTTCTTTATTTATTTTAGTTTTTTAGATTTCTTTATTCATTTAGTTTTTCATTTAGTTTTGTTTTTCAAATGATTTTAAATTTGTATATTATTATTCGTTATTATTCGTTTATCAATAATAATTATTATTAAGTTTATTGTTATTTTAGTAAATAGCACTCTTACTAGCAAAACAACCCCTTGTTAGAATTTCAAAATTATAATTTTCTTAATTTACCAAATTTTTCAAAATTTAGTGAGATTTAAAGTTGGTTTTGTGAGACCGGCCGAACAAATCAATTAAATTCACTCACCTTTTACTTCGTCATTGTACTTCGTCGTTGTGTGCCGCTTTGTTTTTCTCAAGGTCGAAGATCCTGGTCCTAGGCGTCCAGTTTAAGTTATGTAATATAGCCTGTCCAATTCCTTCTTATTATAAAACACAAATTCAGTTTTTGTCTGAGTAGTTTAATTCTCGATCGTATAGCCTTTAATACATATATACGTTCTAACTGCTTAAGTTAACAATATGTGCCGGTCTGAAATAACATCTCAGAGCGGGCCTATTCATACTAAAATATCTACATGTTATGAACCAATGGTTTTTATTCTGGTCCTTTCCTTGAGTCCTTTAAGACTCAAGTGCTGACGTTTAAGTGATCGTACTTGGCATAATTGCCTGATTCATACCAATTAATATGAATCCTAACCCTTCTTCGTGACTTGACTAGGGTGGCACCATAATTTATCGCCGCCGTTTTGATCGTGTTTTATGGTCAAGCCTGATTTGAACTTATGAGTGACCGGTAGCTAATTGCTTTATACTTGGTCAATACACACAAATGTTCATTGTTAAGAATGAGTGGCCGACGTTAATTAGACAGCTCTATTGATTTACAAGTGATTCGGCACGATCCGTGTCTTAATATTTCCTGTTGATCATGACTAAGTTATTAAGCTGTCAGCGTGTGATTATTTCATATATTATATAGTTTATAATATACATTGAGATATGACTATTTTACAACCAATCTATTATTCTCTATGTGTCTATTAATAATTTGGGAGATTTGTATTGATTTATTTGAAAATCAGTGTACCAGTATATGGTAAAAGGTTTGCTCAGCTTGTAATTTTATATATGTATTACATTTTTTTCAAAACATATAGAGAATAATAAATGGGTACTTCATATCACACCCTAGGGATCACACCTAGGGTGTGATATGAAAATACACATCTTTTATTCTATTTATCATATACTTGAGCTTTGTCGTTCAACTTCAGCTCACTTACTACGTTGTTTACCAGGGAGTAAAAAGAAGTTTAGATCTAGGCCATTCTGATGTGCTCATGTCTGTCGTGTAAGTGGTACACAACCTTTATTTTTGTCCGAAATCTTACTGAAAATGAATTCCATTGATTTTAAAATTTTCTAATCAAGATGACTTGTCATAAGTGGTTATTTTATCCACGGATAATGAGTCTATAGCCAACAATCTGCCGCAAAAACAGGATGGAAGTATTTAATGAAACGCAGACGACAAACAATACCCGGAACAAATCGTATACAATCGTAACTAATCGGTTATTTCCGTATCACTCCGGTAAAAGGATCGAGATGAACATTCGGTTATTTCCGTGATATGACATTTTCACCCTATATTTCACGCGTGTGATAAAGCTTTATTGCCCGGCAACGAAATCCTGATTGATATGACTAGCTAGGTCTATGTTGTATCGTATATCTCAAAAACAACATATTTGTAGGGAAGTATATGATAATATCCGATATTTTCTATAACAAAGTGATACATTCTACTGAGATTTTTCCATACCTTTATTTTCTTGATAACTGAAAAATGGTCACAAATGGCGGAAAAATGTGGGGGGAAAGCTAGGATGTTAAATCTGATGTTTATATAAAGTTATGATGTGCAAATAAAATTCTTCAATTGCACTTGTCCCAGTGATAAGTATTTCAAGGAATCGAACGGTATTTCTGTAGCCCTTATTGAGATCTTATTACATGCTTGGTACATTAAATAACAAGGTCCGAACTTCGCGTTGTGATTTCCATAATTTATTGGTACATATAAAACAGTCCGAACAATTACACATTTATAATACTCTATGAACATCCTGTTATATATGTTCATATCCATTACGTACAGTGGTTTTCAGTACTTCCATTTGTTAAATACTTTTATAGTCCCTATTATTAAATGTCTTAGGTTCAAAAGCATAATAGTATTTAGAAACTTTCAAATGTCCAAATCCTCAAATTATTATGTAACGCTGAACAACATCCCTACTATTAGCTTCCAGAGTATAGTTTAACTTTTCTTGTATACCGGACAATGATATACGTCATTTTACCGGGGCTAGATATTTCCATCTCACCCTAGGGTCGAGATAAAATTCACGCGCGCCAACATCCGGTATGCTGGAAAATATGTAAAACGTTAGTAGCTGGCGGCGTCGACGCACAAAATGACTCTGATATGCAAGAAAAAGAATCTATCATGGGTATTCGGTTCAGATAGGTAATTCCAACTCTCGGTATTAGTGTTTTAATCGGAACCTCGGCAGAGCCTCAGTTCCGATACAAACCATTTATACCTCGGGTTGGAATTCGCTATCTTCACCGGATATCCATGAAAGATTCTTATAATCCTTCACCCTGTCTAAGACCACGGGACACAAGACCAATGCCAACAGCCAGCTCTCGACTCTGACTTAAATACCGACTCTCGACTCTCTCTAGACTTTCCGTGCGCTCAGTATTATACTAGGAGATTACCCGTTATACCGTTCGGCAGTCAGTCATGCCCCACATATGGACATAGACCTATGTAGCTACAGGTTAACGCCATGGTGATTACATCACTGCATGCATATTTTACCCACAAGACCTTTCGGCTAATGGTCTCCCCATATATGGCAATATCTCTTCACTCCCAGAATTCATAGTTTTAAAGAAATTTCTAAATTTGAACAGGTAAACAACAACAGTTGTGCAGATGATTAACAACCAAATAACTGACAGTATTAGGAAATGCCCATGCATGATCAGTTATAATACAGATTAACAGGGGTGTACTTTAACTCTAATTGTGTTACATGTATAAACTGTTGTTGTAGTGACAATTGACGTTTTTTTTAAAAATTGTTGGGACCACCTAGAAAATGGATAACTATGATATCATTGGAAAGTATAAACCGTCTCCAACAAGGATCAGTTGAAATTACTGGCGCAAAGTGGTACGAATTTTGGCAGTCAACGGTTAAAATACATGACCCTCATAAAACAAAACAAAATGTTTTAAACATAAATCACCAAAGAGATGAATGAACAAACTCTAAAGCAATCTTTTGCAAAAAATGTGTTTTGTGTTCAACTTTCAATAGAAAAAAATATTTCATATATGTCACTTATTTTTGGAAACAGACGCGATAAATGGATGCATAAAGGGAGATAATAAAATTTAAAAAATGATCGAACATATGCAGCTTCGCTTTTCTAACCATTCAAATTATCATATCTTCCTCGAAAATCACCCAGTGGCATCCAAACTTGGCAGAAGTCATGAACATGTTCCAATCTTGTCACCTGAAGGCAGAAATAAGAGAATGATTGCACATTTTCAAGTTGAGAGCAAACCGATTAACACAGCCCTAGTTTTTTACGGTGTAGGAATCTTCCTACCGTCATGGTCAAGGGAGGTAATTCTGTAGTGAGACCTTGAACTAATTATTTTTTTGACATAAGTCTCAAAACTTTATCAAACAAAGTAACAATATTGACGAACATAAAATGACTTTACTTGGTGTTATGCGCGGACTATTTTTAACAAAATGGCATAAAACATGAAGCCGGTCACATTTGCTTCAAGTCAGTTTCGGACGACTTGAAAATGCACAGAACTGCCACGACATATCAACCGCTAAACTTGAATATCTTCTATACTTGTTAAAGAAATTGTTTGAAACTTTTAAGTTTTAGTATTCTATGATTGCTTTATCTTATCATTGTATCAAATTTACTGTTTATGTAATATTACCTAATTCAAGTGTCAAAATGCATGCCCTTATATGGCAATTTATTGGTTTCTTGAATAAATGCTTTTTTATTCAAAGTACATCATCTTTGACTTATCATTTCTGCTTCCAAAGAAACTTCATTGTTGGTAGATAAGCTTACTTGTAATTGTAATGGATGGCTAAGCTGGATTAATGAGATCCTAAACCTTCCTAACCTAATATGGTAATATGATTAGATATTTACGCCAAAACGGAACGTCATATTCATGACGACACGTCATATTCATGACGTCATCTTCATGATGTCATCACATTAATTAAACATTATTTAATATCTATTTACTTCTTACAATCACATCACATCACACATCACATCACATCACATCACATCACATCACCAGAAAGATAAGATAAGATAAGAAAAGATAAGATAAGAATATTAAGATAGATAGATAGATAGATAGATATAGATAGATAGATAGATAGATAGATAGATAGATAGATAGATAGATAGATAGATAGATAGATAGATAGATAGATAGATAGATAGATAGATAGATAGATAGATAGATAGATAGATAGATCAGTAAATAAGTAAGTAAGTAAGTAAGTAAGTAAGTAAGTAAGTAAGAAGTAAGTAAGTAAGTAAGTAAGTAAGTAAGTAAGTAAGTAAGTAAGTAAGTAAGTAAGTAAATAAATAAGTAATAAAAAAAAGAAATAAATAATAAAAAAGATTATTGACTAATGCAACAATAACCGTCAAGTCGATACAAATTTCATACTTCGTTTACAAGTGACGAACATAGAGAGGCCAGATTAGCGATGGAATCGATATTGAAGAATGACACGCCGATCACTATTGACAACATGACAACAGACGGGGACAGCAAAGCATTCAAGGGCGCTCGTGCTGCTCAACTTGCTATCACGGGCAAACCCATGTCAAGAATGGCGGATGTTGTACATCTTACTAAAACAATGAGAAATAAAATTAAGAGGACTGAGTTTTCACAAAAGATGTTTCCTGGACATACCAAACGGGACCGAGCATACATTCAGAAACGCTTTGCAAAGGACGTATCTCACCGTGTACTGACTTGAGTTTCAAAATGTACAGCAGACTATAGGCGACACAAATATTCCCTTTTTACAACAAAAATGTGAAAATTTGAAGATGGCTATAATAGACTGCTATCAGGATAAATGTGGGAAAACTTGTAGTAAATATTCCATGTCGTGTGAGGGTAATCCACCAATCTCAACGTGGAGAAAACATTTTATGCCAACATCATGTAAACCTCTAAAGATTCAGGGAGACGACAAAACTAAACTAAACTAATCGACTGTTTAAATGTTCGACTGGGAAAAGACGCTGCGACCAAGACCTGTAAAGGTGCCGACACAAATCACGGTACCAATGCCTCACACCCGAAAGACGTAACCTTTCGACGTTACGCTAAAGGCAGAAAATTAAGTGCCGCAGCACGGTTTAATGACGGACGGGCAAATTCAGCAATAAAACAAGTTAATGCTGTTAGAAGGTCATTTCCCCAAAACACAAAAATGTTACGGTCACTTAAGAAAATTCAGGACAAAAATACGTATGACAAACAGCGACAAGTGTACAAACTTATAAAACAGCCAGATTTATCAACAAAGTGAACAAATTTAAAGTATACGATGACCAACGACAACATAAAACATACTCAACTGACCTTCTCGACAAGTAAACAATGACCACACATTTTGCTATATGAAACGGTGGGGTAACAATTTGACATGAAACACTACAATAGGATAATATAAACAATCTACTCACATGAAGCATGCAATCAGGATACTCTTTATGTCCTAAACAGTATTGGTATCATGTGCAGGCATCTTTGTCTTTCCATGTTGACGCTATGAGGCTCCAAGCTGAGATGGTCAAATCGCAAACATAAACTGTTGTGGCAGAGATGAGACACGTCCATCCCCCTAGGAATACCAGGAACACACATCACACACATATACATCACTCTATGAGCACACATGTTCATCTGAGTATGTCTCCCAGCCAAAATAATCGACTGTCTCCCATATTCTGAAACTTTCTGACCACAGATTCGTCTATTAAGTCCCAAATGACGGTTATAACGCATGCACGGAGTCCGACTAGAAGCAAAGTAGTCTAATTTACACTGCAAAAGCATTAAATACTTATCAAAATCCATATTATACCTTAGAAATGCACTGTTTCACTTTAAAATCAAGATTTCACTATAAAAAATCCACTCTGGCAACAACAAACGCTGTCTATCAAGCCTTTCACTGATCCAGATGAGGGTTGTTTAACGTCTCACTAGTGAATTAATCAACACTATATAATATATGTAGAAATGGTCACTTGTCGACCACTGCAAACATACTATAAAATGTCCATTGGTCTTTAAATCTCCCCTCAATCTGCAAACCTTCCTCTGAAGCTCAGAATTTCCACAAAAAATCAAAAGTTGACCAGATTATTTTTTTTTAAATTCCTGTCTTTTTTAGCACCCCTCAAAACTAGCTCCATTTCACTGATAATTCAACTGTATTCCTACCCATTTTCAAATTATCATATCTTCCTCGAAAATCACCCAGTGGGATCCAAACTTGGCAGAAGTCATGAACATGTTCCAATCTTGTCACCTGAAGGCAGAAATAAGAGAATGATTGCACATTTTCAAGTTGAGAGCAAACCGATTAACACAGCCCTAGTTTTTTACGGTGTAGGAATCTTCCTACCGTCATGGTCAAGGGTGGTAATTCTGTAGTGAGACCTTTATGAAGATTTAAAATGTTTCTAAATTTAATATTTGTTGTTTGCGTTTAACAAGTTTAAATTTAACTATGTTTTATTATATGCGTTATGAATTGTCTACATTAAGCTTTAAGATGGATATCAGTGTATTGAACTATTTAATGTTTTAACTCACACACAAATATATGTATGATTTTGAATACGTATTGTAAGAAAAATCATACACTTTAAGAAAAAACGTATGAACATATTTTTATTTTAAAGCAAACGAGATACATAAAGATATAGTACTAGTTACAATTCGATTGTATAAGCATGTTTAAGGCTTCACTTAAAATATATCTGTGTATCATACACATAGTATAATCCATATTTGATACATACACTCTGTATTAATTTCTTTTTTATGCGTATACCGTTTATATACCAACACGTGTGACTTTTGTTGATGTGTTTCAATTTGCCTTATACTCACTTATCCTCTATTAATTCCAAATAAAAAGCACTTCTAATTATTATCTCATCTGCAATCTATATCTTCATTATATCCAACATGGTTGTCAAGAAAACAACCATTGTTATTTGTCTTTTTGTTAAATGAAGTTCCACGTATATCCATGGCTTGTGCATGTGATATCCATTCCTTTCGTTAACATCTACTTAACACTGTATTGTCAAATGTGGTGACCAAGTGGATAAACACGTTCAACTTTGAATCTTGATATCACGGGTCTGAGACTCACTGGTGCCACGCGATACTTCGGTGTCCTAAGGCAAGACTCTAGCCTCGTCCCTCGGACGGGAGTGTTAACCGGGCTGTCCTTGTATCGGAGTCTGTCTTTCGAGCACTTTAAAGAACCATAGAAATATATTCGCTAGTAAGCGTAATACACATTTCCTAAACTGTTCCAATGCGATACCAAGGTGTCAACCCTTTTATATGTAAAGTGTATACTTTTGTTCTATATATCCTTGTAATTGTTGTTTGTTTCAAATTTGTGAATTTCCTGTTCGACTTTTATACCTTCCTTAGAGGTTAAGTTCACTTTTTATACTTATGATGTGTGAACTATATCTTTGTCCATATGTTTCCACCAATGACAACTTTTTACAGTATACAGGAATACATATTACATCTTCCATTGTGATTTTAATCTTTTGCATTGCTAGAGTGTTATGTTTTGTTCTTAAGTTACATTTCCACTTCACTATGCATGACAATGTTAAGTTCTCCCTGATATTTTCCTACTACGATAACATCATTGTACTGGGCTTGGGATAGCTTTGTTACCAAGGTGTTCGTCTGATTTACACTTACAACGCTCAACTAGAGCCAGTCGATGGAAGCCATCACAAAACATCCGTATTTTCGATATCTCAATTATACCTCAAGTCCAGACCTTGACCTTGATGGTGAAGGTCAAATTTCAGAACTGCATTGACATCCTCTCATCCTCAACACGCTTCATACTCAGTTTCAGCTTATTACCTTGAACGGTCTAGAAGGATTTCCGTGCACAAGCCATTTTCAGGCAAAACACTAAATCCTGACCTTGACCTTGATGATGAAGATCAAATTTCAGACCTTTAGTGATAACCTCATCTTTAACAAGCTTCCCATAACATTTCAGCTTCTACTTTCCCTGTCCGATCTTTTTTATATTTCTTTACCTCGAATGGTCTGGAAGGAGTTCCGTCCAAAAGTATTTTTTTGAAGAAAAAAATGTGTTGTGAACTTAGACGATCAAGGTCAATAACTACTGATGGAAGCAACAAACACAAACAAGAGATACAAGTAGCAGACTCGGTTTTATTGATTCTGTTCATGAGAGGTAATGTAAAGTGCAACACCTCTCACGCCTCCTAACACTGGTTTAAGCGATATTCTACTTTAAAGCCACACAGATTGTGCTTGATGATCCCAAATGATCAGTAAGTAATAACAATAACAATAAGGATAAGTAAGTAATAACTAAATAAATGCTATTGTGAATGTCAATAAATACTGAACAGGGGATCTCTTGGAAGTAAGAATCATAAACAAGAGATAAAAGTAGCAGCCTTATCTTAAATGAAAACCTTTTGACCTAATAAAAATTTCTGTAAACTTTAAGACGGATTTTTAATATCTCGAACCGTTCAGGAGTAGTTCCGTCCACAAGGTCGTGACGGACGGGCTGACATAGTGACGGACCGACTGCTTCAAAAACAATATATCCGATTTCTTCCAAAAAATGCGGTTATCATGAATGACATGTTGTTTCTTATGTAAACGCATGATGCTGTGGAACATGACCGTTTACAGCTGCAAATGCATGATGTGTTACGAGAAGATATGATGCCATTTCTCCCAAAATATACGTATGATTCAATCCGTTATCACTCATTTCGCATCCATATTTAATAAGGAATTCAGGCTCTTGTTTTGAATTATCGGCATTCATCCTTAGTGTTGCTTGAGTCGACGCATGTCTTACAGGGAGCTTAAAACTGCCTTCACATCATGGTGGAAGCTTTGCTAAACAGATACATTTTAATCCGACAACTTCATTCATAGTTTATCTAAACTATGGTGAAACACTGCACAATGTCCCTTTGGGTCTTACGAAAATGGCTGCTAAAGACCTGTTTCAAAAGTCCTGTCATATCCTGAGTCATCTTTAATTGCTACTCTATTTTTGAAGCTAGAAGCACTATTTACCTTCATCACCTTGATAATTGTTTTATTTCCAATTACATCAAATGGTCAAACAGAGTCGCAACCGGTCAATCAAGAACTGCATGAAAAAATACACGTTTAGAGTCACAAATAGTGGTTTGTTGCTCCAGATACCGATAAATGTTCCATTTTCGCAGTGTCGATAGGTAAACTGGTCTTGTAAAAAACAATGTTTTACATGTCTTCTAGTATATCTACGAGCATTTCCAAAAGGTAACTATCTTGCGTTGTTAGAATGTTTTATGCTGACGAAATAAGGCAGCATACTTGCCTGCGTCGCGAGATGCAATATCCAATCACCGGATCTTTCCGCCCTAATGCTGGATAACATCAACTGTTTCCAGTAACATAAATCAGAACTTGAATGTTGCCGACTTTGAAAAACCGTAAGCACCAAGTTTTGAGATTTCCTGGGCGATATTACCTGATATGGTAATTTCAATTGCGTTGCGTCATCTGCTGAATCAATGGATGCTGTATCTGAACCATTATAAAGTTTTTCTCTAATCTGTCAAAACATGTCAAAAAACAAAAAAACAAAAGAACGACACAAGAAGCACCGTCATTAGCGCTTCATATGTTGGTGTTAGCCCATGAACACGTATGTGGTGCTCTTTCCAGCCAACATACTCTCAACTGTAGAAGAATCATATACATTAGAGTACGTAAGCAAATATATTAGCCTAGCGTCACCTTATACCCTTCCTATCTGCTAGTCGAACACAATGTGAATGAAGTTCTGTGGACTTAGACCTAAGTTCACTTGCTGTGCAACTGCATCAATTGCTGGTCCATCGTCTGAATATGTTTGTCTTTGCCTGACAATACTTGATATAGATAGACGTGTATAAGGTGGACATATCGGTTGAACTGGAAAAAGGCCGACAATATATATTTTGATCAGATGTCATATCAATAACTGCAGTGTTGGACATGTTTCGGCAAGGCATAGATCTCAGGAAATCATTTGATATTAATTCCAAAATTAATTACGAAAGCGAAAAGTATCTTGGTGAGACTGGTCTTGTAGTAGAGTTTTAAAAGTTAATTGTAGTTATTAATACATGTATAGCTTATTTTCATGCGAAATTTGACTTGACTGTTCCTTATTTCTTGGAATTAAAATAGAAGTACTGTCGTCACCATCTTTCGTTTGAAAGCACACACTTGATAACGAGTGAAATGTATTCTTGTCATCTACTGTTTGCTATAACAGGCACAGAAACGGAATTAATTCAGAAGATTGATTAGCTTCTTTGAGCCAAAGATACACTCAAATGATATGAAAACGCAACACGGGAATTTCCGCTATATATTGTATGTACAATATGCTGCTTTTAATCGAATGGTACATGGCTACGTAAGACCTTTCCTTTTGGAAAAAATACTAAAACAACAAATAATACAGCAAATAGTAGTCCTGCAATGTTTCATTATTCACAGAGTACGCGTTTGGCTCAATCATGTGAGCAAACTTAGGATGCTGAATTTTGCAAACTATTTACGTTAAATACAGTACTGAACTAGCTCAATTTTTCGAAGAGCAACTTTAACATTGATGAAGTTATTGTTACAAAGTGTAGTGTGATTAAAACGTCTACAACATCACAGTTGTGTCCTTTCTCTAGTTAACTGCAACTTTTTTTTAAAAAAACATCTTGGGATTTCTTTGGAATATTATGTGCAATTAAGTGTGCAGTATATACAATATATAGCGGAAATTCCCGTGTTGCGTTTTCATATCTCTTGAGTGTATATACCTAATTTTCGGTGGTAGACTGTATCCTGTCGAAGAAAAGCAACCTTCCAAAAACTATATTTGTCTTCGCAAATGAAATGGATTTTCACTAGTGAAGAAGAATCCACCATTGGTAATGGCCACACATTTTTAACTATTTTACACGCAGGTATAAGGCAAGAACAATATAAAATCAATTAGTACTTTGAACTGCGGGAAAAAAAGTGCGCGTTGTGAACATCGAAAGTGATCGGCTGTGCATAGTACATTCTTAAACTTATATAATTATACAACCGTCTTGATCGCAGCAAAAAAGGAGTAGTAAAGTATCTTTCCACCATTAAAAACAGAGTGGTACAGAATAATGAGTAAAGCTAATTAAAAAGTGAATAATTTATATATTCATTAAGAAACCAATAAGATTAGTACAACGCCATTGATTAATTATCTCCCTTTATATACAGTTTAAAATCATTTTGGATAATCAAACATATTTTAAAATATGTGTGTGATATTTGAAATCATGTATAGTATCAATATATTGCATAATATAACAGTAACTTTAAAGCGACAACAACAACAAAAGATTTTCATATGATTAGTAGCATACATGTTTAAGCATTAAAATATAAAAATCGGAGTAGGAAAAGTTTCGTCATAATTTGAGAAAGTTTATGCGTTTTATATTATTTCTTTTGTAGTAAATCTGTTCTTACATATTTTATTACATTTTTTATTGAACTAAAATGAATTGATTAATTAATTTCACGTGAACATGTATTAAACAAAATATAATTGTCCTATTTTAAAAAAAAAATCGATATTTTTAAGTATAGTAGTATTCCTTATATTTAAGAATTAATTTTTAGTTAAACATGAAATATAGCATACACAGTTATATTACGTACGTAGGAAGATGTTTATATACATTTATTAACGAAAAATGAGCTATCATTTCTCTCAAACTTATAATTTTAGTCGGTAGCTAATATTTTGCTGAAATTTGTTATTTATGGGTTGTGGTGTTCAGCCGCCATTTTAAAAAAAAGTGTACCACTTTGTGCAAGTAATTTTGGTGGGATCGTTTAGTACACATAATTACCTTTCATTTGATATATAATAAGCCCATTTTCTAGCTGGTCCCAGCTAACTCCTTAACTAGGCGACTTGTTCGCATATTGTCACTACAACATGTTATTAGCTACATAGAGTGGCGATGTCCTAGTGCTACATTTCTAGCAACTGATCCTGAATGATGTGCAAGGGATTTATAAATTTTCAATTTCTCGGTTTTATTCACTGCACCACAGTGTTTCGATGTCTGCGATAACAACACTGTTTATTTATATGAACCATGTATACAAGTTTACAGAACTTTCACTGAAACACATCTGTTTGACAAACTTATATGGTTGTTACGATCCCAATGGGTACAAACTGCACCTCTTGTTGCAGATTTGTTTTTATATTGCTATGAAAGAGATTTCAGGTTGAGTCTTTCACCAGATACCCAGGAAGATGTTATTGAGGCATTTAATGACACCGCTCGGTATCTGGATGATATAACCCTTTCTTTTCTACTATGATTAATAATATATACCCTAAAGAACTTCAACTTAACAAAGCTAATATTTCTGATACTAACGCTTCTTTTCTTGATTTACATCTGTCCATTGAAAATGATGAAATAATTAGCCCAATATATAACAAGAGAGATGATTATACCCATGTTTTTTAAAAAAAAATAGGGTATATTAAAATCGCCTCCGTTTGTCCGTCCGTCCGTCCGTCCGTATGTCCGTTACCGCATCTCCTCCTAAACCGCTGAACGTAATTCAACCAAACTTAGGGTATGACATCACCATATGATGGCGGCGTGCAAGAGCAACATTAATGTTGGCTCCGGGCCCAGGGCCCCCCAGGGAGGTAGAAAGGTCAAGTACATGTTCATTGTCCATATTCTTGCACATAACTTGGCGTATGTAACGTCTATAAAAGATAAGCAACATATTAAATGATTTTATTATTTTTATTATATCGAACTCGCACCGTCTGCCCGGGGGCCCAGGCGTAGGGGAGTGGAGTAGTGTGTGAGTGGGGATTTGGATTTATATATATATATATTTTATAATTATGTCTCAAATGTAACATGATAATGGGATTACACTGTATACATTTGTTTCCTCCTATGTTACAGTTGGGCCTGGAGGAAGGGACATCAAATACACTAATAAAGCAATAACGGTGTAATTTGTTCATGCATTTGCACATTAATTAGTATAATAGTCAACTAATAAAGAGATACACAGCATGTCAAATGATTTATTATTTAAAACTCGGACGTCTTCCCCATTACGCGGTCCGAGTATTAACTTTCATACTCCAGCTAAACCCATCTTCAAGAAGCAAAAACGGGGTTGGCTGGGGTATGAAATGAAAGCTTAATTTCGGCTTTAAAATTTTGCATATTGTAAAATTAAAACATTTGATAGGTAATTTTAAACTGGTTATCACATTTATTCAGAATATTTTTTTAAAACATGTTTTATTGTCGAAATATCTATAATAAAGTCCTGCTAATATAAGCTTTCCCATCGATTAATGGAATTAAGGCGGGACCACGTAATGCCGGGGTTCGGGTAGGAAGGGGTGCATGGAAACTGGGTGGAGGGTAACAGGGGTCAATTTATTTCAAAATTATTTCTCAAATGAACATTTTTATAAAAGGGTTACATTGTATATACTGTGGGGCTGTGTGTGTGGGGGGATGCGGGTGGGGTAGGGTGGGAGTGGGCGTTTGGGGGAGGGGAAGTGACCTGTTTTAATAAAACGTGGGTATTTTACGACGGCCGCGCCGTCGAATTCGTTCTAGTTTTAATTTTGATATTATTACTTATCCCCATTTAGATGGGGATGTTCCCCGAGCAACTTCTTATGGGGTCTATGTGTTTCAACTTACTCGTTTTTCTAGAGCTTGTACTCGAGTTGAGGACTTTAATATTCGTAATCTTTGTACAACTAAAAAGCTACTCCATCAGGGTTACCGTTACCATAAACTTAGTAAAACCTTTGCAAGATTTTATTATCGTAACCCTGATCTTCTTTCCAAATATAAAAATAATTTAAGGACTATCACAGGTGACGTGATTTACAAACTTCGTAAGATCCTTGGTCATGATGGCTTTCATACTATCTGTGTTAAACTTGTTAAAAGATTTATCAAAAGAGATTATGACCCTATCATTTTGAAACGCACTGCATGCTCGATGGTGGACCCATTTACAGTTTGCCACTATGCCTTCCTCTTTAACTGTGCGATGACCGGACAGGCTGTGGACCGTATGATGACGTCTACCTAAATCCCAAAAGGACGGTGACGTTTGATATTTGTCTGCAGTCTTGTCTTGTCTTGCCCTCAATGGATTGTTCTCTTGTTGCTCTGGCCTCTGCCAAGTCATTGAGTACCTTCTTTGTGGCTTTCTAGGCTATTGTTTTTTGTATTTATATAGACACGAGCATCTTTGTGTTTTACTTATATTGCCTATTAGTGCTGCCTTGTTGGTTAGAGAATAGTTCATGGCGGGTATTTCTTTATTTACGCTATCCCGTTTTACTGGGTTGACTGTAGGGTAAGTGTGAGGTTTGGTGAACCCTAGAACCTGGTTTAAACCCCCAGCGGCCTTTTTTGCCACTGACAGCTCCAAGGCGGTAGCCCTTTTGTCAACCCTTTTGTGTTTGTGAAGTCTTACTTTTGCCTTTCATTCATCTTTAAATTTGTTATTTGCTTCTGTGTGTGTTTGTGGTTACTGTCGTCCTTGAATGCTGTTTTTCCTGTTCGATTTTTATATCTATATTATAAAATCAGTGTTACAATATGGTGACTTTGTTTATGGTGTATTAGGTAGAACACCTTTACGACAGTATAAATTGATAGCAGTCATTAAATATTGTTTTAAAAAGATTGACGTGTGAAAATGCTAAATATATTAAAGTAATATACAATATGATGTTAAATGACATACAAAAAAAATAATTAAAAACCTGGGCATATGCGGTACAGATATTACTTGAGCAATTGAGGTTTAATGACGTTTGGATTTTAAAAGGTGTCTGACATGCAAATGCCTTCATAACAGTGTTTAAACAAACATTAACCGATACTTTTATATAAAATTGGAATACATGTATACATGAATCGATTAGGGCTAAAACATATTCGCTGTTCCGTGAGTTTACGTATAAACCTTACTTAGATATTTTTAAAATAAGAAAACTCGGTCTGGTCTTGTCACAACTAACTGAGAATAGCATCACATATGTTACATATAGAGTCAGGGCGTTGGCATAAAAGCCAAATAAAAGACCAGTTAATGAAAGGACATGTTCCGTTTGTAACACATTGGCGAATTTCATTTTATTTTTGAATGTACACTATATACTGATTAAAGGAAAATATATAAATCGCTATTTCTGGTTTAGGCCAAATATTCATTCAGTTAATAGCATGTGAAAATGGAACAACTATAAGAAAACTGTCAACATAATTTATGTATAAGAGGGGTTTAGACACTCATAAGTATTAAAATGTGTTTATCTTTAAAAAAAATATGTGCAAATAAACCTGTTTGAGCGGTCACGTATTAGGTACAGACATCTGCTTTAGGAAGACGTATATTTAATAGCCCTGTTATTATTACATATATTATTATCTTAAATTTAATCGAAATTAAATATGTTTAGTGGCTACAGGCTTTTAGAGGCCGGTTTTGAACCTTTTATGGATGACTATTTGAGACAGGTCTGAGTGTAGTAAAACTAATAATTATATATAATAAACTATGGTAATAACTATATATAGTAAAACTAATAGTTATATATATATTTATATATAATAATAAAAGCATGCATAACATGATGACGTATATATAAATATACACATTTTTATTCTCCCAAGAGACAGAATCTGGAACTGAAACACTTGTTATTAAGTGAGAAATGGAGAGAATGTATTACAAAAAAATGATATGTAACAAAAAAGACTTTACATGTTGCCATTTATTGCCGTGTATATATATATTTGTCATACTGCAAAGAAAATTCTCAGGATTTCATTGGTCAATGCGCCGTAGACATGAGCCCATGTCTACGTCTCGAGACGTGAACATAGGACTAATTCCCCGTAGGTACCCCATTACTCAAATACACAAAAACAAAATGGCGACGATAACGTTGCCGATTCGTTTTGGAAACCGCCGATTGTTTCCTTCCTATCGCTTTTCTGCGCTTTCCACTGTGTGTAAAAGTCTGAAATAATTGTAAGTGTATTTTTTTTGGCAATTTTACAAATACTAAAACATTAACATCGTGACAAAATCAGTTTATTTTATTAAAAAATCCGCTAAATTAACGACGTTAGAGCGATGACGTCACGAAAGTAAACAACGTCTAGTTAGAGGCACGTTACTGGAAAATTGGCGCAATAAAAATGAAATCGTGTTTTTGGCTATTTTTCTTAAATAAATGGTTAAAACTTTGAAGTATGACAAATTCGTTATTAGGATTCTTGACAGGGAACATGGGCTCACATTCCCTGCCTGGAAATATATATTCCAGGCAGGGAATGTGAGCCCATGTCCCCTGTCAAGAATCCTAATAACTAATAATGTATTTTATTTTACCTGTGTACTCATGAACCTAAAGGTCTTTTGTATTTTGAATACATATATCATATTTATATTCGAAGCGTTTTACCATTTTACACAGTTGAAAGATACAATGTTTACCTCTAGACATTGTTAACACCACTGGCACTGGAGCCGCAGATATTATATAAAAAATAAAAAAAACGATATCCCCCTATTACCTATATAACACATGGTAGACATCTTTGATATGACCAACCTCGTTTCGAAGGCTGAATCTTTGTCAAATTACAGAATTGATTCAAATCCTCTAAACAGTTCGTTAGGTCTGACTCCCATTTATCACATTAAATTCACAGTTCGTACGAAAACGCACGCTGTGCGGAGAAATTCAAGTAAAATCGCCGATTTCTGCCGTAACAACAGTTCCTACCTGACCCGCACTTCCGGTTTTATCGAAAAGTTCCGAATGCCCAATAGGATCACCAGTTACAAAGACCCATTCGCAACTTCTTGAATATTTAACTGTTTGGACAAATGATACTTGATTAGTCTTGATCATCTTCGACGCTTGATTGTAAATACAAACGTTTGTCTTGAAAACAAGCAATCGTCGCAGATGGCGCAATAAAAATGAAATCGTGTTTTTGGCTATTTTTCTTAAATAAATGGTTAAAACTTTGAAGTATGACAAATTCATTATTAGGATTCTTGACAGGGAACATGGGCTCACATTCCCTCACCAAGCTTTAGTAACCATGTTTTTTCACGAATCCTAATTACAGCCTCACTTATGAATCGACGCATTGTCCGAAAAAGAAGACCCATTTAACAGGTGTTTCTTCTTTTCTAGTGCGGATACAAATGAGGTAATGTCATTTAGAAATTTCAAATAATGTCCTCGATACATTGTTTAAGTTATATATTGTGTATGTAGCTATTTTATCCAGTGATCTGTCGTTTTGCTGTCTGTTCTATAAATAGATCAATCATCATCATCATCATCTTCACGTGATCTTGCGTAAAAATGTATTCATGCCTTGTATTGTTCTCCTAGGATAATTTATTGAGATTTGTAACCAATTAATTTTATAATTTATTTCTTATGCAACACCATCAAACGCATATATTCCATCTTTCTTGGATTTATATATTTAAGAAATATACATGGCCTTTATACTCTTCATATAATATTAATATTTGGTTTGGTCAGTAATGGTTATCGCATAAGCTACTATCCTTTCCTTTCTATCAATTCTCCGGAATAAGATTTTGAACTTACTTTGTAGTAAGCTGTGTAATATTCTTTAGTTTTTACCTCCCTTGCTTTGAAGTTAAAATGACTGATTCAGTAGTAAAATAATCCTGAATCGTGTCGGCGAGAACAAATGCAAATCAACAAGTTCTGACTGGGTATATATGACGTCATTTGATCCCGAGTGACTATTTTTAGACCGGGTCTATTCGGTTTTAGATAAGTCCCATTATAGTTCATCAACATTTGTAAAGGATTGTTAGAGAGCGGCAGTCCCAGAACATTATAAAGCGAGCGGGATGGGTTCGAATCTGAGCAGGACCAATTTTTTTTTATTCTAATTATATTTTATTTTATGTAAAAAAAGTTTGTTTAATTCATGCTCAATGGTCTTTGAAGGGGTACATCAGGATTTTTCTAGAAACATCTTAAATTATAAAATGGTTCCAGTTCACGATATAAAACACTATCAATCAAAATTTGAAGCTAGAACTATTTTGTTATTGTCTAAAGTGTCAGAACACCATATAGTTAGGGTGGAATCGCACGTAATATGCTAATATTAACCCTGGTGGGTAACGTAAAATAGCACGTATTACTGTGCAGAATGAATTTCTTTGCAAATGAAAGAGTTTGTAGGCTCATTATGTTTTGGTCATGTAGAATAAAAAATACTAATATTTGTCCATTTTAAATCGGACACCTAGTCCCCCATAAAAAGCCTGATGTACTCCTTTTAAGACTTACGTCGGAAAACAAATTGTATGTGTGTGTGTGTGTGTGTGTGTGTTTGTGTGTGTGTGCGTGTGTGTGGAGAGTCTTTTGGAGAGTGTGTGGGGACTTTTATAAAGATTTTTACGACTTTTATCTATGCGTCAATTTGGTAGAGGTAGACCTAATCTGTTCTGAAACAAACTCGTAGAACCACAGTCCTGCCGCGCGTTATTGAGTAGCTGTCAAACATTCTGCAATGTGCAAACGTGGAACATGCGGGACTCGAACGTATGACTGTAGCATTGAGAGATATACATTACACAAACAAGAGTAGATCTAAGCACAAATATGTTACCTTTCATTACAATTTCAAATTACATGCAAAACTGATTGATTTATATTCTGTTAAGGCCAAAACACAAATATGTTTAAAACAAAACAAAGCAACAACAAAATGAAGGAGTAAACAGTTGTTGTGTCGAGGGTAAAAACGGCGATTTGGTTGAGTGACAGGAAACAAAACACTTTCTTGTTTAGGCCTATTGTAGTAAATGGAATTTACCGTGACTTTAGTGATTATTGTCAACAAATGATTTGTCGACTTCAAAAAAATTCACGTAAAAATTGCAATATGGATATGAATCGTGAAATTTTCAGTAGTGTAGCTACCTATTAGGGCAAAAGGCCCGGGCCTTCACATTGTGTTCACATACATGGTTGAAAAATATAACAACGAAATAATTGTATATGAACATCATATTGACTCCGAGTTGTGAGATTAAATCACAACGGTATCCCGAGAACAGTGGTACTCCGAGTTGTGAGAATAAATAACAACGGTATCCCGAGACCAGGGATACTCCGAGTTGTGAGATTAAAATCAAATAAGCGCAAGCATTTATAAGTTATGTTTTGTATATGTGTAGTCTGTATGTCTCTACTACAAGTTGTGTGTAAAAGATATGTTCTTTTAGTTGAAGGTCAACTTTTGAAACAAGGAACATCAGGGAGAACTTGTCACTTTACAGTGACATTCCATGTTTAAATTTGTATATTATACATCTTTGTGCAGCGGGGGATATGGCTTTCTTTCAGACTACACTTGTGTTCATTTGATTTTAATCATATTTGAATAGTAGGTCGATATAAATGCAAGGTTGTTTCCTATTTTAATTCAGCTATATTGGTCAAAGGGTATATGAATTACCTCCCCTTGAATTGGCAAAATTAGCTGTCTTGACCTTTTTGACGCTATATTCATTTCTAATGACTCAAACTTTGACAGGTGATGACAGTGATGTTTTTTGATACACTTTTACACCTGTGCAGATATGGTTCAGATATGATGAAGCGTTTCGGAGATTAATTTTCATTATAACCATCACTCCTTTTGTTCCCTTCTTTATTCCTGTATATACCTTACCTTATCTTGTTTTAATCGCCTTACTTCCAGATACATTAAACAATGCATTGATGTATTATTACATGCAATGATGTACTATTATTAAGAAGAGTTGACACATTTTCATTATGACACATTGTCAGTCCATCCATGTCATGCGTGATTGGAAGGAAACCTTCCATTACATAGATGCACAAATCATAGTTCACCATGCTCTCAGTACCTTCGGTACATCCCATTATGATGCCATGCTGAATCGGCCAGGATCAAATCAACGTCACCCTTGTTACCGTGAGTTTGAACTAAGAATTATTGCTGCATCTGCACAATGAAGCAAGATTGTTTACAAACATGGTGTTGTTGTTTTATGGCTTGCCTCTATGGAGACTAGATAATTATAGTGTGCCGCGTCTTAGGTCGCCGTTACGTTTAAAAGGAAACTTAAATTGTCTAATTATTATTTTATCAGGCGGGATCTAGGTGTTGGACCACTGAAAGCTATCCTGATGAAACGTTCTAGATAGAAACGGTGACGGTGAATACTAGTTAATGATGACCTTCTCAAAACTCGTCAACGAACGGGTTAGGGTTAGCGACACTTGAAAGTAAATGACATATCGTTCGTTATCAAACGTTGATATAATCACGAAGGTTTATAGTAAGTATGGGTTCATCATTCTGACAGATACTTTAAAAAGAAGAACTTAGTTACGTGACATTGCAAGACGTACATGTAAATATCGTTATGTAAGGTCACGTATATATCTCTGTTAATGAATTAAAATATTGTTTGATATAATAAGTACATCTGTAATTTAAACTGGAAATGCAACTATAGGTGTAACAGGCCCATTGATTGTTCATGAAAAATGTTGGGCTATTTCTTTTGTAATTTTTTTGTATCCAATGTAACCAGTTGTGTCTGGGTACAAACAATGAACTGTGAGAAAAAGTTTGTAGTTTTGGGCTATATATTTAGGAACAAACGGTAAACAAACAAGGGAAAATCGATATTTCGTGTTCATAGATTTATTGTTTTAAACGATGCCTTCAAGCCAAAGATACTGTTGTGTATGTAAAAATCATGGACAAAAGAATATTGACGGGAAAAAGTGTCCATGCATCATTTTCCAGCCAATAGTTTAGTGAGAAAGGTCTGGATATAACGTTGCAAGAATGCGAGGCCCAACTTTGTATTCGTAAACGCCGATCAGACGAGGCTTTGTTCCCACTATTTCGTAGGAAAATCGGGACCTACCAAAGAACACCCACTTCCTAGCATGTTCCCAAGACCATGTGGCTTTGAAAAAGTTTACAAAATCTCTGTAAGTCATAACACTTGTCTGCCTAAACCACTGAGAATAAAACTCGCAAAATAGTTATGAATAGTGTATACAGTATAGTTCTTACTTATTTTAACCAATACATATATTTACAAACATGTATTTACAAACATTATTGGGGAAACCATAATAGGTGGGAAAATGCTGCTGAAATGTATCAAACAGAACCACCCAAGCCATTGGTAAATCATAGTTGAAAACTAATTATACTTATTTGTACGTTTATATTGGAATGCAGCTAATGCAACTGGAGTTAAATTATGTCCCAAGTGCTAGGAAATGTGCAGCGGGACTGGAGCTCGAACCTGGGACTGTCAAACTACCATTCCGTTGCTCTACCGACTCAGCTACATGTAAATCGCGGGACAATGCTATAATCCACCCTGTTAAATATGTGTGCTAAACTTGTCTAGCGTTAGTGTTGAGGCAGATGGCATACCAATGGATTGCAATGACTCGATGCTCGACATATCATTGAAGGTAGGAATTGTTAAATTTTCTTTATTTTGTCCATGATACAGCACAATTATTATTAATTATACATTACAATAAAGAGTATGATAATGGACCTTTGGAAACAGCCGAAAACGACACATGTATACGAAATATTGCAGTCTCGGTTTGATTGAGACTGTTCATGAGCGGTAGTGAAATATGCTAGCTACCGCTCACGCCCTTTAGCCCCGGGTTGAGCAGATTTCAATATTAATAAAATCAATAGTACAAAATGTTAACCATCCCGAAGATGGCATGCATATTTCGGTGGACATGTGGTGTCTTTCTTCCCCATGTTGTACGGCGTATGGTCCCAGTATTTAATAAAATTAAATGCCCCGAAGAGCGCAATAAACATAATGGGATTTAGTTGGGAGCAGCGGTTATGAAGCCTGCATATCACAAGTAACAGTCAAAAGACTAAATTAAAAAGCAGACAACATATCCTATAAGTGGATAAACAATACCCAGAGCCTTTAATCGGCCGGAATAGTGGAACCACTGAATAAGTCTTACCAGGCTATAGAGGAATCCGTAAGTTAAAAATGTAGCTGTCACGCGGAACACATCAACATTATCTACAGTGACATTCCCGGTGCAATACAATGCGACTTTGTTTACCATCAAGTTTAAAATAGCTAACCCTTGAGCGAAATCATCGTTACGAAATACCCTCTTTGTTTCTTTTATTTTTATGTTATTTTTATGTTCAGTGTAATTTCTTTTGGTGGTTTATGGCTCATTTATTTTTATTTTTTCAGTTTAATACAGAAATCATGTATTTGAGCAATTCTACCAATCATGGTGTACCGCCTTTAATTTAATAAAAAATGTATCCATAAACATATCAGATTAAAAAAAATAGCTTTACACATTTGGCATGGCTTCCATATGAAAATCCACAAAATCATTTTAATTTATTTTTTGTAAAGGGATAAGTGATATGTTCAGATGTTTTCTTGAAATACTTTCAAGTGAATATATGTTGAAGGATATGTTGAACATATCCTTTTTAAACGACACTTTTCTTTGTTTGAGAACAAGGAGAGAAACTTGCATTATTTTGTGTGGAAAAACAAAGTAATTTACTGAAATTAAACTGACAATGTAATTCATGTTTTTTCAGTTTCACAGTTATGGGGTAAATGTTCCAGTTGCTTCAAAAATACGTCACCAGTCAGCACAAGTACAGCCAGAGATGGTATCAACTTCTACCCAGACCGAGGAATCTCTAATTACACCAACTAGAACTTCCTCCACACAAACCCATATTAAAAGCAGTGCTAATATTGGAATACACGTGTCTAGACCAGCTCTCACATTTGATGATGTATCAACAAACGACTCAAAGGTTTTGTTTTACACTGGAATTCCGGACTCTGGGTCTTTTAAAGCATTATTTTCTGAGTTAGAAGATGGAATTTCGAAACCGAATGATAAAGGACGACCTAAAATGATTCGAGTCATTGATGACTTTTTTATGGTTTTAATGCGGTTACGACTATGACTTCTCCTTGAAGATCTTTCAGATCGGTTTGGCATTAGTACAAGCACGTGTGGAGCTATTTTTAATCATTGGATTGAATACTTGAATGTTACATCAGAATTTTTAGTGAAATGGCCTTCAAAAAAAAGGAGTATGATAATGGACCTTTGGAAACGGCCGAGCACGACACACACGAAATATTGCAGTCTCGGTTTGATTGAGACTGTTCATGAGCGGCTTAACATAAATTATACAATGCCGGAAAAGTTTCAAAGGAAATATCCAAAGTGTAGAGTTGTTATTGACTGTACAGGAATTTTTACAGAAACACCATGTTCGCTTAAATTAAAATCACTCCTATATATTGACTATAAATCCCATATGACCTATAAATCATTAATTTGTCTCTGATTTATATTCTGGAAGTACAAGTGATAAGCAAATGACGAAATTATCTGGGCTATTCGAACTTTGAGAGCAGGGTGATGCCATAATGGTAGATAAAGGTTTCCTGTTTCTGACTTGATAACCCCAAAAGGTGTCGATTTGATTACCACCCCCCACCCCCCCCCCCCCCCCCCCACCCCACTCCCCACCTTTTAAACGACAGAAAAGACAATTTCTCCATCATGAAGTCGAAGCTACTAAAAACATAGCAAATTTGCGAATCCATGTTGACAGACAGATGGAGAGGATAAAACACTTTAGAATTGTTCAGGGTGTTATGCCAATTACAATGGCTTCACAATCATCAAAGATATGGAAGACATGTGTAAGACTGACAAATCGTCAACCACCACTTGTACTTGACAATGATGGCATTTTATAGTTGGCTTATCTGTATGTAACAAGAGGTAATGCTTGGTGGCATTAAAGAAGGGGTTTTCATTATAGAGTTTGGTATATATTTTCAGCATATGGCCAGTGCTTCAAATTACATGTACCTCATTTTTTCAAAATGTTTTAATAAAAGCATACAACTTTAAAAGTCTGATGGACCATGTATGTACATTAACATTCAAATGTACATGATAACAAATAACTAGTAAGCAGTAGCACTGTCACATCCTTTGTAATTCAACCAGCTATACCATGGATTTCAAATGCGCCAACCTCAGTCATAAATGTGTTAACTTTAACACCGTTTGAGAACAAGAGCTGTCGGAGAACAGCGCAGCTCGACTATTCGATTTTTCGGAGAATAATAAATGTAAAGCTAGTATATACCATCAGAAAACAAGGCTACAACAATGTGGGGTGGGGTTAGGAGCACAACATAACTATGTGTAAGAAATGAGCAAAACTACACAGAAATAGGTAAAAAAAAAAAATATCGAGTTTTGAGTGTGGTGCGGGTTGGGGGTGGGAGAGAGGCGGGGTGGATGGTGGGGGGAGTGGGTGTGGTGAGGTCAACATATGTATAAGAAGCTATGTAATAATTCACCAAAACTCAAAATATGAAGGAAAAAAAATTAACAAATCGAGTTTGAGTGGGGATGGGGTAGAGGCGTGGGGTGGGGAGCGCAACATGTGTAAGAATTGACTAAAACAACAAAGAAATATGTAAAAAAAAAATTCAAGTGGGGCGGGGTGAGAGTGGGGTTAGGTGGGGGGTGGGGGAGTGGGGGGGGCGGTGAGGGGGCAACATATGTGTAACAATTGACAAAAGCAACACAGAAATATGTAAAAAAAGTTTCAAGTGGGGGTGGGGTGTGGGGGAGAGCGGGGAAGAGGCGGGAGTGGGTTGGGGGCGGGGGAGGTGGCAACATATATGTGTAAGAATTGACTAAAACAACAAAGAAATATGTAAAAAAAAAAATCCAAGTGTGGGGCGGGGTTATGGTTAGGGGGGGGGGGGGTGATGGGGTGAGAGGGGTGGGGGTGAGGGGGGTTGTAACATATGTGTAAGAATTGACAAAAGCAACACAGAAATATGTAAAAAAAATATAGTTTCAAGTGGGGGTGGGGTGGGGTAGGGTGGGGTGTGGAGCGGGGGTGAGGGTGAGAGGCAGGAGTGGGTTGGGTGAGGGGGGTGGATGGGGCAACATATATGTGTAAAAAATGACTAAAACAACAAAGAAATATGTAAAAAAAATCAAGTCTGGGGCGGGGTGGGGGTGGGGGTGATGGGGTGAGAGGCGGGAGTGCGTTGGGGGTTTGGCGGGGTGGGGGCAACATATGTGTGTAAGAATTGAATAAAACAAGAAAGAAATATGTAAAAAAAAAAAAAATCAAGTGTGGGGCGTGATGGGTGGGGTGAGGGGGGTGGGGCGGGGAGGGTTGCAACATATATGTGTAAGAACTGACAAAAGCAACACAGAAATATGTAAAAAAAAAAGAAAAAAAAAAAGTTTCAAGTCTGGGGCGGGGTGGGTGGTGTGGGGGGGGGGGGGGGTGATGGAGTGAGAGGCGGGGGGTGGGGGGGGGGGCAGAGAAGGTTGCAACATATGTGTGTAAAAAATGACTAAAACAACACAGAAATATTTTTAAAAAAAAAATAAAATAAAATTCAAGTGTGGGGCATGGTGGGTGGGGTGATGGGGTGAGAGGCGTGGGGGGAAGGTGGGGGCGGTTTGCAACATATATGTGTAAGAATTGACAAAAGCAACACAGAAATATGTAAAAAAGGAAGAAAAAATGTTTCAAGTCTGGGGCGGGGTGGGGGTGGGGGTGTGATGGGGTGAGAGGCGGGGGGTATGGGTTAGGGTGGTGGGGGCGGGGAGAGTTGCAACATATATGTGTAAGAATTGAATAAAACAACACAGATATATGTAAAAAAAAAAAAAAGTGTGTGAGGGGTGTGGGGCGGGGGTTAGGGGGGTGAGGTAGTAGGGACCCCATGCCCCAATATGTGTGATGTAACAAGATGCAAGATGCATAATGCTGTAACAAATCCCAAACCAAAATTATATGTATATACATGCTTACATGCAAACCTAGATCTGCCTTTATTGCACATTTTATGGGCCATCACAATTTGGTTTCCATAGGAGCCCAGAATTTGCAGAAGACAAAATTACTTATCCAGCCCTTTACAACATACTATAAGGAAACCAATTCCAAAATTTAGTTCAGCTAGGACAAAAAATGTAAGAGATATAGACCTGTAAACACAGCTTACACGCAAAAATTGATGTGAAACAGACATATTTTAAGGGCTATCAGAATTTGGGTTCCATGGGAGCCCAGGGGTTACAGGAACCAAAATTACTTAAGCAGCCCTTACGATAATGCTATAAGTAAGCTAATGACCAAATTTGGTTGTGCTATGGTAAGAATTGTAAGAGATATAGACTTGTAAACACAGCTTACACTCAAAATGTGATGTGAAATGGGGCACATTTTATGGGCTATCATAATTTGGGTTCCATGGGAGCCCTTGGGTTACAGGAACCAAAATTGCTTATGCAGCCCTTAAGATAATGCTACAAGGAAGCCCATGAACAAATTTGGTTGTGGTAGGATAAGAAATGTAAGAGATATAGACTTGTAAACACAGCTTACACGCAAACCTTGATGTGGGACGCCGACGCCGACGCTGACACAACGCCGACGCCGACGCCGACCCCGGGCTGATTACATAAGCTCTCTTATTCTTCGAATAGTCGAGCTAATAAAATTAATAAAGACATAATTTTCAAATCAATCGCATCATAACTATAAATAAGTAATCATGATTGTTTATGGCGGTGCAAAGAATTGAACCCCGGCTCTCTAAGTCACACGTCTTATTTAACCCCTCACTGGGTCTTAGTACGACAACATGTCCTCAGGCCTGTTTGAAATCCTCACAAACTTTAGAAATGTTAAGAAATGTTAAGAACATTAATTTTGTCATGTCATCACACATGTTTTTTTTCCAGTCAAAAACAGTGGAAGTCCACGCTGAATTCTCCTTGAAAATATTTCAGGTAACATGACATTGATGTAAAAAGTTCTCACTATTCTGACGCGTGTGCCCAACACTCCTTATCAAAATAAATCATTTCAACAAAAACACCACCGAGGGTCCAGACTACAAAATCACACCATTGATAGCCACTTATTGCCAGCTGACCCTGAACATGCATATAGTATGCATGTTTCCTCTTCAGAACAGGGTTTTCTGATTTCTGGTCAATTTACACGTAAAATGTTTTATCCAGGGCGCATTGCTTAGGAGGCATCATTCTCCATTTGTCTGAAGCTGCACATTTGATTTCGAGTAGTCCCTCCATTGTCTGGCCATTGGCGGTATATCTAACCACACCGTCAGGACTTACACCTAGGTATGACATTGTTGGTGACATCATCAACCCACACTGAACCACTTTGGTATTTGAATGTAATTTGTTCATGATGATCTTATATTTCATTCGAGCAGCTGACTCATGTTTCCGTCCCCTGTCCATGTATTTACTCCTTACCTGACTCGAGTACATCATATTTCTTACAGTTGACTCTGGTTTTGTACTTTCTTTCAGGTTATTATTTGCCCAAAATTGGAGCTGGTTATCCTTATGAAACCCCTCCTCCATCCATTTGCTGTTAGTCACTTGTCCCCTGGTCAATTCCTCCACTCTCTTGGTATCAGCTACACTCATGTCAAAACTCTCAAATATGTGTGCCATTTCAGATGTTACACTCTCTGACTGGAGGTCAACACTATCATGGTAGCAGAAGGGGATTTCCAAGAGCTGGGGGACACTTGGTTCAACAACTTGCTTTTCCACAAAGTTTAAAAGCCATCCAGCTCTTGGATTACACAGTTTTAGCTTCTCTCCAAATCTCTGTTCATTCACTATAGCCTTGAACGTATGAGGTGTTTGAACTTTCGATGGCTTGATTACCGGTAGTGCGTTGTCCTCAAAATTGCATCGTTTAAAAATCAGACTCTCCGACTTTTTAGGAGAAAGTTTTCTTTTCCGTGAATCATTCCATAAACACTTCTTAGATGTTGATGCCAACAATCCTTCCTTTTGGTTCACCGTTAAGGCTACCATGGTGTAGAGAAAAGCTCCGATGTGATTACATTACTCAGCTTTCCCATGGGTAGAAAATGATAAATTTGTTAAACCACCACTATTTGTAATTAATTTTTTAAAGGGACACACAACAATCTTATCTGAAAAACTCAAGGTGTCCCGTTAGTTTTTTCTACATAACTTGCATTTGTTCAATCATTAATATAGAGATTATTTAACAGCTGGGAACGATTCTATATAAATAGGGAACTCATTCACGAGATGGTAGAGGTGTGTTACTTTTCACAAACGAGCGTAAGAGAGTGAGTAAAAAAACAATGCACGCCTACCATCGAGTGAAGGATTTCCAAATAATTGATCACAACAGTTAAATAATCTATTACATTTGTAATCAGATTATGTATGATTTTAATCAGAATTATTCGCTTTATTTAGTGTTATCGGCAGATGACATCGACGTCACCAACACGTTATTTTTTTTGACGTCATAACTCAATGTCGCAGTTAATTATTTTTGTGTTAGAGACACTAATTTCAATGATTGATAAACACTTTGAGATTGCCGTGTGTTCCTTTAAAGGGACAGGAGGCAATCTGAAAGAATAATGAATATGAAATTATTACTGGGTGTCAATCCCAATTTAAAGTGTAAAAACACCATAATGTGATTCATACGGATAATATCACATATAAGCTACACTAGGCCTCATAAAAAAATCAATTTAAGTTTAGTCAGAAAACTTCTTGTTTTATGATCTGACTAACTTTTATTTAATAACATGTTCAACTGCTAGCAATATGAACCCCGTATGAATTATTAATATTGAAGATTTAACAAAAAAATACTCAGTCATCGTGTTTTCCAATCCAAACATTTTCATAAATAATAATTCATATGAACAGTTCAGCTTAATATGCGACTTATTTAATTCAAGTGCACACAATTATGAAACTGAAGCACATTAAGAGGTTTGTTCGGTTTTTTATTTTTTGTTGGCACCAGTTACTCTTCCAGATCATCTCCAGTCCGTTTAATAGGAAAAAAATCATTTTTATACCAAAAGATATATATATAGTGAATTGTATTATACTTTGAATTTTTCCCATTGATGTTGTAAAGTTTTAGCATGATGTTTCATGGAAGTAGTTTATTATATAATATCAGTTATTGTAACATGGAGTTTCAGATAAATTAGTTGTAAAATGATGATCAGAATCAATTAATGTGTGCAAGTGGGAATTATACGGTACAATCGGTCAGTCCTGTGACTTACACAAACAAGAGGCCCAAGAGGGCCTGTGGACGCTCTACTTGCTAATATGGCTCTTATAACATCATTGAAGCGAGTGACTATCGTCTTAAAGAGGCAAAATACAGCAGTTTTAAATTAACTAAATCAAGACCCATAACTCCGTCATTACTGGTTCGATCCGGCTGGTTTTCGAACTTGGCCAGTAGAGATAATAATTTTTAAAAAAAAAAAAAAAAAATTAAAAATTTAAAAAATAAAGAAATATCAATATAATAAAGGAAAAAACGGTAAAAAAAACTGGTAAAGTTTGGTAAAGATCAGATGAAAAATGAAGGCCCTATCGCCTTAACAAGGCAAAATAGAGCATACTTAACGAAATCAAGGGCCATAACTCCGCTGTTACTGATCCGATTTGGCTGTTTTTCGAACTTTTCTAAGCTGTTATTTACATTAACAATCTGATAACATTTGGTAAAGATCGGATGAAAAATGAAGGCCCTATCGTCTTAATGAGGCAAAATATAGCATTTTTAACTAAATCAAGGGCTATAACTCCGTTGTAACTAGTTCGATCTGGCTGGTTTTCGAACTTTTCCGAGCTTTTATTGACACTAACAATCTGGTAAAGTTTGGTAATTATCGGAGGGGAAATAATGGCCCTATCATCTTAGCGAGGCAAAATATAGCATTTTTAACCACATCAAGGGCCATAACTCATCTGTTACTGGTCCGATATGACTGGTTATCAAACTTTTACGAGCTATCATTGACATTAACAATCTGGTAAAGTTTGGTAAAGGTCGTATAAAAAATGAACGCCCTATCGTCTTAACGAGGCAAAATATATAATTTTTAACTAAATCAAGGGCCATAACTCCGTTGTTACTGGTCCGATCTGGCAGGTTTTCAAAGTTTTTCGAGCTTTCATAGACATTAACAATCTGTTAAAGTTTGGTAAAGATCAGACGAAATATGAAGGCCCTATCATCTTAACGAGGCAAAATATAGCATTTTTAACTAAATCAAGGGCCATAATACTGTATTGCCACACTAAGGGTTAAGGCACAATGAAAAGGGTATTTTTTTTTTTAAATTTAATTCAGATAATTTTTGCATTTTTTCATAAAGGTACTTACCTGCAATGCAGATTTTCAATATTAAAAGTAATTTATTATCTATAAATTATACGCAATTGCGCAATCTGTGTTACTATGCTCATTCATCTATTACAAATTATTAAATGTATGACAAGTTTAAATGAAATCACATGTACTGTTTTTGAAAATGTAACAGATAATTTACATTTTTGTTTTTAATAATTAATTTATAATGTTCAATAGAGTGTTATATATAGTTTGTTAAGTATCAACATTATTTGTTTATCTGTCTCTTAAATAAACAGTTTCGCATCCATGGTAAATCCGGCCATTTTCACTGAATCCATTCTTTCATTCAACTTGAAGTCTGTTTTCCAGATCTCAAACCCTGAAAGTTATAATGTAAATATTGTTATGTTAAATAATTTGTTTTATTAATTTATAATATTTTGTTACTATATTCAATATGTTTATACAGCTTAAAAGTATTATTTGTAGTTAACTCTCATGCTATTACACTTTTGGCATAATTATCTGAGTTCTCATGATGTATTAAAAGCTCGGTATAGAGTATCCATAGTAATACATATTAAGACTATGAGTATATACCCCTATCATAAAACAGTAAATTTAATTTATCATACATGCTATTAAAATGTTATGTTAACAACACCTCAAGTTTACATCTTGTCAAAAAAGTGTCTAATATACATACAAAAGATTAGTTAAACAAAATCATACTTACCATTATGTGATAATAATTCAAATAATTCATGGTCCTGATGCAAACTTCAATTGTGTACAACTGTCTGTGAGTCACATAATCTGCAGGAGTTATCCTTAATAAACTGAAAGATATTAGACATACAAATGAAGATATATTGCATGAAACAAATAAAACATTAACTTCAATAATTATAGAATATAGCCCATAAAACAAGTAAACACTTATTTTCAGAGCTTTCTCAATTAATGCATTATTAATAAGTATTTACTCATTATCAGTAATCTATATAACCATGAACATAAAGAAAGATAATTGTCTTGCCAAAATATAATATATAATTGGTAGTAGAGGTTTAAAGTAACTTACCTGAATAATCACAAACTATTGTTCTTTAATTCCTGCCTGTGTTTCTTGGTTCAATTTAAAATCCATCATTCATTCCTGAATCATGATGAAATCCATCAATGCATTAACTGTTTTATTACAGTTTTTATGTTCCATCATTTGTTATTCATTGTAACTAAAAATGAACAGTTTAAGAACATTTCAAGAACTTGATATGTTCTTGAATTGTTCTTAAAATGTTCCATGAACAGATTAAGAACACTTTAAGAACTGGATAGGTTCTTGAATTTTTCTTAAAATGTTCCATGAACAAATTAAGAACACTTTAAAAACTTGATAGGCTCTGGCGTTATAAAATAGTTCATGAACACTTCAAGAACTATTCAATAATTGAAAGTGTCCATGAAAAGTTCTTGAACAGTTCTTGGTTCTTAAATTGAACATTTTAAGAACAGTTCATGAATTAAAAGGAGTCGGTCGACGCTGCGCCATAAATATGCGATTGTTAAAATTTCTTTATACCATTTAAGAACTGTTCAAGAAGTTTTTTATATTTGTTTATTTTTCAGCACTTAATCAGTTCTTAATATATGTTCTTGTATGAATGTTGTTCTTGAAACATTGAACATTTCAAAAATTGTGAGAGAAATACATCACTATGCATTTCTGTGAAAACCTTCATGTCTTCATGTAAAGTGAATCAATAATCAAAAATGTAATAATGATTTTGTGACGAACAAATTTCAAACATGCATATATCAAAAAATTGACATTTGAGATAAACATAAATTCAACTGTAGATATTGGAAAATGAAATTTTGAAATTCGTCAAAAATTCCAAAAGTGTCATCGTTAATTCATCAAGGCCGTTTTTAAAAAAAAGTGTCGTGCTCCTACCTACTCAATCAAAATTGCAGCTACCCAAACTTTTTTATTGACTTTCAAAGCGTTGAATTTCTTTTTCATGATTTCTGTCCATTTTTGTTAAAAATGACTATGTCAAACCAAAATTAGGCAATAAAAAAATTAGCTACCTACCTACCCTCATGAAAAATACTGGGTCGGAGCACAGCAAACAAACATTTTTTAAGGATGGCCCAATCAAAATAGCTACCAACTGTTTGTTTGGTGGACAAAGTTTAATGAGGCTGCGATATTAAATCAGGTAAATAAATATACATTTATATATCCTCTTGTTAAATTAAAAAGAAATTACAAAACATATACACACAGTTTGTCATAAATATTTTTTACATGAAGCTTTAAATTTAGACGTGTACTAGATATATGATGTGTGTCATAGCGTTTAAATACCTTCAACACAGCATGTCAAAACGTATTTGGCAGTCTAGCAATGTTTATTATTTAAAACCCCTGCGAACTGATGACCATGGTTGACCATGCTTAGCATGGTTAAGCATGATCAACCATGGTTGAACCAAGGTTGAACCATGGTTAGAAGTGCTTTTGACCATCGTTAATTTCAAAACCATAGTTTGTAAGCATGGTCAATGTAATAACCATGGTCAACCATGCTCTGACCAATGAAAATATTGATGACTATGGTTAAGATTCTGAACATGGTTGTCTTTTAAAACCATGGTTTAAAAGCATGGTTTTTGGACAACCATGGTTACAGCGATAATTTTAATGGCCAGTGTTCTCCCAAGGATTTTTTTTAGGCGCGGACACAGACGGCGCGCTTTTGGATTTCGAAGGGTGGTGAGGACAGCAGGAGTCTATTCTCCACCCTTCCTTTTCTTTTATATAATTCTAAGGTACACCGTCTGCTCTGAGATGGTTTTAGTTGTAAAATGAATTATGCCTTATTTTAATTAGAAGGCACTCTCAGTGCTATTGACTGTTTAAAAAATGTTTTTGGAAATACTTTTAAAATCCACTTTCTCAGCCTCAGAGCAAGCACATTTTCGAAAGGCAATTGCCTTGCCCAACATTTAAGTCCACTTAGTGAATTTTTGAACATTTATGCAGTAGTGTAAGGCTTGTATATCAATTTAACATTCAGAACTAAATATATTTTCCTTTTTTGGAATCGCGAAAACCGGTGACATATGAAAAAAGAAGCATATGGTCATATACCACTATTGCATTTTACATAGGGTTACATTATAGCCTTTTGGCCCTAAAACACATTTTACACATCCAAGGGAACCTTTTAGGCTACTTTATTTTCAAGAACTATCCTAGACTCACTTAAAAAAGTGCAAACAATTGGGGCTTTTGTATTGCTTTCACCTACTTTCGGTTTGATGACAGTGATGACCGTCAGGCACGCAGCAAATAAATGTGAATTTCTGACAATTTACTATACCTGCAATTTTCTCAATAAAATAGCCCAGATGCAAGAACAAATACATTTTTTTTTTATCACCTACACATAATATTTTGACATTTTATGTACATCAGTTATGACTAAGGCAATTCTACCCAATCAGAAAATCGCTCTTTTGAAAAAGATATACCCTTATACACCCTATACTTTTTTCAGCCAATCAGTAGCCCCAAAACAATAGTGGTATGTGACCATATCTCTAAGTTTTGTAACACTTTTTTGGGAAAGATGTACATCCGTATATGTTTAATTTCATTGGTATTCATTGGTAAACCAATGCAATACACTGAATACCTCATCCAGTCGCATTAATAAACGAGTTCTTCGAGTGTATTAAAAAAGTTAGCATTTTCTCGCAAAACAATCCAGGGCCGCTCATTGTTACGATTTACGTGTTTGGAAAAAAGAAGCATATCGCTAATTTTATAACGCTTTTGGAGAAGATGCACATCCATATACGTTTAGTTTCATACTTTGTCAATGAAATACACTGAATACCTCATCTAAGCGCATTAATAAACGAGTGCTTTGAGCGTATTAAAAAAAATCGCATTTTCTCGCGAAACATTCCAGGGCCGCAAATATGACCTTAGGTCGCCGACTTGACATCCCAATACCCAAGAAGCGAGAATGAAAGTCAAAAACTTGTTATTTGGGAAGTGTATTTCACACCATCTGGCGAGTGACACCGATAAAGGGGATCTGTGAGGGTTATTTCAAGTACCAATAAGCAAAATATAAGCACCGCGCTTGATATTTAAAGGACAGCGTTAAATAAATAAAACAATTATTTCGTAATTAAAAATGAAAAATATATCAATTTCCGTGTGTCCCTTTTAAAGTGATATAAAGGCGAGAAATTAAAATGATTTATTGATATTGTTTGGTGTGGAAAGCGCATGTTATTGTCGGTGATTCAGGTCAATATATCTAGAAACAGCGAGTTTTATTCAATAGAACGTCAACAGCGTGAACGGAATTATAACGTTATAGGTCTCACTACAGAATTACCTCCCTTGACCATGACGGTAGAAGATTCCTACACCGTAAAAAACTAGGGCTGTGTTAATCGGTTTGCTCTCAACTTGGAAATGTGCAATCATTCTCTTATTTCTGCCTTCAGGTGACAATATTGGAACATATTCATGAGTTCTGCCAAGTTTGGATGCCACTGGGTGATTTTCGAGGAAGATATGATAATTTGAAAATGGGTAGGAATACAGTTGAATTATCAGTGAAATGGAGCTAGTTTTGAGGGGTGCTGAGAAAGACTAGTTGAATATTGTTTAACGGCTCATCAACACAGTATAGGTTATTTAGAGCCGCCCCAGAGAGAGGGGAAGGATACATAGGAATCCGGGAACCTGCCCTGCTATTATTATCGAATAGATTCCTATGGTTCTTTAACGTGCTCGGAGGATAGACCGATACACGGGACCGCCCGGTTTACGTCCCCATCCGACGGACGAGGCTAAGGTAAAGTGTCTTGCCCAAGAACACACCGACGGAACTCAACTTTTGATTTTTTGTGGATATTCTGAGCTTCAGAGGAAGGTTTGCAGATTGAGGGGAGATTTAAAGACCAATGGACATTTTATAGTATGTTTGCAGTGGTCCACAAGTGACCGTTTCTACATATATTATATAGTTTTGATTAATTCACTAGTGAGACGTATAACGACGTGTGAAAATTACGTGACTTTAAAGTTTAAAAAAGAACGCTGCATAAGCAGACCCATTCGCAACATCTCGTACACTGACTCGAATGTAATACGCAGGTTTCCACATTGGTTACGTCATACTAGCGTGACGCGCGTCAGATTCCCGTCAAAACGAATTTGCATTCAAAATCAAAGTTATCTTCAACATTTTGCAATGTCATTTAGCCGATTTCTCCATCTGCAGTTTGTTTACGTGAAAATAGTGATAAAACCTTCATCTGTATTGTAAATAACAAACATGCAACGCAAATCATACATCAACACGTGGGGCAAGCGGCCATAATGTTTATGTAGCAATAGCTTAGCAACAGTGCACTATTTTCTGTGCCGTTGCCTTCCGGCTAACAGAATGTTAAGATTTTGAACATACCGAAGCGCTGTGATACACATTAGGCGGGATGGATTGGCCGAGCGTTCACGATTGAAGCAGACCGACTCGGCATGACCGCGAAAGCAGAAAATACAACATCCGTAAGTATTTTGGAGCGTACACTAATCATATGTCAAGCATATAAACAAATTAATAAGTAGATATATATATTCTTCCACGAAACACGAACGCATCAATTCCTTTTTAAAATGAAGGAAATCGTATGATGAATATAATGTCATCAGTTTTCACGAATGTACGGCGATCGTAAATTTGCAGACTAATTAAATGCATACTTTTATGAATGAAACAATTTGTGTAAACTCTTTGGTTTACAAGCATAAAATCTAATGGATTTTGGAACTGCGATTTGAGAAGTTGAGTTTTGAAATGTAGACCGGCTTCCGGTCGTTTCACTGCGGCTTCCGGATGCCCGTTTCCAGTCAAAACAAAACAGATTCTGAATGAGATATCTTGTAAAACAAAGAAGTTTATTCATATAAGCATATATTAATCAGGATTTAAAAAAAAATGATTTGATACAGTTTCAAAGTATGCATGCCATTTTGCTGTTGACGTTCAACTCGGTCTTTCTTACAGTTAATGTTTACATTTTATTTTGATATATACATTTTGGTTGCATTTATATTTCGATAGGCTGGAAAAGCTAAACAAGAATGCTACAAAAATGAAGATGTAGAAAGATAAAGCCATGGACCAGAATACTTCTCGGGTCTTTGTACCTTCTATCTGACCAAAGTATGAAGGTATAATAATTGTTTTCTATTAAAAAAATTGGTATTGGTTAAAAAAAGAAAAAGTAACATAAATGCTTGCTGTCAGAAGAATCAATGTACTGAAACATGTACTTACCCAAGAATATTTATTTATATTTCAAACAAAAACACTGCAGCTTCAAAAAGTGTTGAGTTGAAAGCACATAAAAAGCATGATGGTAATATGGCCCTGAACACTCGCCCTATGGCACCGTCTCACTGTAGACACTTGCACGGTAGTTACACACAAAAGGGTATAGCTGTTAATCTCGGGAAAAAACAACTTTTTAAAGGTTTTCATAAAAACAAGTTAAAGGTATATTTAAAGCAGCAGATCATACTTAAACAAGAGGGCCTGTGGACGCTCTACTGGCTCAAGATAAAGTTTATGTATAAGGGGGCCACAAGTCTTTCAAAAATCATTCAACCAGAACATGGCAATGACAGGTGCAACTAGGCTTAGTTCTGATCATCCTCGCCAAGATTCGCTGAAATCTGGCAAATAGTTCAGAAGAGACTAAGCTGGACAGTTTGTGTATTAAAACATTTAAAGGGTCACAACTCTGCCAAAAATCATTCAACCAAAATATGGCGATGAAATGCACAACTAGGCTTGATACTGATCATCCTTGTCAGGTTTCGTCTATATCCAGCCAGGGGTTCAGGAGAACTAGCCCGGAAGAAAATTGTGGTATCAAAATCATTTAAAGGGCCATAACTCTGCCAAATATCTGTATTTTCGAACGTGACGATAACATGCACAACTAGGCTTCGTGCTGATCATCCCTGTAACGTTTCATTGAAATCTGGCAAGGGGTTCAGGAGAAGTAGATCAGAAAATGTTTGTGCATTAAAACCTTTAAAGGGCCATAATTCTGCCAAAAAAATCATTCAACCGGAATACGGTAATAATGTGCACAACCAGACATGGAGTTGATCATCTCTAAAAAGCTTCGTTTAAATCCGGCCAGGGGTTCAGAAGAACTAGTTAGAACAAAGTTTGTGTATTAAACCTTTAAAGAGCCATAACTCCGCCAAAAATCATTCAACCAGAACACGGCGATGATTTGCACAACTAGACATAGAATCGATCATCCCTAAAAAGTTTTGTTTAATCCGGCCAGGGGTTCAGGAGAACTAGTCAGAACAAAGTTTGTGTATTAAACCTTTAAAGAGCCATAACTCCGCCAAAAATCATTCAACCAGAACACGGCGATGATTTGTACAACTAGACATAGAATCGATCATCCCTAAAAAGTTTTGTTTAATCCGGCCAGGTGTTCAGGAGAACTAGTCAGAACAAAGTTTGTGTATTAAACATTTAAAGGGCTATAACTCCGCCAAAATCGTTCAACTGGAACACGGTGACTATGTACAACTAGGTTTGATACTGATCATCCCTGCAAAGTTTCAACGAGATCCGGCTAAATGAAAGCCCTTACGTCTTAATGAGGCCAAGATATAGCATATTTCAGAAAATCAAAGGCCATGACTCCGATGTAAATGGTCCAATCTGGATGGTTTTCGAACTTGTCCAAGCTTTCATTGATACGAGGGTGCTTCAAAAAGTTCTGTCACTAGGCATATAACCTTTGAACTGAATATTACACCGAGATAAAGTAGTGTATTTATAGTACTACTGGGTTCGCTCTCTTAAATTCCACAACAAAAATGAAAAATGTCCGGTTATTTATACCCCTGAATTACCTCCCCCTACCACACCTTTTGGATACTGGCATCTCTGAAAATGTCCTTCTTACAAAACGTTGTAAAAATTATTGGAATAATTCTATGCTTTTAAATTTTATTATACGCCATCTGTTGTTATTCGCCCATAATCCATGAAAACGATTGTCGAGAATTCGGAAAGGTCTTGCTGCAAACCAGATATGAGTGAATGCATATCCCTTAATGTTAGCAGAAATAACACTGATTTTCTTCATTTTGTTTACGGAAATGTTATAATATCTTTAAATGTCGTAATTATTCTGACAGTATTAATATGTTTTCATATTTGTTTACAAATCCTAGTCCTACAGTGTTTAAATTTCATATTCAACACATTATTATAGAATTTTGTACATTGTTTAGTGAAAATATCGATCATCCAAAAACGCTATTTTAGAAGACTGCCCTTCCATTTAATGTCCAGTTATCATTAAATTAATTTTACACGTTGGCTTAAAATGTTATTTTCTAAGACAATGCCTTTTCATCTACCATGCTTAAATTTTGAAACTGGTAATGTATGAGAAATTTCAAAGGTCTTCGACAAGTACTTAAAGAGAAACAGGCATTTAAAAAAGTAACAATTGACATACCTGAAAAATCTCAGGACGAAAATGCCTCAGTATGTACAAGTGATGTGTATTATATGTTCCATAACTTTCGTCACACAAAAGATACAGCATTCATTTTACCATCAATGGAATGGTATTGAAAACTGCTTTTATTTGGTACCAAACATCAACACTCACAACGAGCACATAATTGTTAAAACGCGTTAGTGACAGAACTTATTGAATGACCCTCGTATTAACAATCTGGTAAAGTTTCTCAAAGATCGGATGGAAGATGAAGGCCCTATCGTCTTAACGAGGCAAAATATAGGATTTTTTTGGAACTTGACCGAGCTTTTATTGATATTAACAATCTAGTAGAATTTCATAAAGATCCCTTGAAAAATGAAGGCCCTATCATCTTAACGAGGCAAAATATAGGATTTTTAACTAAATCAAGGGCCATAACTCATCTGTTACTGGTCCGATCTGGCTGGTTTTCGATACTGTCTGACCTGTCATTGATATCAACAACCTGGTAAAGTTGTGTAAAGATCAGATGAAAGATGAAGGCCCTATCGAATTAACGAGGAAAAATATAGCATGTTTAACTAAATCAAGGGCCACAACTCCACTGTTACTGGTCCGATCTGGCTGGTCTTCGAAATTGTACAAGCTTTCATTTCTATAAACAATCTGGTAAAGCTTGGTAAAGATCGAAGGAAAGATAAAGGCCCTATTTTCTTAACGAGGCAAAATATAGCATTTTTAACTAAATCAAGGGCCATAACTCCGCTGTTAATGATCCGATCTAGCTGGTTTTCGAACTTGTCCGAGCTTTCATTTATATAAACAATCTTGAAAAGGTTGGTAAAGATTGGATGATAGCTCGGACAAGATTTCATTGATATTAACAATCTGTGCAAGTTTGGTAAAGTGAAGGTGCTAGAGTGTTCATAAGGCTTAATATGGCATTTTTCAGCAAAACAATGGCCATAACTCCGGTGAAATTATTTCGATCTTGCCGGTTTTCGAACTTGTCCGAGCTTTTATTGATATAAAGACACTGGCAAAGTTAAGTAAAGGTCCGATTAATATTGAAGGCCCTAGAGTGTTCACAAGGCAAAAAATAGCATTTTCAGAAATAACAAGGGCCATAACTCCGGTTTTACAGATCCGATTTAGCTGGTTTTTGAATTTATTTGAGCTTTCATTGCTGTTAACAATCTGTGCATGTTTGGTAAAGATCAAATAATAAATGGATGTGCTATAGTGTTTACAAGGCAGAAAATGGCATTTTTCAGATAAAACAAGGGCCATAACTCTGGTGTTACTGACCCAATTTAGCCGATTTCCGAACTTGTCCACGCTATCATTGGTATTAACAATATGTGCAAGTTTGGTAACGATCAAATATTAAATGAAGGTGCAAGAGCGTTCACAAGGCAGAACAAATCTATTTTCAGAAAAATCAAGGGTCATAACTCCGGTGTTACTGATTTGATTTGGCTGATTTTCAAAATTGCCCGAGCTGTCATTGATATTAACAATATGTGCAAGTTTGGTAAAGATCAACTAATAAATGAAGGTGCTAGAGTGTTCACAATGCTTACTATGGCATTTTTCAGCAAAACAAGGGCCATAACTCCGGTGAAATTTTTCCGATCCGGCTGGTTTTCGAACTTATCCGAGCTTTCATTGATATAAAGACATTGGCAAAGTTTCGTAAAGATTTGATTAATAATGAAGGCCCTAGAGTGTTCACACGGCAAAAGTTAACAGACGGACGGACAACTCGCCATCCCATAAGCTCTGCTGGCCGAGCTAAAAACATGTGATGCCAATGTTTTATGAAAAACTTATTTTCAGATTTCAGTTTCTTGGAGAGGCCAAAAACGGCATACGTGCAGATGGGGCGGGACAAGCTATTGCAGTGCATAGAGCAAAGAAAAAAATGGCCCTAAACCAAACTGATCATGGGACTGCTGTTTTTACCGCCAGTCAGAATTTAATAAATTTAAACGTATACTCATTTAAAAAAAGAAGTTATATTTATTAGAAGCTAGAGTATAGCCCTAATGGCCACAGGCCAGAGATTATTGTATGAGCTTATGCGATAGGGCGTTGTCTGCTGTCTGTCCTCCAATTTAAATTGTTCTAAATGTTATCGAATCCCAATACTATAATCAAACCGGGTACGTAAACATATATGGTATACCACTGGACATAGGGCAATTCCATAACATTATTCCAGTGGAAATATTAGTTATTTCAACTGGAATAATACTGGTATTTCACTGGAATACCACTGGTATTTCACTAGAATACCACTGGAATAATCTAGTGAAATTGCTCTGATATCCAGTGGAATTCCACAGATATTCCCGTGAAAAAATCAAGCGGAATTGCTCTCTGAGAGCAATTTCGCTAGAATATTCCAATGGACATCCACTGGAAATTCCACTGGAATTCCACAGGAATATTATCACCAGGGAACTGTCTAGGTTAACGCTAGCCGTAGCCAAAATAGCCAATGGCTCCTAATTTGTTTTAATTTTTTCAAAAAGTTGTCTTTTTGCATTTTGTTTAAAATCAGTAAATTGGAGTCATCATTGTCAAAATGGGAAAGGAGATTAGCCAAGAAACTTCCGCAGTAAATGTTCTGTCTGTACTAATGGCTAACACGTGGAAAACGAAAACATTGTACATGTGCATCTTTGCTGTTTGATTGTGAACTAGTTTTCCGGTATGTTAAATTTGAATTATGTTTAACTTTTATTATACTTCAATACTCACAAGTACAAATTCACAAATTGGATAGTTTTAATTTTCCATTGATCAATGTTTAAAATACTGACCAATATTGTACTTCTATAATGAGAAAATGAATACAGTGGCTTTCAATATTGAAATTTTTTTTGTATCTTTTTTACAATGTGTGTTTCAGTGTTTCAGTAGGTCAATTACGCACAATTTTAATGCCGTTTCAAGTAACACTCATCCATGGCTGTGGAAGTTTCAATACAATGTCAATCCAGACCGGACGTGACTCTCATCTTTCGAGCGTCCTAAAAACTGTGAAAGGACGACCGTTCTTCAACAGTTCAAGAACTCTTTAAGAACAAAAGTTCCGTAGCGGAATGGTCTTAAATATATCAAGAACTGTTAAAGGAATGTTCTTCATTAGTTCAAGAACAGTTCTTGAACGTTAAATGGCCCAAATTCTTGAACTAAGGACTGTTCTTGAACTGAATATGCTCAAGAACATATTTGTTCAAGAACTGTTCTTGAGCATATGCAGTTCAAGAACAGTTCTTAGTTCAAGAGTTTGGACCATTTAACAATCAAGAACTGTTCAAGATATGTTCAAGATCTGTTCTTGAACTAATGAAGAACATTTGGAACAGTTCTTGAATAAAAGTTCAAGAAAATTTCTAGAACTTTTCTTGAATGTTTTGCAGGGGAATGTGTATAAACCAATCAATACCTAGAGAGTTAGAGGCAAATTAAAGGGTCAGCAGGTTTTTATTCTGAGCTACCATGATATACAATATATAATGTCAGAAGGATAATGGGTGGTCTGTTCCCCCCCAAAGCTCCCCAACATCTGTTTATTGCTATCTAGTCCATTTTGTGGGAAAGGCAGGGAGAATGGCTACAATTATAAAGGGATCAGGTTTCAACATAAACATGTGGTTGCTGAAAGTTTTATTTCTAAAGTGATAGAGGCTTTTCTATACCAAATCATAAAGTATTGCTTTGACAGTGCTAGAAATAATCATAATGGCTTTGCAATATTGCCAGCCAATTAAACAAGAGCTGTCAGAGAACAGCGCAGCTCGACTATTCGATTTTTCAGAGAATAATACATTTATAGCTAGTATATACCATCAGAAAACAAGGCTACAACAATGTGGGGTGGGGTTGGGAGCACAACAGAATTGACCAAAACTACAGAGAAATATGTAAAAATAAATAAATAAAAAAATAGAGTTTTGTGTGGGGCGCGGGTAGGAGAGAGGTGGGGGTGGATGGGGGGTGGATGGGGGGGGGGGGGTGTGTTGGTGAGGGCAACATATATGTGTAAGAAGCTATTTAATAATTCACCAAAACAACACAAAAATATGAAGAAAAAAATAAACTGAGTTTGAATGGGGATGGGGTAGAGGCGGGGGTGGGGAGGGCAACATATATGTGTAAGAAGTTATGTAAGAATTGACCAAAACAACACAAAAATATGGTAAAACAAAATAAAACAAAACATTAGATTGAGGAGAGGGTGGGGGGGGGGGGGGGGGGGTGGGGGGGGGGGCAAGATAGCTATTTGTAAGAATTGACAAAAACACAGAAATTAATATGTAAAAAAAAAGAAAAAGTTTCGAGTGTGTGTGTGGGGGTGGGGGTAGTAGTGTGTGGGAAGGTGGGTGGAGGGGGCAACATATATGTGTAAGAAGCTATGCGTAAGAAATTACCAAAACAACACAGATATATGTAAAAAAAACAATAAACATTAAATAAAAATATTCGTTTTGAGCGTGGGGATGGGTTGGAGGTTTGTTGGGGGCATGGGGAGGGTGGGGGTGGCAACAGAGGTATGTGTAAGAAATTGACCAAAACAACACAGAAATATGAAGAAAAAAAAGAGTTTCGGTGTGTGTGGGGGTGGGGGAGGGGTGCGGGGAGAGAAGCAGGGGGTTGTGGGGAGGTAGCAACAGTATGTGTAAGAAGCTATGTGTAAGAATTGACAAAAAAAACAGAAATGTGTAACTGAATAACTGAAATGGACTTCCTACAAACAAATAGGGTATGGTCTTGTCCTGTTGGTTGATTCAAACACCCAGATGTACCATACTATATCTATAACTATTAGTATATTTTTTAATATTGGCAAAGATAATTCTTGCAACTTTTAACATGACTCATGCAATTGATGAATCAAACTGTGCGTTACAGTCAGTAAAGTGGTACCGTGGCAAGTCTATATTCCTTAATGATCAGCTCCAATTTAATGAGGACCCTCTGTTAATTAGGGAGATTTTTTTATTTAAATATTAAACTGCATAAACAGCAACAAAAGTATGTGACGATCAAATAAGTTTATATCATTTAAACTTGGCAGTAAAATAAATTGCAATGTACTGCAAAGTGAGCGTCACATATATATATCGCCGGTCTGCTCCGCGTGACTGCTATTATAGGAGAGGAAGTGCAGAGTGCAAGAAGCGTAACTGTCATCGTTCAAATTAGAGTTATTGCCCTTTCTAATTTTGTACTTAGAAGTTTTGTCCGGAACATATCTTCAAAACTACTGATGGGACTGCAATGAAACTTCACGCAGTAATAGAGGGTCGCTTCACACAGTATTATTATAGAGGACAGAGAGAAATACAGAGTGCAAGAACTGTAACTCTGTCATCATTCAAATTAAAAGTTATTGCCCTTTGTAATTCTATATTGTTTATCGGGAGCATATTAAACTACTAATGGAACTGCAAATTGAAAACTCTTGGGTGATACAAGGCCATATGATAAGTTAGGAATATAATCCGTACGTACTTTTAACACATGGATTTTTTATCCAACCGGATATCTTAAACATTCCGTATGGAATTTTTTCAGTAATCAGCCGGAACTTTTTTTAAATTACCTTTCCGTCTCGTTTCCGTATGGAAATGTTCAAATCCGTGTCAATTCCGTACAGAATCCGTCTGTATTCCAACTGGATTCCTTGTGGAATTGTCGTACAGGTCGTCTTAACGAGACAAAAGTTAACGACGGCGGACGACGGACAACTCAGCATTCCATAAGCTCTACTAAAATAACATAAAATGTGTTGTTTTATATTTTCTGTCCTGAGTAATTGGTAAATGACAGGTCAATATGTAATCCTTGGTCAGATTTGAACTGACATCTCTCCACAAAGTAGATTGCAGAGTGTACTTCATTATACTACAAGGATGGAAAAATAACCTGTCATTTTACCAATTTTAGTCTAACTAAAGTTAGCCTACCTTTGACACTTCTCTCAAGATGTGCTCACTGTTATTATAGAATGTATTACTAGGAATTTTGTAATGTATCAAAAGTGCATCGCGATAAGGCTCAAGATAACATACCAAGAAAGTATCGCAACAATATACCATCACCATGATATAAAGGACCGGGCGGCCGGTCAATATGCAAGTTTATGGACCAGATGACGTCAAATTAAACAAAGAGTGGAATACGCAAATTTATGAGGTATAATATTCTTCAATATAAGATTTGATTCGGTTCGATTCCCGGTGGTGGTTTCAAACGCACTCCCGCAGCATATTACTCTGCAGGGGACGAAATATATTTTACTGTATACTCGTCATGTAGGACAAGTGGCATTGACATGTTACTCGTCCTTATAGGATGTTTACTCGTCCTGCTCTGATTGTAAAAGTTTGTAACAGACTGGCACTGGAGTCATGAACACATATCAGTCTGTTATAATGGGTCCTACTAAATACCGCAAAGACACGCAAAGACACGCAAAGACGGGCAAAGACACTTTTAAACGTGCAAAGACACTTTTAAACGCGCAGACACATTTAAATTAATTAGTATATAAAAAAAGATTAACATTTAAATATGTGACATTGATTTTTACGATATCAATTAATGTTAATCTTGTGATAGCTACTTTCAGTCAAAGCCCTAACCTTAAACAGTTACGTTTTTCATAACCTGTGACTGTTATTAAAAAAACAACTAAAAATGGGATAGTAACCAGAAGCAGAGACTACCACAAAATCATTCAAGTTTAGATGCATTCTATCTTCTGTACAGGAATTTTCCCTGTATATATATAATTTTCTCCAGGTAGTGTAATTATTTAACTTTACAACCATGCAGTAAAATTCTATCAGCATCGATGAAAATCCAATGCGCAAAGCCTCTCAAGTTACCTACTGTTATGCAATAAAATTCATTAAAAATCATTTTGTAGGCACCAACCTGACAATTAGTGAACAACAGCTAATTGGATCTTGATGACGATGTATTTATCCTTAATAATAAGTATTCACACATAAATAAACACTATTTCGATTTATTAGCAAATGATCTTGGTAACTGATTTAGGTTACAAACAGTTATTAGGGAAAAGTATCTGCTACTCTAAACCAAAGGGAGATAATAATTTGGCATTTTAATAACTTCCAGCAGTTATAAAACTTGTAACTGTTTAAGGTTAGAGCTCTGACTGACTTTAGTCCGAAAACCTGTTCATGAAATTATCAAACAGAATTGGATTGACTGAATTGGATTTTATAGTCGCACCAACAGCTAAGGTCATATGGCAACTTTCCAGCTTCCATTGGTGGAGGAAGACCCCAGGTGCCCCTCCGGGCAATTTTCGTGCAAGGGCGGGCACCTGGGTAGAACCACCGATGTTCCGCAAGCCAGCTGGATAGTTTCCTCACATAAAGATTCCTAGGCCCCTGAGGGATCGAACCTACAGCGGTGAGGGGCAAGCGATTTCAAGTCAGAGACGTTAACACTCGGCCACGGACGCATTGCACATGTTGGAAGAGATCAAAAATACACTTTTAAATGAAATATAATAGGAAAATATTACTATTTGAATGTGTGAGATTGATTTTATCATGTTAATGTGATTTTAGTTTTAAATAATGTTGTTTTGATTTTATTTTTTATATACATTGGTGTTTTTTTTAGTGGTTTCAATCAGTTTGAAAAAGATTGCAAATACTCGCAAAGACACTTTTAAAGGCGCAAAGACACTTTTAAAGGCGCAAAAACACCTTAAAATTGAATATAATCGAAAAGTATTACCATTTAAATATGTGACGTTGATTTTAACGTGTTTTTGATATTATTTAAAAAAAAATAATTATATAGCTGCTTAAAATTTCTGAAAATTTTCATGTAATGAACAAACAGCATAGTGAGAGAGAGCGCATTTTTTAAAACACGCAAGGACACGTTCAATTTAAATACAATATAAATTACCATTTAAATGTGTACGAATTATTTTACGCGATTTTAAAGTTATTTCGTGGTTACTGTTCAATAAAAGGCAAAGATACGTTTTAACACGCGCAAAGTCACTTTTAAATGCGCAAAGACACTTTTAAATGAAATATAATAAAAAAAAAAATCGAAAAATATTACCACATAAATATGTGAGGTTGATTTTTACGTGATTTTGATATTATTCAGCGTTTTTTTACCTTATATAAATGGGTCCGATAAACGGCCCCATTCCCAATTGAAAAAAATGACAATTTTTCCCAATTTCCAACAAAAAAATTCCGAAATCGAAGTTGTTTTTCCGTCAATTTTTCTCCTGGGATATTCTCAATACACAGATGTAATAGATCTTCCCAGTTCTGTTTTAGATTAATCTTCTTAATAAAGTTTTTACCAGGGTTGTATGTTTCTTCTGCTTTTCTGTGTAAATTGAAACGCAAAACACAGCCTCGTCACCCGAGGACGACACGATGTTGTTAATGCGTTGCAGAAACGCTTTACCGCTTGTATGTTATCGAAACGCTTTACCGCTAGTATATTCTACTATGTAACAAGCGCCTCAGTGAGCGATGGGTTAATACTAAATAAAGGACGAATAACAGAAATCGTCTGGGCCAGGAAACTCTTTCCTCGGTCATGAGAATATGCAGAGAATCTGGTGCAACCCTAAATGACAATGAACTTAACAGCATTGTTAACATTTTCAGGGACAACAGTGAAGTACAATAACAAGAGGTCAATGACCTTGAAGCTCTACTGATTGATTTTGATTTCAGGAAGTAGTCGCTACAGACTTGTTTTTTGAAAATCTATTTTTAACCGTGGCGGCCATCTTGAATTTCCGGCCGACCTGAAATTTTGCTAAGATCAATAAGACATTAAGAGCAACATTCCTGTGAAGTTTCATGAAAGTCCGTCAAGTAGTTTCAGAGAAGTAGTCGCTACATGTTTTCATTATATAACTCTATGTAAACAAAAATGGCCGCTGGCAGCCATGTTTAACGTCAAATCAAAACGATTTTCGACAAAGACCAACATCATGTCATACTGATCATTTTAGAAAAAGTCCCATATCAATATCTCTTATTGTTTTGAAGAAGTAGTCGCTACAAACTTATTTATTTTAAATCTATTTTTAGCTGTGGTGGCCATCTTGAATTTCCGGCCGACCTGAAATTTTTCTAGGATCAACTAGACATCAAGAGCAACATTCCTGTGAAGTTTCATGAACATCCGTCAAGTAGTTTTACAGAAGTAGTCGCTACAAGTTTTTACTATATAACTCTATGTAACCAAAGATGGCCACTGGCAGCCATGTTTAACGTCGAATCAAAATAATTTTCCACAAGGATCTACATCATGTCATGCTGATCATTTTAGAAAAAGTCCCATATCAATATCACTTATAGTTTTCAAGAAGTAGTCTCTACAAACTTATTTTTTACGAATCTATTTTTAGCTGTGACGGCCATCTTGAATTTCCGGCCGACCTGAAATTTTTCTAGAATCAATTAGACATCAAGAGCAACATTCCTGTGAGGTTTCATGACAATCCGCCAAGTAGTTTCAGAGGAGTAGTCGCTACAAGTTTTTACTATATAACTCTATGTAACCAAAGATGGCCACTGGCAGCCATGTTTAACGTCAAATCAAAACGATTTTCGACAAGAACCAACATCATGTCATACTGATCATTTTAGAAAAAGTCCCATATCAATATCTCTTATTGTTTTGAAGAAGTAGTCGCTACAAACTTATTTATTTTAAATCTATTTTTAGCTGTGGTGGCCATCTTGAATTTCCGGCCGACCTGAAATTTTTCTAGGATCAACTAGACATCAAGAGCAACATTCCTGTGAAGTTTCATGAACATCCGTCAAGTAGTTTCACAGGAGTAGTCGCTACAAGTTTTTACTATATAACTCTATGTAACCAAAGATGGCCACTGGCATCCATGTTTAACGTCGAATCAAAATAATTTTCCACAAGGATCTACATCATGTCATGCTGATCATTTTAGAAAAAGTCCCATATCAATATCACTTATAGTTTTCAAGAAGTAGTCTCTACAAACTTATTTTTTACAAATCTATTTTTAGCTGTGATGGCCATCTTGAATTTCCGGCCGACCTGAAATTTTTCTAGAATCAATTAGACATCAAGAGCAACATTCCTGTGAGGTTTCATGACAATCCGCCAGGTAGTTTCAGAGGAGTAGTCGCTACAAGTTTTTACTATATAACTCTATGTAACCAAAGATGGCCACTGGCAGCCATGTTTAACGTCGAATCAAAATAATTTTCCACAAGGATCTACATCATGTCATGCTGATCATTTTAGAAAAAGTCCCATATCAATATCACTTATAGTTTTCAAGAAGTAGTCGCTACAAACTTATTTTTTAAAAATCTATTTTTAGCTGTGACGGCCATTTTGAATTTCCGGCCGACCTGAAATTTTTCTAGGATCAATTAGACATCAAGAGCAACATTCCTGTAAAGTTTCATGACAATCCGTCAAGTAGATTCAGAGGAGTAGTCGCTACAAGTTTTTACTATATAACTCTATGTAAACAAAGATGGCCGCTGGCAGCCACGTTTAACGTCGAATCAAAACGATTTTTGATAAGGACCAACATCATGTCATGCTGACAATTTTAGAAAAAGTCTCATATCAATATCACTTATAGTTTTCAAGAAGTAGTCGCTACAAACTTGTATTTTGAAAATTTATTTTTAGCCGTGGCGGCCATCTAGAATTTCCGGCCGACCTGAAATTTTGCTAGGATCATTTAGACATCAAGACCAACATTCCTGTGAAGTTTCATGAAAATCCGTCAAGTAGTTTCAGAGGAGTAGTCGCTACAAGTTTTCATTATATAACTCTATGTAAACAAAGATGGCCGCTGGCAGCCATGTTTAACGTCAAATCAAAACGATTTTCGACAAGGATCAACATCATGTCATGCTGATCATTTTAGAAAAAGTCCCATATCAATATCACTTATAGTTTTCAAGAAGTAGTCGCTACAAACTTGAATTTAAAAAATCTATTTTTAGCTTTGGCGGCCATCTTGGATTTCACATCAACATGAATTTTTGCTAGGATCAACTAGACTTCATGGGCAACATTTCTGTAAAGTTTTATGAATATCCATCCTGTAGTTTCAGAGAAGTAGTCGCTACAAATAAAAGTTAACGGACAGACGGACGGACAGACGGACGGACGGACGACGGACGCCGCACCACGGCATAAGCTCTGCTGATCTCTGATCAGTAGAGCTAAAAACTTGAAACATTACAGTTGTGAAAATATTTTATTATGTAAATCATCAATAAATATGTAATATTTCACAAAATACAAAAACAACATGTTTCCCAATTCTGAGAAAAAAACGCGCGTTTTTTCCCAATTTTGAGAAAAATCACGTGTTTCTTCCCAATTTGACCGGCCACGGACATATTCCCAAAATGGTGAAATCACACTCTGCGGAATGGACCTGTCTGGTTACTTTTGATAGACAAAGCCACACATCATGGTCAGGATTTCTTTTCACTGGCTGAACGTAGGGAGGGTATCATCTTCCACTTAACAAAACAATGTTGTGATTCTTCACTAATGTGGTGATTGATACTGCACAGGATGTACATGTCCGTCTTCCAAATACTTTTGAACGAAGCTGTCGTTTACACTTCATTTTCAGGACTAGATAATTATAGATATCTGAATCTACAATGTCTGGGCATTGACCTGCATCACTACTCCACGATGTTAAAGACCCTGGCTCGGCAAGCGTTCACCAAGAGGAGTCACCAGTTTTGAAGTTTTCTGTTTCTGCAAAAAAAACTGATCGCTAAAATTATTCCATCTTTTTAACAACAGGCAAATTCACTGTAGACACTCCCTTCGCTCTTGCAACAAGCACTGATTTGTTTCCCGTAACAAACTGGTTGTGTCTCCACGGATAATTCTTTAATATGACGCAGCTTGACTCATCGATTTCACTATTTGTCTGATAATTTTCTTTCTCCGCGTATTCCATTTCACTACCGGAACCAGTTCGGTGGGTCTAAATACGAAAAGAGTGAAAAGATGCGAAAGGAGGCGAAAAAATGCGAAAAGAGGCGAAAAGAGGAATAAAATATAAATTATAATTGCAATGAAGTCAAATGAAGTCATAACTGACCATTGTTTAACCATTTTCTTATTCTTTGGGGGTAATTATAGTTACATTTACTATAATTTCTTGGGATTTACATGGGAAATTGGCGAAACTCTTTTCGTATAGAACATGTTCCTTACATGTACTCTGCGCACATAAAAACTCATTCAATTTAATAAATCATGAGTTTGTCTAAACTGATCCGGGATGATAAAGCCCTGAACTGATGTAGAAGTCTAGCGCAACAAACAGACAACAAACAATATAGTTAATTAACGCAAAATGCAGTGCCTACATGGAAGGAAGATCCCTTTTTGCTTTAGAGTCATATAAAAAAAGTGATATGATAAATATACACGTTTAGATTTAAATGTATAAACGTGACGACTAAGGAATAATCAGTCTGTCAAAATTGACATACCCCAGCAAAAAGTATAAGTGTGCACATGAACATTTAACTAGTTGTCCCTGAATTAAACTATAGCTCAGAAGTTTGGGGAATGCATGAGGCGCCCGTCTCTATAATTTCCGCGAAATTCCGAAAAAAAAGCCACGGAATAAATTCGGAATTCCGGTCTTCGGAGTAATGGACATAGGTTTTAATAGAAAATAATTCGGACTTCGGAAAAAAATAACAAAGAATTTCCACGGACAAATTCATTTTCCTCGGAAAATCTTCGGCTTTCCAATTACTTCGGTCAAAATTGTCCGAATATGTATTTCTTCGGACCTCAACATTTCTTCGGAAAACATTCAGGCATCGGCAATAGTTCGGAAAATATTCGGACATCGGTATTACTTTCGGAAAATATTTAGATATCGGCATTTCTTCAGAAAATATGCGGACAGCGGCATTTCCTCGGACAAAAGCATTTCTTTCGGAAAATATTCGGACATTGGTATTGCTTTCGGAAAATATTCGGACATCCGCATTTATTCAGAAAATATTCGGACAGAAATAATCTTTAAAATTAAAAAACAATTAATAATTATTTTTGAATAAAGAAAAGTGGAACAAATTCCACTTTTTACTAATCGTTCTTTCCTCTTATTGGACATGTATCCGATTTCTGATTTTCTTTTAAATTTCGATTTTCGTTTTGGTTCAGAAAATATTCAGATTTAATTTGTGTTTACCAGCAGAAAAACATCGCAATTCTTTGTTGAAATTATTCCAATTGCTTCTTGATTTCCGGAACAATCTGGTTTTCTTTGGAAAATCGTTCAAAGAAAGTCATGCGCTTTCAAATTTCTGCAGAAGCAAATCTATTAATTATATTAGTATTTTTTTTTTTTTTTGATAGAGCATCATCAAAATAACTGACCAATCAGTGACCAGAAATAAGAAATACCTAATACATTCTGGTAGGTGATAAACTCGGTCTTTATCCTTGATGTTCAACCAAGTTTACTGTTAAAATTAAGGTATCTACAGGTTGATTCTTTTAAAAACCTGCATATTTCATGTACATTCATGCAAATTTATTCAATATATGTATCTTTAAAAATCAAAATATTGAAAATTATCGCCTTTTTACTAGGCCAAAGATTTTTATTTTACTATAGAACCTAAGGATAAAAACCGAGTAACACAAATTGTATCACCTACTGGAAATAAGATAAAAATTTCAACATCTCTGCAATGAAAAATTATGACAAAAGGTTCATTCATGATAAATGGCCTGCTACACATGTATATAATGTATTATTTCAACTTGTACTGATACGGTAAAAATTAATCCTGTAACTGCCAGTTTTGAGGTAACTTTTTCTACATTGGGCGAAAGTGTTTGTGTCCGAAATGGCCTGCCAAGTTACTTCCCTTATATGCATTATCGCCATTTACACAAAATGAAAACATATTTTGTTGTACAGTTCACATTCAAATAGTTACAAAATAACTTGTTTTTTGCTGAATCAAAATAACTTGTTTTTGTTGAATGTATATGTAGCCGCTATATGTAACTGGAAATACAGTACAGTACTGAATCAATGTAATTTAGACTGTATTATGTCATGTACAAATCCTTGATTATGTATATTAGAATACCTGTTCGGTTTAAAAACATCTACATATACACAATTAAAATTCCTGCTATTAATTAAGCTCATATAAAGCTTTGAAAGCTTAAACATCATGCACTAATTCCTAAGTGGCAATTCTTGATTCTATAACTTTTTAATAATTAGACTTACTTTTATCACAGATCTATATACTGCTTTTATGGTATCCTGCATGAATAATGTACATGTATATCCATGTGTTAAAAGTTAATGTATCACTCCTAAGTCACTTTTAAAAAGAATATTTCATAATTATTTATTGTTGTTCCAAATAAATATGCCAGATATTTCTGTATAAACACACTCACTTGTGTTTGAATATAGTAGCACCAGTCCCATTGGCTAATAAAAGTCACATGACTAACTGTAACACAGTCAGCTAACTGTAACACAGTCAGCTCCTAAGGTCTTAATTAATTTACACATATAAGATGTGATCAGAATAACATTATAGCATATGGGTATCATAAATTCATTGGTATGTACCCAATGGGCCTTTAAGTCACCAAATATAGAAAGAACACGTCTAAGTACAATAATCAAATTGCCAGAACCACGTAGGAAGGCTAAAGGTTACAATAACGTTAAATATTACAACTTGCGCTAAATGTTACAAACCGGATGAACAAAGCGACTTTAATGTTGGACTTTAACTACAGGGTATTAACATCATATTTTGATTGGTATAACACTGTTATCATGAATTGGACAGTATTTAAAATTCAGGAAGTTTCTAGAAAAAATCCTGATGTTCCCCCTTTAAAGTCGCGCTTCCTCTGGGCCGGCTCTAAATAACCTATAATGTGTTGTACTCTAAGTAACCACTAAGGACCACTAAGAATCCAATAAGTAACCACTAAATATACTCACTAACTAACCATTAAGTAACCACTAAATATAACCACTAACTAACCATTAAGTAACCACTAAATATAACCACTAACTAACCATTAAGTAACCACTAAGTAACCACTAAGTAACCACTAAGGACCACGAAGTAACAACTAAGTATAACCACTAAGGACCACTGAGTAACCACTAAGAAACCACTAAGTAAGCACTAAGGACCACTAAGTATAACCACTAAGGACCACTAAGTAACCACTAAGGACCACTAAGTAACCATTAAGGACCAATAAGGACCACTAAGTATAACACTAAGGACCACTAAGTAACCACAAAGTAACCACTAAGGACCACTAAGTAACAACAAAGGACCACTAAGGACCAGGAAGTATAACCACTAAGGACCCCTAAGCAACCACTAAATAACCACTAACTAACCACTAAGGATCTCTAAGTAACCACTAAATAACTACTAAGGACCACTAAATGTAACCACTAAGGACCACTAAGTATAACCACTAAGTAACCACTAAGGACCACTAAGGACCACTAAGGGACTAAATATGACCACTAAGATACTACTAAGAATGAATTAGTATATTTAATTGAAATCCCGCACACCGACTCCTGTGAGAAAAGTCGAATCTCATGTGGACACTACTCTTACAAAGAAAGCTATGCCACAGTCTCCTTCTCTAAAGCTGTACATCGCACTCCCGGGGGTAGACGTGTCGCAGAAATCCTACACACAGACTCCTGGGAAAAAAAACTGAATCTCCTGTGCACAATACTCTTACAAAGAAATCTGTGTCACAGTCTCCTTCGATACAAGATGTACACCGGGGACCCGAGCATAAAGATTCTCATTCGCAGAAAACGTTTGAACAGAGTGATGAGTATATAACAGTGACCAAGAGATCGCCAGCAATCGCTGCACCTTCTGAAGATACAGTTGTTTCTCCAAATATATACGATGCACTGAATAGTTTTGAATCAGAAAACGATCTATCGTACGAAAAGCGGATGTTAAGTCCTATTAAAGAGTGTGACTCATTACTTGACAATCATAGTTCCTTCGAGTAAAAATCGGGTAAAGTGTGTGAAACATGAAATTTTACTTCGAAAATGGAGTGTGAAATATCTGATGTAACCCGGAAACCCAAACATACCCTGCTTTTTCGATTTTTGGGTATGTATAGGCTAAAAATACATTTTCCGAAAAATATAAAAACTCACTACACGAGTGTATGTAGTGAATTCCCAAAATGTAGTGGGTTTGTTGGTGTGTAACAAGGTGCGTGTAGTGGATTTACACGTCGGACGAGTTCACACACACACACACACACACACACACACACACACACACTTATGTTGGCGATTAATAAAAGAAATCATCTGCTCCAATTGGGTGGGGGAAAATATGCCTATTTGATATATATCGTGTATATGCTCTACAGGGGAAATCAAGATCACTCAGTTATTAATTTATTTTAGTCATAATAAATAGTTTAATGGTTAATACGAGCAAAGGTATTGTGCGCGAACATTTCGCTTTTCGTATGCGTACATAATTAAAAAAAGTGTAGGTCATAGTTCATTTAGTTGCAAAAAGAGCACCTCTACCGTATTCGTACTTCATTATACGACTGAAAGTGACTCATAGGTACTAAATAATTTTAGATGATGTTGTTAAAATTATCAAAACACGAACAACTATAGACAATTAATAGTTTTTAGCAATAATGATGAACATCTAGGCCTCTTTTCGTATCTTTTCGCATCTTTCCGCATCTTTTCGTATGTGGAGGCTCTTTTCGCACTTTAGACCCACCCGAACCAGTTCACTCGGAATATCTCGAATTTGAACAAGGGAGATAACTGATTTTTCGGAAAGGCTAGCGAACGATACATTGTAATGATACGTGACGTAGGGGCAAGATATTGTTTTGCTTTTAATTAATAATAAGGAATAATAGCAAACAGTTTTTTACCATCCATATAACGTACAAGCCATGGCGACGACAGAGAAATTCTCCTTAGAAGCACTGACAACAGAACGAATAGATAAGGTTTGACTGCGTTTCACTTGGCTGTTAAAGTTGAGATCTATCTATCTATCTATCTGTCTGTCTGTCTGTCTGTCTGTCTGTATGTCTGTCTGCCTGCCTGCCCTTTTACCTTGTCTACTAACAGACACAGGCGCGCAACCTGCTCAAACTTACCCGTGAGGGTGTGCAGCAGTATTCAGAGATAGATAGATAGATAGATAATAGTGAGAAAAGTTAAAAGTAGATAGATAAGACTATCTAAGTGAAAAAGTGAAGTAAAGGAGTGTTAATAGAAGAATTAAAGATTTTAAAACAACAACTTCCGGATCTCAATGGTGATTCAACTGGCTGACTGACTGCCTAAACAGATCTATGTTCTGCCTAAACAGATCTATGTTTGGCAGGACAGCAATACTATGAGGAAGCGAATTCCATAGTGTGACTGTGTGGGCGAAAAAATTTTTTTGTAGAAGTTTGCATTTGTATGAATTTGTAAGAGAGAATTCGGGTGCATGTGTCTGATCATTCTGATAGGGTGTTGGAGATAAGGAGGCATTGGCATTTCAACCTGGTGATGGAATATTTTTTAAAACATTAACAATTTTGAGTCAGTTCTTCTGTTTTTTAGTGTTCTCCGGCCAAGATTTGTTTGCATATCTGTTACACTGTGATATGGTGAATAGTTTTTTTTACCCATCTGACTGCGCGGCGTTGTATACTTTCTACTTTATTTATGTTAGTGAGAGTGTATGGTGACCAGACTGTGGATACGTATTCCAATTGTGGTCTAACGAGAGTGGTATATGCAAGTTCGCATACTTTTTCGTGTTTTGTGGGTATGTTTCTTTTTAGAAAGCCTAAAGTTCTGTTTGCTGTTGTTGTGATGCGATTAATATGTGTGTTCCAGGATAAATCATGAGATATGTACACGCCTAGATATTTTGCATCCGACAGCGCTTCTAGTGTTTGACCATGAAGTTTGTATTGGTGTTTTAGGGAGTTTTTATTTCTGGTTATATGGAGAACTTGACATTTACTGGGATTGAACTCCATGTCCCACTTGGACTTCCATTTCTCAAGAAGAAGAAGATCAGATTGTAGTGTTTGACAGTCAGACGGGCTATTTATAGTGATGTAGACTGCGATGTCATCTGCAAATAATCTCATTTGTGAGGCTATAGAGTCAGGGAGATCATTTATGTAAAGAAGAAAGAGAATGAGTCCGAGAACACAGCCTTGTGGCACACCAGATGTTACAGGTTCCTCAGAAGAAGTATCCTCTGCTAGAACAACAGTTTGAGATCTACCAATGAGAAAGGAGTGAATCCACTGACAGTAACAGCGGGTGAGGCACCATGTTCATGAAGTTTAAAGAGAAGTTGAAGATGATTGACCTTGTCCAAGGCTTTACTAAATCCAAGACAGTTAAGTCAGTTTGCTTAAAGAGAGAGAGATTTCTAGTGAGGTCATCCACTAGTCCGAGGAGCTGGGTTTCGCAGGAAGCCGTGTTGAAGATCATAAAGTATATTATGCTGTTTGAAATGAGATGACAGGTTAGAAGCAACAATATGTTCAAGAAGCTTACATAGAATGCAAGTTAGGGAAATAGGTCTGTAATTTGCTGGGTCGCTTGTATCACCCTTTTTGTACAAAGGAGCTACATTCGCTTTCTTCCAGTCGGAAGGTAGTTCGCCACTTGAATGAGATTTCTGAAAAATAATTTGGAAAATGTATGCAATTTCATTTGAGAGTTCTTTAAGGAGAAGAGGTTTAATGTTATCTGGTCCTGCTGCTTTGTCTGTTTTAAGGTTTGTATGTAGTTTGTGAACTCCATTTTTTACTGGTTGTTATGTCTGGCATCTGTGGATATTAAGTTTAGACATCATTGTCCTAGTCTGAGGGGTGACATGTGAGAGAATACTGACTGAAATTGTCTATTGAGTATGTTTGCTTTATCTGTGTTGTTAGATTTGAGGTTTTGTGTAAGTTGATCCTTGAGTGGTGCAATGCCGTGTGCAGTATTGTCTGGAATTTTTAATGAGACTATAAAGTGTCTTGGTTGATAATTTAGAAGATTATGTTTTGTCCTGTTGTTGTTGCTGTATGTTTAGGATGTTTTCAATGTAGTTTGTGTGTGCTGTTTTGATTTTGTGTTTGATGATGTTTTTAATTTTATTTACTTTTGTTCTGTCTCTGGTGTTTGATTGTTTGCGTTTTTGAAATAGGTGATCTCTTTTCCTGATTAACCTTTTACTTTCCTGTGTTAGCCATGGCAATGATGATTTAGTCCCTAGTTTCTTAGTGGGTACACATTTTGAAATACCAAACTGAAGAGAATCTTTAAATTTGTTCCAAATGACGGGATTGGTTGAGATTTTTTCGAATGTATTTTTCTTTGTTGTAAACACGGATATAAACATTGGTTTAATAAAGGTTAGTTTAATTTTGACAATAATAAAACAACTGCTAATGTAAGCATTATTTTAATGCATTTAATAAATATCGCGTCATTCGTAAAGTCTACTGGTCAGTATCCCGAAGAATGACGGGATTAGCCGAACTAGTACGAATACTCCGAATAAGCGTCTATCAAACTACGAAAAGAGACAATCGTCCAAGTGAAATAAACTGATCCCCTGATGATTTGACGAAAAAATCCGAAATTGCCGAACACAATTTCATCAATGGCGGCGCTTCCGGTGCGACACAGTTTGCCCAGCCAGGTACGATTTTAAAACTTGCACATGTGTTATCATTAGCCGATCATCGTCGGCCGGCTGTGCCGGCCGAGCTCTGCTTGGTATGAATACAAGGCAAGATATGACATCACAATAAAAGGCTTGACAACAGGGATACCGTCTTGGAACGGTCAGTGTCAAAATAGGCCGCTGGGAGTTCAAACCATGTTCTAGGGTGCACTAAAAAATGAAATATAGGGTCCTATAGAAACCACAGCGTCCGAACGCAATGGCATCGTAGGTCCGCACTGTACTGCAAACAAGGACTTGAAACTACAATGAAAGAGACAAAAAACAACAGAAAGGGTGGTGAAGACAGGGTTACCACAAAAAAATACTCAGTATTTCCCTACTTCATCCCAATAAAACGGGATAGTGTAAATAAACATTTCGACGCCAGGTTTTATTCCCTTAAAAACAATGCAGCACTAATAGGCAATATAACTCATAACTGATCACATGAATATAAAAAGGAAAAGCATAAAAAGCCACAAAGCAAGTACCCAGAAGCCAGAACAAAAAGAGAACAAAGGTGCGACAAGACGAGTGTTAAGACAAGCATCAGGCGCTATCGTGCTTTGGGGATTTAGGTAGACGTTATCATAGTGTCCACTATCTCTTCGGTCATCGCACAATCGAAAAGGAAAGCATAGTCACGGTGGCGAAATTAAATGGGTCAACCACTAAACACGCAGCATGTTGCGCAATGATAGAGTCATAACCTCTTTTAAAAATTTAAAACAAGTTTAATACAATTTGTAGGAAAGTAATTATGACCAAGGATCTTACCAAATGTGTAAACCACATCACCATAAAAGTCAGATTTGGATAGTCCTTATCGCAGAATTGTTTAATTACTTTAATATTTTAAAAGTAGAATAGGGTTACGATAATACTATTTGCAAAGGGTTTTTGAAGTTTATGGTAACGGTATAGCCCTGATGGACTAGCTTCTAGTTATACACAGATTACGAATATTAACATCCTCAAGTCGATTACAAGCAATTAAAAAAGAAATAAGTTGAAAAACATAGACATATAAGAAGTAATTCAGGGAACATTCCTATCTTAATGGGGATAATTAACAATATCAAACTTAAAATCATCTCTCTTGTCATATATTCTACTTATTATTTCTCCAATTTAAATAGAGAAATGTTAAAAAGGCCAATACTTTATTATCTAAAGCATTTGTATAGACATGATTCTAATGGTGAAATATGGCAATATGGTTAGTTTAAACAGTAAAGTAAGTGATAGGTATACTTATTTATTTATTTTGTATATTTTGTCCACTTCAGGCATTTGAGAAAGCCAGACAAGATGCAAATATTCCCAGCGGTAAACTGGTTTTAGTTACAGAAGACCACTATGCTGATGCTACAAAATTTATGAAAGAATCTTTCTGTAAGGACGCAACAGTAAGCAAAGCATGCGACATCTTGTCGACTTGGGGTCCTGAAATGGATGCGATGTGGAAGACTGTGTTCAGCGAGCACCTGTCGTTCATGTTACTCAACGACGAGACAGGTGACATCATGGGCATGCGCGCAACTTCAACCGGAAAAGTCGGGACGGCGATGGAAGCTGATAATGTCACGGGAGACGGCGCACGGAAAGTATTTGCATTGTTGGCATACGTAACCACTAGGGCAAAGTTTTTCGAGCATTTTGGCGTAACAGAACACATCCATTTTATGGGATTAGGGGTACACGAGAAATATCGGAAGCTCGGATTAGCGTCACAACTCATGGAAGTTGCAATGAATATGATAAAACATCTTGGGTTTGAGTCAGTACCTATTCAAGTAGAAGGAACAAGTAACTACTCGAACAGGATTTTCGAGAAACTCGGGTTTGAGATTCTATATGAGCAGCCATTTGATGAATACCTCGTTGATGGGAAGCAGGTCGTCTGCAATACAGGAGAGCATAAATCGATGAAAGTGTATGGGTTGTGCCTTTCTAACACATAAACATTGCAGTTAAGCACACGCACGTCTTATGTCCTTAGTGCAATAAATTCAACATTTTAAGCTTTTCACCAACTTAATTATAGATTAAGATTTATTTATAGCTCAATAAGTCATTCGTTTTCAATGTCACTTTTGGGAATAAAGATCAATCTAAAACAATATATACATCGTGTAATTCCCTTAAACGTTCGCACTGTAGACAGTACAATGCCGATTTGTGGCGCAACTTGGCAAATAGTGTTTGTGAGCGCTGTGGTCTAGTGGTAGAGCGTTGGACCCATGATCCAAAGGTCGTGGGTTTGATTCCCGCCATTTCCATATGCGTTGTGTCCCTGAGCAAGACAATCTATCTGCATTGCTTAGTACTGGTTCTACTCAGGAAGACATCGAGAGTGATTCAAATAAATTCATAGAGCTTTCGTAAACTAAATAGTGTTTGGTGCGGTAAGGAATTGATGACAGGGAAGAACATATGCGTTTGGGAATGCCTACTATCGCTTAGCCTCGGTCACCCGTCCCGCTTCTGATTTCTGCGTTACGCTATGCTACACGTATCCAGAACCAGGGCCTAGGGAAAATAGGACGTTTGAATTTACGTTTGAAGTTTTGGGCGAATTTGGCGAGATTTTATAGACAGGGGCGTAGCCAGGCATACTCCTGTACGCCCGGGCGTACTCTAGAAAAATCGAATGTGAAAAAATAAAAGTGCTTATTTTTTAAAATCAGCAATAAAAATTGAAGGGGGTAGGGGGTGAGGGACTATTTTTAAAAACACACTTAATGAATGGAGGCGAAAGCCTCCAAAATCTCGCTCAAATGAAGCCACAAACCTCCGAAATTGCACTCAGATTTCACAATTTTCAGAACCCCTCCCAGCAAGAGGGGGACAACCTCTCCCGCACCCTCCCCCAGGGCGTATTCTCCAAAAGGCTCTGGCTACGCCCCTGATAGAGATTCAACGAGACTTTAATTTCCACATATACGGGTATGTTCCCCGAGCAACTTTTTAATGGGGTAAATTTTTCTAACATTCGTTTTTACTTGTAGTTGGGTTGAAGGTCGGGTTGATGACTTTAACATTGGTTACTTTTGTTTAGCTTAAAAGCCATCCTATGAGAGTTATCGATGAACTTCGAAAAATCTTTCCAATATCGTATTATCGTAATTCTTATCTACTTTCAAAATATAAAAGTAATAAGAACTCTTCTACGAAAAGGGCAACCTGATTTCTATGGTAATGCCAATTACAAACTGTGTAAGATCCTTGGTCATGATAACGTGTATAGAAGCTGCGTTTGAACAGTTCTCGTTTCTCACTGCTGCGTGTTCGAATCCCACTGGGAGCTCCACTTGTATGTCCAAAAGTTTCAATTCTTACGGATGCTTGAGGTATACAGTACTGGTTCTACTTAGGAAAATGTATGTAATCTAGGCCCACCACTAAAAAATCGTACGTCAGCTAGAGCCTGAAATGTGCTGAAAATGACGCAAGCAAGCAAGCAAGCAGCCAACCAACCCAGCAACCAAGCAACCAACGTGTACATACACACACGCAGGCACGTACGAATGCACGCACGTACGCACGCACGCACGCACACACACACACACACAATATCATGCTGCAAAAATAATGAGAAATAAAATATATTTAAACCAATTAGATCTATTTAAAATAAATATCAATCAATTTATGAGTATCAGTTGCATAATGTACACTCGTGTCCGCTTAATAACTGACAATAATCGACGGATTTTCAAATAACTTGGCACAATTGCTCACCACTACAAGACGACGTGTCGCGCACAAAATCCAGGTCCGTGCCTCCAAGGTCAAGGTCATACTTAGAGGTCAAAGGTCAAAACAAAGTGCTTTCGTGTCCGGTTAATAACTCTGACATTCATGGACAGATTTTCAAATAACTTGGCACAAGTGCTCACCACAACTAGACGACGTGTCGCGCACAAAACCCATCCTCACTGGCAGGTCCGTGGCTACAAGTCAAGGTCACACTTAGAGGTCAAATGTCAAATTGTGTCCAGTCAATAACTGGCATTTCTGGACGGATTTTCAAATAACTTGGCACAAGTGCTCACCACAACCAGACGACATGTCGCACACAAAATCCATGTCCGTCCCTCCATGGTCAAGGTCACACTTACAGGTCAAAGGTCACTTCGGTGACATTTCTTTCTTTTTTTCTGTTTTAATTATTTGTTTTTTCATTATTTCTTAAGTTTTTTTCCTTTTCCTTTTGTTTTAATTTTTTTTTTTTGTAAATTTTTTGTTTATTTTTTTAAATATTTTTTTGTAATATTTTTTATTATTATTATATATTTTAATAATCATTATTATTTTATTTTTTTTAATTTTATATGTCGGTTTCATATTGTTCCAAGGTCAAGGTCACACTTACAGGTCAAAGATCACTTCGGGGGCATTTGTCACTTACTGTGACATTTCTTGTTTTTGTTAAGAAGGATAAAAGTATCGGACAGGGAAAGCAGCATTGAAGGACGACAGTCAACCACAAAACACAAAAACAAACACGCAAACAGACAAACAAAAAGGCAAAAGTAATAAAAAATGCAAACGACATCACAAACACAAAAGGGTTGACAATAGGGCTACCGCCTTGGAACGGTCAGTGGCAAAGTAGGCCGCTGGGGGTTTAAACCGGTTCTAGGGTGCACCAAACCTCACACTTACCCTACTGTCATCCCATTAAAACAGGACAGTGTAAATAAAGAAAGTCCATTTTGCAGACTCCGCAAGTTGTTTCAATTTTACACATGTTCACTTAATTTCCCTACCACAAAAGCATGTAAATATTAAGGACCTTGACCTATATTTCGAACTGTGTTATATTACAACTGATAACTCTTTCACAGACACTGCAAACGTTAAAGATTTCAAACTAAACACGTTTACAACTACATAAAATCAATATGTTCCTACCAAAAATAGGTCAATATGAAAGACCTTGCCCTACTTTTGAGACTGTTGAACGTAACAGACAAATATTCATTTCTTTTAATTTGTGTGACTTATCCATTTCAGGTTTGAAACTGCACGATGTTCATCAAGCCATGCAAAATTACTCAAAGCTTTCATGTTGCTGTCCGACAGATCACATAGAAGTGCCAAGGAAATATAAAAAGATCGGACAGGGGAAGTAGCATTCAAGGAGGACAGTCAACCACAAAACACAGAAACAAACCTGGAAACAGACAAACAAGAAGGCAAAAGTAACAATAAAAGTAAACGACATCACAAACACAAAAGGGTTGACAATAAGTCATTGACTTCTTTGTGCCAGTGTTTTCAACAGAGAAAGAGAAAAAGGAATTGGAAAAGATCGTGATATATCATTTCACAACTTTCTTCGCAAAGTAGAGCGTAAGAAGACATCGTTATTGAGATTAAAATGTTGAGTTAATATATACATGTAGTTAATAATTATGCCCCCACTTCGAAGAAGTAGGGGGCATATTGCTTTGCAAATGTCTATTGGTCGGTCTGTCCCGAAATCTTGTCTTTGCGGTAACTCAAGATCAGCTGGCACTCCAAGTTTTGACAGGAATGTTTGTGTCATGGTCTAGTTGTGCACCTCCCCTTTTGGACAGATTCGCATAAGAAATGTGGTTGTTGTGGTAACAAAACTTGTAAAAAATCACTTAAAATTGCTTGTCTTCGCGATAACTCAAGAACAGCTGTTAAATTGTTTTAAACTTTCAATTTTAAAGACACATCTGTGTGGAATGTAGAAAGATTGTTACCAGAAATGCCCAAAAAGGCTGTTCTTGTTATTGTTGTAGTTTTTGATGAAAATGTTAGCCTTGTAATTTTTCATATAAGCTCTTGATGTCTAGTTGATCCTAGACCAATTTCAGGTTGGCCGGAAATTTAAGGTGGCCACCATGGATAAAAATAGATTTTTAAAAAACAAGTTTGTAGCGACTTCTTCTTGAAAACTATTAAGTGATATTTATATGAGACTTTTTCTAAAATGATCAGCATGACATGGTGTCCTTGTAACTTGGTCTGCGCAATCACTATCTGACAGAAAATTTAAGATGGCCGCCATGGCTATAAATAGATTTTTAAAAAACAAGTTTGTAGCGACTACTTCTTGAAAACTATAAGCGATATTGATAAGACTTTTTCTAAAATGATCAGCATGACATGGTGTCCTTGTAACTTGGTCTGCGCAATCACTATCAAGTATTGATGTTTAGGAAGTAAGGGCAAATAATCAGATAGAAATTACAGGAGAATTCTTCTTTAGAATTTTAAGTTACTCCTCAAATACTGTTTGTCCTACGTACACCAAACTTATATCACTAGCAAGTATGATGTGTAGGAAGCAAGGGCAGATTTTAAGTAAACGTGTGTCGCATACTCCTAAAATGATTCCACCTATGTACACTTAACTTGGTGTGAATGATCACTATCGAGCAATATTGTGTTAAAGACAAGGGCAGATATATCAGATGGAAATAGGAAACAAGTTATTGTCCTTGATAACTAGTCAACTAGATAGCCTAGTCGTCAAAAACCATCACCACTATGTTCACACAAAAAACAAAATCACAAGCAAGTTATTATGTGTAAGGGCAGATAAATCGGAAAGAAATTACAGGAGTTATTGTCATTTCTAGTTTTAAGTACAGTTGTAACGCCTACCCTCGATAATCGTTAGGCCTACATACGTCAAACTTGGTGTAAATCTCTAGCAAGAAAGGATGTGTAGAAAGCAAGAAGAAATAAGGCAGATAAAACGTAATGATGTATATTTTACAACATACCTGTTGCCAACTCATATTTGTTGTTTTTCGAACGTTGGGGGTTATTAATGCTAGTAATTTGTGGATTGATGCTGATGAGTTGACTTCGACAGAAACAGTACTGAATATGAGCCATCTGTTACAAGCCTTGCTTGGATGTCCAAACCTTCCAATCACAATATTAACGGGCATCCTGTAATTTGACCCCAATTTGGATCAGCTGACCACTGTTAACACATGTGCACCTTCTATAAATTTTACTAGAATTGCAAGACTTCAGGACTACAAGTTATTTGAAGAAACGATGATCCATATTGTTGTTGGATATTATGGTTTCGGACAACCATGAACATTTTCATCTTACTATCCCACATAGAAGTCGCTTGTCAGAATAGGACCAAACTTGCTATAAAGTATCTTTACTCTACCCTCTATCAAGTTGGTTGAGGTCGTGCAGATTAGAAAAACACACCAAAATCAGTCGATATTGCAAATAATAGAAAAACCTTATGGATGAGATTAAGTTATTAAAATTGTAATGATGAAAAATCCTCATACTAAGTTTGACCTCTTTCAAGATTGTTTAAATCATGACTTGGCACAACTAATTTCAATCAGTATTTCCATAACTTTGAAAGAGAAAAACACATGAAAAAAAATGCAAATTTATTTGGAATTCTTTGAATAATTCTGTTTGAATAATGAACATTTTAAGCATATATTAAATATATATGTTGTTTGATTACAACTTTAAGTTCAAGAATATTCTCAAGAATGGTTGGTGAATTCGACCATATATAACATTTGTAAAGACATTTCTCTCATTTGCCTATTAACTAGCAAAATTTTCTGTTTATGCTGACAGAGTGATAATCGGTTTTTCGCACACTTGCTCAATATTGATTAAATTTAATTAAAGGGAATGTGTACAAATCATGCAGTCAAGAACTTAGGTCGATGTAACTATAAAAGGAAGAAACACATTTCAACAAAAAAATTGTCCTTATTGTGTTATAGTGTTTTATAGTTAAATCAATTTTCTGATGTGTTGCTATACCTGAAAGTTGTTATATTACACATATGGAAGTATGGAAGTATATATTGGTTAGTATTCACCAAATATGTTTTATTAAATTAAGTATCAATTTGCAATAATGTTTTTAGTTTATTTTCTACATCCTGTTTGGGGTGAATTAAAACTAAAACACTAACAGGCATATATTGTGTCGATATATGCCTGTTAGTGTTGTTCCGATTAATCTATTTGATCGATCATCGATAAGTTATGCCTTTGATCCGATTAATCAATTACAATTTTTCATGATCGACTTTACTCGGTTGTTGGAAATTATGGCTTATTTCATTCTCTTGTACTAAAATATACAAGAAAATAAACTGAGTTATAACTTTGCAACAAGTAACCATATATTTGTAGAGGGTATCACAACTTATTTTTTAAAATATATGTTGGTCAGTTTCATTCAGAAAATCCTTGTGATTCTTTTTTTCATTATAGAGTGAAAAAGGCTTATACTTGTCTTTTATAGCTGCCATGTTTTATCGCTTAATGATCGATCATCGGTCGGTTAAATATTTTGATGATCGATCTTGAGTTTTCAGCCGATTCCCAACACTAATGCCTGTTATGTGTAGTGACCTCAAATGCATTTCCAAGCTTCCTTTTCACAGATTAAACGAGATTAAATATAAGTTCAGACGAAAGTCGAAAAGTCCATGTTTACTGTCAATTGCAAATGTTAATACCATAACTAATTACAGGATGCCAACATGAATGAATGGTTCCAAGCATAAGTAGGTCATAGTGTGCGCAAAAACTGATGAAAGATGAAGAAATGAAGGATTAATTAAAAATTAATGTAAATATATAAAGATAAAACTATTTACAAATAAGGGATGATATGGTAGTAATAACAATATATGTAAATCAACAAATGCCCGAAAACGGGTATATAAAGAAGTAAATATATACAAGAACATATTATAATGATTTATATAGTCTGACTTCCTTCAGGAAATTTAAATCTATATTATTAAATAACTCTGTCATAGTATGAACATTATAGTACCTTTGACGCATATGATCAAAGTCTACACATTCCAACAAGATGAAGGTATACATTCTGGTAATTGCTCACCTTGCAATAAATATGAATGAGTATAACGTGTATGCCCTATCCTGCACCAGGCGATGCCAACATGAAAGAAAATGAAATGTGTATGTGGGTTAACTCACTCTGATACCATCATATATACTTGTACATGACCTTATACTAATATGCATTCTCACTTGCTGTATAATTGTTGCAATTACCAGCTTGTCAAGTTATCGGTTTACCAAATGACATTTTAATCTAACGGTGAATGGTTGGTTACAGCTACCATAACAAGGTTAAATATTACTCTTTGCACATATATCAAAACAAGGTATATAATGTATTTATAATCTATACGTTCTTTATCGTTAATAGATTTAGATTCAGCTTCAAAAAATCCTCGGAAAACATAAAATTCATATCGGGCTACCTCAAAGTGAAAAAAGAAGAAAATTGAAATTCCGCAAATATTGACTGAAGATGTATTTAAGTGATTTTGTCTCCGACCCATGGTCAGTTAAAGGGCTGGAAGTTATTGGCATTTATAGTGTAGCATTCATATGTATTAAGTGACACTGACTCCGACCTATGGTCAGATGTAGGGATGGAAGTTATTGGCATTGATACGGACAATGACAAGGAGGTTATATACGAAATTTGAACATTCTACTCCCAAGGACAAGAAAGTTATAATACAATATGTTGACGCCGTCGACTTCAGATGCTTTAATTTTTTTTAATTCAAATCAAATTTTCAAAACTACGAAATTTTTCTTCACACTAAAAATTCCAGTTATTGCTGAAGAAATCTTTGAGTCAAACAAACGCCCCAAACAAGAGTAACGAGTTTTATTTCCCGGTCACACTGAAAGAATATTATCTTCTGTATGCAAATCAATACCAGTCACTATTTCAATTCCAATTATTTGTTCGCCTTAAACCGGATTTCTGATTTGACTTAGAAATCTAACAACTTCTTCATACACATCCAATACATTATTACGGATTCTTGATTTACTATATCCTGTAGCTGATGCCTAAATTCTAAAGGAAGAACACCGATTGTTTCTGCACATACACCATCTCTAACTCCAGTCCCACAAATCCATCATAATCTATTCCATAATAAGTCATTTCTCTCTGAAAGAGATAAGAGGCTACATGTAATTTCTTGTAGTAGGTCTTAACGTAACAAAATGAGTTACGATATGCAAATGAAAATATTTTATATCTCTTACTTTAATAGTCTCAGAAGAGATTTTCAACTATAAACGTTTAAGGTCTAGGTCTTGTTTTGGGGGAAGAGTTGATGTTTTTTTTCATATTTAACAATATATGTAAAATATGTGACCCAGGGTCGGGATCATTGGACTCCATGGTCATCATTTGAACAAACTTGGTTGAGAATCATTTACCAATGCTACTTGCAAATTATTTAAGCTCTGGGTTTTGTAGTTTCTGTGAAGAAGTTTTTTTGATGTTTTAGCTCTACTGACCATTGGCCAGTAGGGCTTATGCGATGGTCTGTTGTCCGGCGTATGGCAATTTTGTTGTTCGCACTCTAGCACGTTCATTTTTCATCCTATCTCAACCAAAGTTGGTCAGTCTTTATATCAATGAAAGCTCGGATGAGTTCGAAAAACACCAATTTCGGCTAGTAAACACCAGAGTATATTGATAAAAGCTCGGACGAGTTCGAAAACCATGAATTTCGGATAGATACCAGAAATATTTCCATTGATTTAATGATAAAATATGCTATGTTTGCCTTGTTAACACTCTAGCAACTTCATTTTTCATTCGATCTCAACCAAACTTGGTCAGAATCTTTATATCCATGAAAGTTCGACGAATTCGAAAATCATCAATTTCTGATAGTAAACATCTAAGTTATTGGCCTTGATTTAGCGAAAAAATAATAATTTTGTCTTGTTAGCACTCTAGCACCTCATTTTTTTATCAGATCTCAACCAAACTGGGTCAGTCATCAATGAAAGCTAAAACAAGTTCGAAAACAACCAATTTTGGATAAACCTAAGAGTTATTGCCCGTGATTTAGTGGGAAAAAAAGCTATTTTTGCCTTAACACTTTAGCACCTTCATTTTTTAACCGATCTTAATTTTAAATTATTCTGAAAATATTTGAATAAAGCAATATGTGTGATTTCATTGATGTACATGCATGACGTCACGTAAAAAAAATAATTTATGAGGATCAAATGCATTAATAAGCTCTTAGATAATGCGAGAATTATATCGCTTGCTGAGACTTTTCGTTTCATTTAAATCCATATACCTGTCATGCACGTCAATGAGCACTTGTTAAAAAGTGTTTGCAGCCCTGCCCAACAGTTAAAGGGCAGCTATATAGTATGGTTTTCATGAGTTGTGTTTCTCTCAACCGTTGTCGTTATTAGACTGTTGATTATGCGTCACCATAAATAACAGATAAGGTAAACTACCTGAGTGACCCTAACTTTAAATACGTAAATGAGTACCACTTGGTGACAAGAGCCCGTGTACCCGTTATCTCTCTACACTATTTATATTTATACTTAAGATACAGCCTAAAAGTAATTTCAAACCCGGTATTCGAATTCAATCGCTGTCGGATCAATTCGGTAAACTCGAATCACGAGCCAGTTGGAATATTTTCAAGGCGGGTCTAAATAGTATTTGTTGGGACAAGTAAACGTATTTTGGGTTTTGAGCGCTATTCTTTGGAAAGCTATTATATTTTAATTTGGCGGTCAGTTAACGATTCAATCGGTATTTAAACGTCTTTTAATTATACCGTAGCATTAAATTTCGAAATTTTAAGTATAATCGATAATTAAAGTATATTGTCCCACGAGATAGGTTTGAGCATTTAAACACATGTATACCACACATCTATTTATGATTCGAGTCGCCTATGTATTTTTTAAATATCCAGTTAAAATAAAAAATCTTATTGATACCAACTCTTACATCAAATGAGCATCGAGAGATTTTCAAATTGTTGGCAGTCTTAATTTCATACCGGAGCAAAATTTGCAATATCTATAAAGTGATTTCAGTAAGAGCTCAATTTACTAGATTTCCAATAAAAAAACAAACTAAGCTTCGCCTACTATGACTTTTAGCATGGTGAACTTGTTCACCAAACTTAAGTAACCATGTTTTTTCACGAATTACAGCCTCACTTATGAATCGACGCATTGCCTGAAAAAGTTTTAACAGGTGTTTCTTCTTTTCTAGTGCGGATACAAATAAGGTAATGTCATTTAGAAATTTCAAATAATTTCCTCGATACATTGTTTAAGTTATGTATTGTTTATGTAGCTATTTCATCTATTGTTCCATCGTTTTGCTGTGCGTTCTATAAATAGATCAATCATAATCGTCAAATGTATTCATACGCTGACTTGTTCTCCTAGGATAGTGTATTGAGATTTGTAACCAATTAATTTTATAATTTATTTTTCTTGCAACACCATCAAACGCATATCTTCCATCTTTCTTGGCCTTTGTAGTCTTCATATAACTCGTATTTAAAAGGTTTGGTCAGTAATGGTTATCGCATAAGCTACTATCCTTTGTAAAACGTTGTTGCTGCCAATTCTCCGGAATAAGATTTTTAGCTTACTTTGTAGTACGCTGTGCAATATTCTTAAGTTTTTACCTCCCTTGCTATGAAGTTAAAATGACTGATTCGGTAGTAAAATAATCCTGAATACTTGTGCCAATCGTGTCGGCGAGACCGAATGCAAATCAACAAGTTCTGACTGGGTATATATGACGTCATTTGATCCCGAGTGACTATTTTTAGACCGGGTCTATTCGGACACTCTGGTTTTAGAATAAGTCCCATTGTAGTTCATCAAAATTTGTAAAGGAGTGTTAGAGAGCGGCAGTCCCAGACAATTATAAAGCGAGCGGGATGATCTAAGCAGGACCCAGTTTTTTTATTCTAATTATATATTTTTTTTATGTAAGTAAGTTTGTTTAATTCATGCCCAATGGTTTAAAAGGGGTACATCAGGATTTTTCTAGAAACATCTTAAATTAACCCTGGTGCGTCACCTAGGATAGCACGTATTACTGTGCAGAATGAATTTCTTTGCAAATAAAAGATTACTAATATTTGTCAATTTTAAATCGGACACCTGAGACCCTCATAAAAAGCGTGTGTGTGTGTGTGTGTGTGTGTGTGTGTGTGGAGAGTTTTTTGGAGAGTGTGTGGAGGATTATTTTGTGGGATTTTTTCAAGGATGTTTACGACTTTTATCTACGCGTCAATTTGGTAGTGGTAGACCTCACCTGTTTTGAAACAAACTCGTAGAACCACAGTACTGCCGTGCGTTATTGAGTAGCTGTCAAACATTCTTCAATGTGCAAACGTGGAACAAGCGGGACTCGAACATATGACTATAGCATTGAGAGATGATATACATTACACAAACAAGAGTAGATCTAAACGCAAATATGTTACCTTTCATTACAATTTTCAAATTACATGCAAAACTGATTGAATTATATTCTGTTAAGGCCAAAACACAAACATGAATTATATTCTGTTAAGGCCAAAACACAAACATGTTTAAAAACAAAACAAAGCAACACAAAAATGAAGGGGTAATCTGTTGTTGTGTCGGGGGTAAAAACGGCGATTCGATTGAGTGACAGGAAACAAAACACTTTCTTGTTTAGGCCTAATGTAGTAAATGGAATTTACCGTGACTTTGGTGATTATTGTCAACAAACGATTTGTCGACTTAAAAGAAATCCACGTAAAACTAATAATTAGGGATATAAATCGTGGGTTCTCAGAAGGGTAGCTACCTATAAGGCCAAAAGGCCCGGGGCTTCACATCGTGTTCACATACATGGTTGAAAAATATAGCAACGAAATAATTGTGTATGAACATCATGTTCACTCCGAGTTGTGAGATTAAATCACAACGGTATCCCGAGAACAGTGGTACTCCGTGTTGTGAGAATAAATAACAACGGTATCCCGAGACCAGGGATACTCCGAGTTGTGAGATTAAAATCAAATGAGCGCAAACATTTATAAGTTATATTTTGTATATGTGTAGTGTGTATGTCTCTACTACAAGTTGTGTGTAAAACATATGTTCTTTTAGTTGAAGGTCACACTTTTGGAACAAGGAAACTTCCGGGAGAATGTGTCACTTTACAGTGACATTCCATGTTTAATTTGTATATTATAAATCTTTGTGCAGCGGGGGATATGACTATATTTCAGACTACACTCGTGTTTATTTGATTTTAATCAGACTTGCATAGTAGGTCGATATAAAGGTTGTTTCCTATTTTAATTCACCTATGTTGGTCAAAGGGTATATGAATTACACCTCCCCTTGAATTGGCAAAATTAGCTGACTTGACCTTTTTGACGCTATATTCATTTCTAATGACTCAAACTTTGACAGGTGATAACAGTAATGTTTTTTGATACACTTTTACACCTGTGCAGATATGGTTCAGATATGATGAAGCGTTTCGGAGATTAATTTGCATTATAACCAATCATTCCTTTTGTTCCCTTTTTATTCCTGTATATACCTTACCTTATCTTGTTTTAATCGCCTTACTTCCAGATACATTAAACAATGTATTGATGTATTATTACATGCATTGCTATATTATTATTAAGAAATTTTCATCCATATCATGCGTGATTGGAAGGAAACCTACCATTACATGGATGCACAAATCATAGTTCACCATGCTCTCAGTACCTTCGGTACTTTGATTGTCTGGTGAATTCATGAATATGATCCCATTAGGATGCGATGCTGAATCGGCCAGGATAAAATCAAGGCATCAAGCGCCGCAAGTATACGGTCACCCTTGTTACCGTGAGTATGTATTAAGAATTATTGCTGCACCTGCACAATGAAGCAAGGTCGTTTACATACATGGTGTTGTTGTTTTATGGCTTGCTTCTATGGAGACTAGATAATTATAGTGTGCCGAGTCTTAGGTCGCCGCTACGTTTAAAAAGAAACTTATTTTTTCTAATTATTATTTTAGATAGATATTAGTTAATGATGGCCTTCTCAAAAGTCGTCAACGAACGGGCTAGGGTTAGTGACAGTTGAAAGTAAATGACACATCTTTCGTTATCAAACGTTGATATAATCACGAAGGTTTATAATAAGTATGTGTTCATCATTCTGACAGATATTTTAAAACGAAGAACTTAGTTACGTGACATTGCAAGACGTACATGTAAATATCGTTATGTAAGGTCACGTATATATCGCTGTTAATGAATTAAATATTGTTTGATATAATAAGTATACATGTATTTGTAATTTAAACTGTAAATGCAACTATAGGTGTAACAGGCCCATTGATTGTTCATGAAACATGTTGGGCTATTTTTTTGTAATTTTTTTGTTTCCACTGTAACCAGTTGTGCCTGAGTACAACACATGAACTGTGTGAAAAAGTTTGTAGTTTTGGGTCATATATGTATGAACAAACGGTAAACAAACAAGGGAAAATCGATATTTCGTATTCATAGATTTAGTGTTTTAAACGATGCCGTCAAGCCAAAGATACTGTTGTGTATGTAAAAATCATGGACAACAGATCATTGACGGGAACTGTAACTAATGTTGTAATAACTTGTAGTTCAATCCATTTGCATATGTTTCTATGAATATTGTGATGTTGAATTGATGTATTGTAACATATCTGCAATAAAATATTATTAAACTAAACTAAAAAAGTGTCCATGCATCGTTTTCCAGCCAACAGTTTAGTGCGAAATGTCTGGATGCAACGTTGCAAGAATGCGAGGCCCAACTTTATATTCGTAAACGACGATCAGACGAGGCTTTGTTCCCACCATTTCGTAGAAAAATCGGGACCTACCAAAGAATTCCGACTTCCTAGCATGTTCCCAAGACCAGGTGGCTTTGAAGAAGTTTACAAAATCTCCGTAAGTCGTAACACTTGTCTGCCTCAACCACTGAGAATAAAACTCGCAAAATAGTTATGAAAAGTGTATACAGTATAGTTCTTACTTATTTTAACCAATACATATATTTACAAACATTATGGAGGAAACCAACATTAGGTGGGAAAATGCTGCTAAAATGTATCAAACAGAACCACCCAAGCGATTGGTAAATGATAGTTGAAAACTAATTATAATTATTTGTACGTTTATATTGGAATGCAGTTAATGCAACTGGAGTTAAATTGTGTCCCAAGTGCTAGGAAATGTGCAGCGGGACTGGAGCTCGAACCTGGTACTGTCAAACTACCATTCCGTTGCTCTACCGACTGAGCTACGTGTAAATCGCGGGACAATGCTATAATCCACCCTGTTAAATATGTGTGCTAAACTTTAAAAAAAAAAAGTATTTTAAATTAACATTAATTAATTAAACTGTGTGTCTGACTCTATGTTTACAGAATGTGGATGACAATGTTGAAGCTACTGATGATGCCTTGAACAAGACCGAGGAAGTAGACATTGAGGAATCTACCGAGTCTAGCGTTAGTGGTGAGGCAGATGGCATACCAATGGATTGCAATGACTCGATGCTCGACATATCATTGAAGGTAGGAATTATTAAATTTTCTTTATTTTGTCCACGATACAGTACAATTATTAATGATTATACATTACAATAAGTCTTACCAGGCCATAGAGGAATCCTAAGTTATAAATATAGCTGTCACGCGGAACACATCAACATTATCTACAGTGACATTCCCGGTGCAATACAATGCGACTTTGTTTACTACTAAGTTTAAAATAGCTAACCCATGAGCGAAATCATCGTTAGGAAATACCCTCTTTGTTTCTTTTATTTTTATGTTCAGTGTAATTTCTTTTGGTGGTTTATGGCTCATTTATTTTTTTATTTTTTTCAGTTTAATACAGAAATAATGTATTTGAACAATTCTAAAAATATACCAATCATGGTGTACCGCCTTTAATTTAATAAAAAATGTATCCATAAACATATCAGAATAGAAAAAATATTTACACATTTGGCATGGCTTCCATATGAAAATCCACAAAATCATTTTAATTAATTTTTTGTAAAGGGATAAGTGATATGTTCAGATGTTTTCTTAAAATACTTCGAAGTGAATATATGTTGAAGGATATGTTGAACATATCCTTTTTAAACGACACTTTTGTTTGTTTGAGAACAAGGCGAGCATGGTTTTTAGAAAAACATGGTTACCATGGTTGAGCTGGTGACCATAGTTTTAAATCATCCAGCCCTCCTCAACTATTAGCTCAGCCAGTGTTCTCCCCAGGATTTTTTTCAGGCGCCGACACAGACGGCGCGCTTTTGGATTTCGAAGGGTGGTGACGACAGCAGGAGACTATTCCCCGCCCTTCCTTTTTAATATAATTCTAAGATACACCATCTGCTCTGAGATGGTTTTAGTTGTAAAATGAAGTATGCCTTATTTTAATTAGAAGGCACTCTCAGTGACTGTTTCAAATATGTTTTTTGGAAATATTTTTAAAATCCACTTTCTCAGCCTCAGAGCAAGCATATTTTCAAAAGGCAATTGCCTTGCCCAACACTTAAGTCCACTTAGTGTATTTTTGAACATTTATACAGTAGTGTAAGGCCTGTATATCAGTTAAACATTCAGAACTAAATATATTTTCCTTTTTTGGAATCGCGAAAACCGGTGACATATGAAAAAAGAAGCATTTTTGTACCGACCTTTTTGGGAACGGTGCACATCCGTATATGTTAAATTTCATTGGTATTCATTGGTAAACCAACCAATGAAATACACTGAATACCTCATCCAGTCGCATTATTAAACGATATGAGTTCTTCGGGCGTATTAAAAAAGTCAGCATTTTCTCGCAAAACAATCCAGGGCCGCTCATTGTTACGATTTACGTGTTTGGAAAAAAGAAGCATATCGCTAATTTTATAACGCTTTTGGAGAAGATGCACATTAATATACGTTTAATTTCATACTTTATCAATGAAATACACTGACTACCTCATCTAAGCGCATTAATAAACGAGTGCTTTGAGTGTATTAAAAAAAATCGCATTTTCTCGCGAAACATTCCAGGGCCGCAAATATGACCTAAGGTCGCCGACTTGACTTGACTTCCCAATACCCCAGAAGCGAGAATGACGGTCAAAAACTTATTTGGGGAGGTGTATTTCACGTACACCATCTGGCGAGCAACACCGATAGAGGGGATCTGTAAGGGTTATTTCAAGTACCAATAAGCAAAATATAAGCTTGATATTTAAAGGACAGCGTTAAATAAATAAAACAATTATTTCTTAATTAAAAATGAAAAATATATCAATTTCCGTGTGTCCCTTTTAAACTGATATAAAAAAGAGTATGATTAAAGGCGAGAAATTAAAATGATTTATAGATATTGTTTAGTGAGGAAAACACATGTTACTGTTGGTGATTCAGGTCAATATAACTAGAAACAGCGAGTTTTATTCAAAAGAACGCCAACAGCGTGAACGGAATTATAACGACGTGTGAAAATTACGTGACGTCACAGCTTAAGAAAGAACGCTGCATAAGCAGACCGACTCGGCATGACCGCGAAAGCAGAAAATACAACATCCGAATTATTTTGGAGCGTAATCATATGTGATGCATATAAATAAGTTAATAAATAGATATATATTCTTCACAAAACACGAACGCATCAATTCCTTTTTAAAATGGAGGAAATCGTATGCTGCATATAACGTCATCAGTTTTCGCGAATGTATGGCGATCGTAAATTTGCAGACTAATTAGATGCATACTTTTATGAATGAAACAATTTGTGTAAACTGTTTGGTTTACAAGCATAAAATCTAATGGATTTTGGAACTGCGATTTGAGAAGTTATGTTTTGAAATGTAGACTGGCTTCCGGTCGTTTCACAGCGGATGACCGTTTCCAGTTAAAACAAAACAGATTCTGAATGAGATATCTTGTAAAACAAATAAGTTTATTCATATAATCATATATTAATCAGGATTTAAAAAAAATATGATTTGATACAGTTTCAAAGTATGCATGCCATTTTGCTGATGACGTTCAACTCGGTCTTTCTAAAAGTTATGTTTACATTTTATTTTGATATATACATTTTGGATGCATTTATATTTCTATATGATGAAAAAGCTAACAAGAATACTACAAAAATGAAGATGTAGAAAGATAAAGCCATGGACCAGAATACTTTTCGGGTCTTTGTACCATCTGCCTGACCAAAGTATGAAGGTATAATAATTGTTTTCTGTTAAAGAAATTGGTATTGGTTAAAAAAAAAAGTAACATAAATGCTTGCTGTCAGAAGAATCAATGTACTAAAACATGTACTTACCAAAGATTATGTATTTATATTTCAAACAAAAATACTACAGCTTCAAAAAGTGTTAAGTTGAAAGCACATACAAAACATGACGGTAAAATGGCCCTGAACACTCGCCTTATGGCATCGTCTCACTGTAGACACTTGCACGGTAGTTACACACAAAAGGATCTAGCTGTTAATCTCGGGAAAAAACAACTTTTTAAAGGTTTTCTTAAAAATAATTTAAAGGTATTTTTAAAGCAGCAGATTATACTTAAACAAGAGGCCCAAGAGGGCCTGTGGACGCTCTACTGGCTCAAGATGAAGTTTATGTATAAGTGGCCCACAAGTCTTTCAAAAATCATTCAACCAGAACATGGCAATGATAGGTGCAACTAGGCTTAATACTGATCATCCTCGCCAAGATTCGATGACATCTGGAAAATAGTTCAGAAGAGACTAAGCTGGACAAAGTTTGTGTATTAAAACATTTAAATGGTCACAACTCTGCCAAAAATCATTCAACCAAAATATGGCGATGAAATGCACAACTAGGCTTGATACTGATCATCCTTGTCAAGTTTCGTCTATATCCAGCCAAGGGTCCAGGAGAACTAGCCCGGAAAAAAATCCTTTAAAAGGCCATAACTCTGCCAAAAAAAATCATTCAACCGGAATACGGCAATAATTTGCACAACTAGACATGGAATTGATCATCCCTAAAAAGCTTCGTTTAAATCCGGCCAGGGGTTCATGATAACTAGTTAGAACAAAGTTGGTGTATTAAACCTTTAAAAGGCCAAAACTCCGCCAAAATTCATTCAACCAGAACACGGCGATGACTTGCACAGCTAGACATAGAATCGATCATCCATAAACAGTTTTGTTTAATCCGGCCATGGGTTCAGGAGAACTAGTCAGAACAAAGTTTGTGTATTGAAACATTTAAAGGGCTATAACTCCGCCAAATCATTCAACTGGAACACGGTGACTATGTACAACTAGGCTTGGTAATGATCATCCCTGCAAAGTTTCAATGAAATCCGGCCAAATGAAGGCCATTTCGTCTTAATGAGGCTAAGATATAGCATATTTCAGAAAATCAAGTGCCATGACTCCGATGTAAATGGTCCAATCTGGATGTTTTTCAAACTTGTCCAATCTTTCATTGATATTAAGGGGCCTTTACACAGGATGGCGACCTTTGTGCCTCCCGTGTGCGACCATAAAATTTGCCAGGTCGTCGTTGGAGGCTCAAAGGAGGCAGAATGGTTGCCTAGGTCGTTCAACGGTGGTACACAGGAGGTTCAGACATCGCCATGAACGCCATGGTCGCCGTGAATTTTTGAACATGTTCAAAACAGTCGCACAAAGGTCGCCGAGGAGGTGGTGGCTCAAAGGAGGCAGAAGGGAGGCACAAGCATTACCGTGGTTGCAGAATGGAGGCACGGTTGTCGCCCAATGGTCGCCAGGTAATAGATGCGTTCTGCTGCAAATTTATTTGGCTGAATGGTCGTCCAGTGATCGCCGTTAGTTGCCGTTGGTCGCCGATGATGGCACAGAGGAGGCACAGAGGAGGCTCAATGGTTGCCCAAACATTGCTCGGGGGTCGCCTATGTAGCCTATAATCATGTTGGTTGCCGTAGGTTGCACAGGGGAAGCAAAGGGGAGGCAGGCAGGTGGCTCAGTGGACGTTCGTAGATCGCCATGAAAATGCCCGAAAATTGTATTTTTGGTGGTTCAAGGGAGGCACAAGGATCGCTGGAGCAGTTACATAGAAACATGATGTTCAGGGTTTAGGCGACCATTGAGCGTCCTGTCCATTTTTTGGTCGCTCAAAGGTGGCACAAAGGTCGCAGCCCTGTGTAAAGGGGCCTTAAACAATCTGGTAAAGTTTCTCAAAGATCGGATAAAAGATGAAGGCCCTATCGTCTTAACGAGGCAAAATATACTATATTTGGGTGCCACGTTATTTGATTGTTTACCCGGTCCGATAACGTAATTAAATATATGGATAATATTGAGCGCGGGGACACAAACTAGTTGATTGACAGCGAGAGACGGAACAGTGGGCGGCGTCTGTTGCACACGCAACACTTTGATAGCAGTTTTCAATAAACACTGTGATAATTAGTTATCGGTCCAAATTGACTGTCGCTAATTATCTAACAACACTCAGCAGGATATTGGCTTATAAACAGTCTAAGACTTTATATATTAGAATTCGGGATTTTCTGAGATTTCCACCGATGTCTGGCGAATTTGCTATGTATTTCTTACGATTTTCATTCTCCAGTTCGGGTTTCTTTTCGCCTAAGGCGATTTGGCGAATGGTTAACGCGAGCCTAGTATAGGATGTTTAATTAAATCAAGGGCCATAACTCCACTGTTACAGGTCCGATCTGGCTGTTTCTGGAACTTGACCGAGCTTTTATTGATATTAACAATCTAGTAAAGTTTCATAAATATCCCATGAAAAATGAAGGCCCTATCATCTTAACGAGACAAAATATAGGATTTTTAACTAAATCAAGGGCCACAACTCATCTGTTACTGGTCCGATCTAGCTGGTTTTCGAAACAGTCTGAGCTGTCATTGATATAAACAATCAGGTAAAGTTTTGTAATGATCAGATGAAAGATGAAGGCCCTATCGAATTAACGAGGCAAAATATAGCATTTTTTACTAAATCAAGGGCCATAACTCCGCTGTTACTGTTCCGATCTGGCTAGTCTTCGAAATTGTCCAAGCTTTTATTTACATAAACAATCTGGTAAAGTTAGGTAAAGATAGAATGAAAGATAAATGCCCTATTGTCTTAACAATGCAAAATATAGCATTTTTAACTCAATCAAGGGCCATAACTCCGCTGTTAATAGTTTGATCTAGCTGGTTTTCAAAATTTTCCGAGCTTTCATTGATATTAATAATCTGTGCAAGTTTGGTAAAGATAAAGTAATAAATGAAGGTGCTAGAGTGTTCACAATGCTTAATATGGCATTTTTCAGAAAAACAAGGGCCATAACTCCGGTTAAATTATTTCGATCTTGCCGGTTTTCAAACTTGTCCGAGCTTTCATTTATATATAAAGACACTGGCAAAGTTAAGTAAAGGTCCGATTAATATTGAAGGCCCTAGAGTGTTCACAAGGCAGAAAATAGCATTTTTCAGAAAAATCAAGGGCCATAACTCCGGTGTTACTGATCCGATTTAGCTGGTTTTCGAACTTATTTGAGCTTTCATTGATATTAACATTATGTGCAAGTTTGGTAAAGATCAAATAATAAATGGATGTGGAAGTGTTCACAAGGCAGAACATGGCATTTTTCAGAAAAAACAAGGGCCATAACTGTGGTGTTACCGACTCAATTTAGCCGATTTTCGAACTTGTCCACGCTATCATTGGTATTAACAATCTGTGCAAGTTTGGTAATGATCAAATAATTGATATAAAGCCACTGGCAAAGTTTCGTAAAGATTCGAATAATAATGAAGGCCCTAGAGTGTTCACAAGGCAAAAGTTAACAGCATACGGACGACGGACAACTAGCCATCCCATAAGCTGTGCTGGCCGAGCTAAAAACAAGTGATGTCAATGTTTCATGAACAACTTATTTTCAGATTTCAGTTTCTTGGAGAGGCTAAAAACGACATACGTGCAGATGGGGCGGGACAAGCTATTGCAGTGCATAGAGCAAAGAAAAAAACTGGCCCTAAACCAAACTGATCACCAAGGAAGATTGTGTGGAGATGCTATACGGCCATTTACCGCCAGTCAGAATTGAACAAACGTATACCTTATTTAAAAACGAAGTTATATTTAATTAGCTATATATAGCTCTAATGGCCACAGACCAGAGATTATTGTATGAGCTTATGCGATAGGGCGTTGTCTGCTGTCTTCTGACCTCCAATTTAAATTGTTCCAAATTTTATAGAATCCCACTAGTAGTAGTTTACTATAATCAAACCGGGTACGTAAACATATATGGTATACCACTGGATATCAGGGCAATTCCACTAGATTATTCCAGTGGAAATATCACTGTTATTCCACTGGTATTTCCACTGAATAAGATTATTCCAGTTGAAATACCACTGGTATTTCACTGGAATATCACTGGTATTTCACTGGAATACCACTGGAATAATCTAGTCGAATTGCTCTGATATCCAGTGGAATTCCACTGGTATTCCAGTGGAAAAATCAAGCAGAATTTCTCTCTGGGAGCAATTCCGTTAGATTATTCCAATGTACATCCACTGGAAATTCCACTGGAATTACACAGGAATATTATTACCATGGAACTGTCTAGCTTAATGCTAGCAGTATCCAAAATAGCCAATGGCTCCTAATTTGTTTTAATTATTTGAAAAAAAGTTTTGTCTTTTTGCATTTTGTTTGAAAAGTTCATTAAATTGGAGTCAACATTGTCAATTAGCCAAGAAACTTCCGCAGTAAATGTTCTGTCTGTACTAATGGCTAACACGTGGAAAACGAAAACATTGTACATGTGCATCTTTGCGGTTTTTGTGAACTAGTTTACCGGTATGTTAAATTTGAATTATGTTTAACTTTTATTATACTTCAATACTCACAAGTACAAATTCACAAATTGGATAGTTTCAATTTTCCGTTGATCAATATTGAAAATACTGACCAATATTGTACTTCTATAATGAGAAAATGAATATAGAGGCTTTCAATATTGAAATATTTTTGTATCTTTTTTACAATGTGTGTTTCATTGGGTCAATGTCGCACAATTTCAATGCCGTTTCAAGAAAAAACTCATCCATGGCTGTGGAAGTTTCAATACAATGTCAATCCAGACCGGACGTGTCTCTCGTCTTTCGAGCGTCCTAAAAACTGTGAAAGGACTACCATTCTTCAACAGTTCAAGAACTCTTTAATAACAAAAGTTCCATAGCGGAATGGTCAAGAACTGTTCTTGAACAAAACGTTCCAGAATTGTTCTGGAACAATTCAAGAACTGTTCGTGAACAAATGTGTTTAAAAACAGTTCTTGAACATATCAGTTCAAGAACAGTATTTAAACATATCAAGAACTGTTCAAGGAATGTTCTTCATTAGTTCAAGAACAGTTCTTGAATGTTAAATAGCCCAAATTCTTGAACTAAGAACTGTTCTTGAACTGAATATGCTCAAGAACATATAAGTTCAAGAACTGTTCTTGAGCATATTCAGTTCAAGAACATTTCTTAGTTCAAGAATTTGGGCCATTTAACGTTCAAGAATTGTTCTAGAACTTTTCTTGAACTGTTCTTGAATGTTTCGCAGGGGAATGTGTTTAAACCAATCAATACCTAGAGAGTTAGAGGCAAATTGAAGGGTTAGCAGGTTTTTATTCTGAGCTACCATGATATACAACATATAATGCCAGATGGATAATGGGTGGTCAGTTCCCCCCAAAAATCCCCAACATCTGTAGACTGTTTAATGTTATCTAGTCCATTTTGTGAGAAAGGCAGGGAGAATGGCTACAATTATAAAGAGATCAGGTTTCAACATAAACAATTGGTTGCTGAAAGTTTTATTTCTAAAGCATGTAAAGTGATAGAGGCTTTTCTGTACCAAATCATAATGTATTGTTTTGACAGTGCTAGAAATAATCATAATGGCTTTGCATATTGCCAGCCAATTAAAAAAGGTGATTAATATTACTGGTAATTTTAACTAATTGCTATATGTGACCAAAGAACTTTAAATTGGTAATACTTATTTGCAGCATGGTCACTTGAATTCCCTTTGTATTTGCACAGGTGTAAATCATTTAATGAAAATAACACCCGTCAGAATCAATGGTGTACTCTAACTACCAGTTATTAGAAGTTAGGAGTATGGCAGATAACTGAAATGAACTTCCTACAAACAAATAGGGCATGGTCTTATCCTGTTGGTTGATTCAAACACCCAGATGTACCATACTATATCTATTATTTATCCATGACCGAATTAGTATATTCTTTTAATATTGGCAAAGATAATTCTTGCAACTTGACTCACGCAATTGATGAATCAAACTGTGCACTACAGTAAGTAAAGTGGTACTGTGGCAAGTTTATATTCCTTAATGATCAGCTCCAAGTTAATGAGGACCCTCTGTTAATTAGGAAGATTTTTTGATTTAAATATTAAACTGCATCACACAATTGTAATGTCATAAACAGCAACAAAAGTATATGACGATCAAATAAGTTTTATATCATTTAAACTTGGCAGTAAAATAAATCGCAATGTAGTGCAAAGTGAGCGTCATGTATAGATATCGCCGATATGCTCCACCTGACTGCTATTATAGGAGAGGAAGTGCAGAGTGCAAGAAGCGTAACCTTCATCTTTCAAATTAGAGTTATTGCCCTTTCTAATTTTGTACTTAGACGTCTTGTCCGGAACATATCTTTAAAACTACAGATGGGACTGCAATGAAACTTCACGCAGTAACAGAGGGTCCCTTCACACAGTATTATTATAGAGGACAGTGAGAGAAAGTACAGAGTGCAAGAACTGTAACTCTGTCATCATTCAAATTAAAGTTACTGCCTTTTGTAATTCTATATTGTTTATCGGGAGCATATTAAACTACTAATGGAACTGCAAATTGAAAACTGCTGGGTGATACAAGGCCATATGATAAGTGGAGGATACATTTCGGGGAGCGTCCATTAATATATTAGAAAAACATTTAAAAATAACCTGATTGCCACAAAAAAACAATCCACAAATTCCGCTCTGCAAATGTCAAAGTCCGATAATTATGCCTCTTCACATTTTCCTAAGTTCATTTTTTACTATTTAGTTAGAGTTAAAGTATGAAAAATACGTGTGGAATATAATCCGTACGTACTTTTAACACATGGATTTTTTATCCAACCGGATATTTAAACATTCTGTATTGAATTTTTTCAATAATCCGCCTGGACTTTTTTAAAATTACGTGTCAATTTCGTACGGAATCCATCTGGATTCCAACTGTATTCCGTGTGGAATTTTCGTACAGATCTTCTTAACGAGACAAAATTTAACGACGGATGGACGACGGACAACTCGGCATCCCATAAGCTCTGCTGGCCTTCGGCCAGTACTCGTTAGAGGCCAGTTTCCGTCCAAGCCCAGTTTCCATCATTCTCATTTAAAAAACGTTTTTACACTGCAAATTACTTACGCGATGTCACTTATTGTCAGACGTTTATAACTGAAGATTGGAAACAGGAAAAACAACCAAAAAGTAAATAAGTGTACAAAAACGAAAGGGATTTCTCCGAAAAATGTGTTTACTTCCTTATATGGCGTTGGGGATGCGCGCGCATACTGCCGCATAATAAACTATTAAAAAAATAACACTGTAATGACGTCATATTTTTATCACTCTTCAGCGGACGCAGTTAAAATATACCGTGATTATATAGTTTAAGCAAAGAGAAGCAACTCGTACAACCTGTATCTGTTTGATTTACATAGAGTTACTGTAAATTGTCATCGTTGAAAATTTTACATTGACGTTACCAGGCGCATTGTTATAACGACTGATGTAACTGATGGAACAATGCAAACATACCATTTTTACAATGAAATTGTTGAATAGACTTGCAAACAAGTTTCTAATTCATAAAAGTTTATTGTATCTTGACCTAGTTGAATCTATCACTCGATAAAATACATGACGGAAACTGGGCTTGTAAACAAAATGATTTCTCAGTTTTAGTCTATTTATAAAAAGGTCACGTACCACTTCGATAATTTATATAAAACAAAATTATTTGGTATCAAATTTCCAGGAAGAGGTAACCTAATAGAAAATAGAGTAACAATTGTCAGGATACATAGATTTGTCTGAAAAATTAGTTTATGTTTACATAAGTGACGGAAAGTGGCCCCCGACGAGTAGAGCTAAAAAAACATAAAATGTGTTGTTTTATATTTTCTGTCCTGAGTAGTTGGTAAATGACAGGTCAATATGTAATCCTTGGTCAGATTTGAACTGACATCTCTCCATGCAAAAAGTAGATTGCAGAGTGTACTTCATTATACTACAAGGATGGAAAAATAACCTGTCATTTTAAAAATTTTAGTCAAACTAAAGTTAGCCTTCCTTTGGCACTTCTTTCAAGCTGTGCTCACTGTTATTATAGAATGTATTACGAGGAATTTTGTAATTTATCAAAAGGGCATCGCGATAAGGCTCAAGATAACATACCAAGGAAGTATCGCAACAATATACTATCGCCATAATATAAAGTGTGATACTTATCTGAAGACATGAAGATACGTATCACAATACACATTTTCATTAAATAACATTAATTTTTATATGAGATGTAAATACAAATATCACTTAGATACACATAATTACATTTAATCAATCTAAAAAATATCAATATGATAAGGCCAAAATAAAACAAGAGGTCAATGACCTTGAAGCTCTACTGATTGATTTTGATTTCAGGAAGTAGTCGCTACAGGTTGCAGAAAACTAAATACTTTCCCATAGACCTCCTGTTGCACCTGTCAGCTATTATCTCAAGAATTATACACCAGATTTTCTTTAAATTACCTTATTTCATAGATATTTCCATCACAAAGCCTTTGAAAGTGTGAAAAAGACAAATTTTTCTGCTCAAACTCTCTGCACATGTCTGTGTTTACAAACACTATTGAATCCGCACTGAATATTGACATGCAATTTCAATGGATGTTAAATTTTCAAAAACATTAAAAAATATTTTTTTATTTAATTTAATGATCCTAGCTGATGGGGATTATTTTACCTATAGTTTATCCTTCCTGAAAATGCATATTGAATATTTCAAACTTATATCTGCTGACCTCTGTGAACTCTGTGAACTTTCTCTTCTGTACTGAATCGTACACAACAAAAGGCGGGGCTTCAGCCAGGCTATATTTAGCTGTACGCAACCTATAGAAAGACATTCAGACCTGACAGAAGGTATTTTTTCTGGCTAAATGTTTTGATACATTTAATCTGAGAACAATTAAACCATTCTTTTTTAGAAAAAAATCCTTTTCGACAAAATATGGGGGCTTAAAATAGCTTCGGCTAAGGCAAAATTCCTTCAGTTTTTACGCGTAATTCCAGAATCTTCAAAATGCCATATATCGACAACCGTTCCAATCTTTTGCTTCAAATAAAGTGATTTAAAATTGATTTCATCAACAACATGTGATGTTTAACCAGTTGAAGCTATCTTGAAAATAATATCTACTCAAAAATGATATTTGTCATTTTCAGGGGTCAAAATAGCAGATTTTACCATAAAAATGCCACAGTTTTTGTATATATTCAAAATCTGCCTTCAAATGAATTAATTAACATTATTCAGCAGTTTCTATATGTGAAACCATCAAGAAAATGCAACTTTTCAGTTTAAAAATGACAAAAAATAATTCTGAGACTATTCTCCCCAACTCCATTTTTAGGGCCATGCCATGTTTTACAATATGCTCATTACACAAGATTGAATGTTACTGTACTATTTATTGTATTTGTTTTATTAGATATTGTTTGTAGCATATTTACAGGTCATTTTCATGCAACCATGCAACCAATAAGCACTGTTTAAAGTACAGATCCATTAAAATTCATTAAAATGAAGGGGGGTGGGGTAAATAAATTTTTTTAAAAAGCATAGAAAAGGTCATATTTTTGGCTAACTAAATAATTTAATTTGTAAAATGTATTAAACCGCATAAAATATTTGCATATCGACACTAACCGTATAGAAGCGATGAACTCAAAGTCAGCGTTTACCTCAAAATCTTTTTCAAAACAGACATAAGCGGCTTTTCGACATCTTTTCGGAAAGATGTAGATTGTCGCTTACTGACATTTTTGCCAAACAACGTATGCAAAGCCCTCAGAAATGAATAAAACTTACTAGATATATCTTTAACTGTGTCAAACATGTGCATTACAGGCCAATTTTGTATACCAGGTGTCAGGTATGGCTAATTTTGTGTCCACAACCTTTAATAAAATAATTTAAAATAACTATTTTGCATCATAAAACTTGGAAATATTTAAAAAACATGAAAAGAGTTATAAGATAAGTCAAAACACACCATAATTTAACATTTCTCACACTTTCAAATCATCGTGTTAGAAAAAAAGTATGTCTACTTTCACTTTTACCATATGCAGAATCTAGCCTATAGGTTGCAGAAAACTAAATACTTTCCCATAGACCTCCTGTTGCACCTGTCAGCTATTATCTCAAGAATTATACACCAGATTTTCTTTAAATTACCTTATTTCATAGATATTTCCATCACAAAGCCTTTGAAAGTGTGAAAAAGACAAATTTTTCTGCTCAAACTCTCTGCACATGTCTGTGTTTACAAACACTATTGAATCCGCACTGAATATTGACATGCAATTTCAATGGATGTTAAATTTTCAAAAACATTAAAAAATATTTTTTTATTTAATTTAATGATCCTAGCTGATGGGGATTATTTTACCTATAGTTTATCCTTCCTGAAAATGCATATTGAATATTTCAAACTTATATCTGCTGACCTCTGTGAACTCTGTGAACTTTCACTTCTGTACTGAATCGTACACAACAAAAGGCGGGGCTTCAGCCAGGCTATATTTAGCTGTACGCAACCTATAGACTTGTTTTTCGAAAAATTATTTTTAGCCGTGGCGGCCATCTTGAATTTTCGGCCGACCTGAAATTTTGCTAGGAACAATTAGACACCAAGAGCAACATTCCTGTGATTTTTCATGAAAATCCGTCAAGTAGTTTCAGAGGAGTAGTCGCTACAAGTTTTCATTATATAACTCTATGTAAACAAAGATGGCCGCTGACAGCCATGTTTAACATTGAATCAAAACGATTTTTGACAAGGACCAACATCATGTCATGCTGATCATTTTAGAAAAAGTCCCATATCAATATCACTTATAGTTTTCAAGAAGTAGTCGCTAAAAACTTGTATTTTGAAAATCTATTTTTAGCCATGGCGGCCATCTTGAATTTCCGGCTGACCTGAAATTTTGCTAGGATCAATAAGACATCAAGAGCAACATTCGTGTGAAATTTCATGAAAATCAGTGAAGAAGTTTCAGAGGAGTAAACGCTACAAGTTTTCATTATATAACTCTATGTAAACAAAGATGGCCACTGGCAGCCATGTTTACCGTCGAATCAAAATAATGTTCGACTCGGATAACCATGATGTCATGTTGATCATTTTAGAAAAAGTCCCATATCAATATCACTTATAGTTTTCAAGAAGTAGTCGCTACAAACTTATTTTTTAAAAATCTATTTTTAGCGGTGGCCATCTTGAATTTCTGGCCGATCTGAAATGTTGCTAGGATCAATTAGACATTAAGAGCAACATTCCTGTGAAGTTTCATGAAAATCCGCCAAGTAGTTACAGAGGAGTAGTCGCTACACGTTTTTACTATATAACTCTATGTAAACAAAGATGGCCACTGGCAGCCATGTTCAACGTCGAATCAAAACTATTTTTGACAAGGACCAACATCATGTCATGCTGATCATTTTAGAAAAAGTCCCATATCAATATCACTTATAGTTTTCAAGAAGTAGTCGCTACAAGTTATATAACTCTATGTAAACAAAGATAGCCGTTGGCAGCCATGTTTAAGGTCGAATCAAAACGATTTTCGACAAGGACCAACATCATGTCATGCTGATCATTTTAGAAAATGTCCCATATCAATATCACTTAGAGTTTTCAAGAAGTAGTCGCTACAGGGGGCACTCCACAGTTTAATGTACATTTCACAATCATCAAACACTTGACAAGCTCTTAGCCTGAATCCTTGAGCAAAAATAAATCACATCATCATTGTGTCATACATTTCTTAGAAGACAATAAAATTACCCATGTTTCCATACCAAATAAAAGTATCAAAAAGCATTTTCTGTACAACTTTAGTCCCATTTCTTTAAGATTACCCCACCCCTTAAAACATGCTAAAAATGCAATTTTAGCAATATTTCAAATGTCAATAAATAAAAATAAAAAAATTTCCTACACATATCAGGGTCATGTCTGCACTCATAATGCTCTTGCATATCAGGAAATGCTAAATTTTACATACCTAGTCCGGCATTTTAAAAAGTTATTCCACGCTGATCTCCTCGTCAGTGAAAATTAGCCATTTTAACTACTTTTAGGAAGTTTTTGATTGGTTCACATTTTTCTATTTATAGCCTCCAAAAAACCCAAAGAATGCATATTCCAATACACCAAAATAAAGTTAAAAGTAATCAAAACTGAAAAAAACATCAAACATGTGCTTCATAATTATTATAAAGACCATCAATGGACCTAAAAGATGCTTAGTTGATTTCTTTCTGATTTACACCATGGACATTCATGCGAAACTGAGGAGTGCCCCCTTAAGGGAAAGTTGTCCGTTAAAAAAAATTGAAACGCCCCTTTTTCCATTTCGCGAATTTATTCCGGACGTCTTGACATACGTATTATTGCGATTGTCCAAAAATTGGCCTAACAGCACCTTTTTAAGATAACACTGAAATAGCCTTTTTAACAGCTTTTTTGCAAACTTTTTTCTTTCGGTCTGTTTTTTTTCCATAGCATGAAAAAGGTCTGAAATTTGCAATCAGCAGTCATTTCCTCTCTAAAAAGTTGCCTCCTATAACCCGATTTATATAAAGCCACTATCTTATGCGATTTTTTTTTATTTTAACGCGACACGACATAATGACATCATGTGACATGACATCACCCCACATGCTATTCTATGTTTAACGTCATTTTACTATGACATCAAAATACCATAGCAACCAGTACTTAAATGGGACGTTACCATTAGCAAACTGTACATATATTGAAACAGTGTTATGGCAAACCCAAGAATTACACCAATGGTTAGTTTTTAAATGGCAAAAAGCCCACCTCAGACTTAGAAAATCCTACTAAAATTGCATATACCAACCGCAAGACACATGGGATCTTGAGATATCGCAAGTTAGATATCTCACGATAAGTTGCGATACATCTTGAGAAATTGTAAGATATATCTCTATTTATTTTGTGATATCAATGACACATTGAGATATCTCAAGATAATTATCTCAAAACAACTTAAGATATCTCAAGACAGTTATCTCAAGATAACTTGAGATATCTTGAGATATCTTGAGATTAATTGAGATATCTCAATACAAATCTCAATATAAATTGAGATATCTCAAGATAAAATGTGATATCTCAACATGGAGTATCTCAAGATAAATTAGACATATATCGAGATATCTCAAGATACGGTGCATCGCGGAGTATTACAATATACATATTTTACCGAGGTGTTCATAATCTGGGTTTTGTAGCAATGCGGGTTTGCCTTATCGACAAATTACATTCTAACCGAAGTAGTTCTCTTCGCAGACAAACCGAATGGTAACAAAATTTGAAAATATGTTGAAATACAGACAAAAAATCCTTCATTTGACTGTTTTAGTAAAAAAAGGTTTGACCCTTAAGGGGGCACTCCACAGTTTAATGTACATTTCACAATCATCAAACACTTGACAAGCTCTTAGCCTGAATCCTTGAGCAAAAATAAATCACATCATCATTGTGTCATACATTTCTTAGAAGACAATAAAATTACCCTTGTTTCCATACCAAATAAAAGTATCAAAAAGCATTTTCTGTACAACTTTAGTCCCATTTCTTTAAGATTACCCCACCCCTTAAAACATGCTAAAAATGCAATTTTAGCAATATTTCAAATGTCAATAAATAAAAATAAAAAATTTTCCTACACATATCAGGGTCATGTCTGCACTCATAATGCTCTTGCATATCAGGAAATGCTAAATTTTACATACCTAGTCCGGCATTTTAAAAAGTTATTCCACGCTGATCTCCTCGTCAGTGAAAATCAGCCATTTTAACTACTTTTAGGAAGTTTTTGATTGGTTCACATTTTTCTATTTATAGCCTCCAAAAAACCCAAAGAATGCATATTCCAATACACCAAAATAAAGTTAAAAGTAATCAAAACTGAAAAAAACATCAAACATGTGCTTCATAATTATTATAAAGACCATCAATGGACCTAAAAGATGCTTAGTTGATTTCTTTCTGATTTACACCATGGACATTCATGCGAAACTGAGGAGTGCCCCCACAAAGTTGTTTTTTAAAATCCTATTTTTAGATTTGGCAGCCATCTTGGATTTCAAATCAACATGAATTTTTGCTAGGATCAACTAGACGTCATGGGCAATATTTCTGTAAAGTTTCATGAAAATCCATTCAGTAGTTTCAGAGGAGTAGTCACTACAAAAAAAAGTTTACGGACAGACGGACGCCACACCATGGCATAAGCTCTGCTGATCTCTGATCAGTCGAGCTAAAAACCTGTGTTTCAGGTTACCCTACCTCATACCCTAAGTTTTGAACATAATTATCCTAAACTTTGAATAAGCACTGTAAAGAGTGAGATTCCTGTTCTACCCAGCCTGTGTAAATTTAATTTGGAAAATAAAATAAATTCCATACCTATCTACATCGTACACGTAGCCTGTTTTTTGTTTCAATGTAACCTGAAACACACATACTGTTTTATTTGGCCTAAGAGAGATATTAAAAACTTTAAAATTGCATTTTGGAGATTATGTTATCAGTTACAGTGTTTTAGTGACCCAATATGAGATATATGTGTCAAATGTCAGTAAATTATAGAATTTACTGACATTTTTAACAAGAGGTCAATGACCTTGAAGATCTACTGATAGGTTTTTGACAGCCAGATTAGCATTCCTGTGAAGTTTCATGAAAATCCGTCAAGTAGTTTCAGAGGAGTAGTAAACAAAGATGGCCACTGGCGGCCATGTTTAACGTTAAACCAAAATAATTTTTACAAGGATCAACATCATGTCATTTTAGAAAAAGTCTCATATCAATATCACTTATAGTTTTCAAGAAGTAGTCGCTACAAAGTTGTATTTTGAAAATCTATTTTTAGCCATTGCGGCCATCCTGAGTTTCCGGCCGACCTGAAATTCTTGTGAAGTTTTATGAAAATCTGTCGAGTAGTTTCAGAGGAGTAGTTGCTACAAGTTTTTACTAGATAACTCTATGTAAACAAAGATGGCCGCTGACAGCCATGTTTAACATAGAATCAAGAAGATTTTTGACAAGGACCAACATCATGTCATGCTGATCATTTTAGTAAAAGTCCCATATCAATATCTCTTATAGTTTTCAAGAACTAGTCGCTACAAACTTGTTTTTTGAAAATCTATTTTAAGCCATGGTGGCCATCTTGAATTTCCGGCCGACCTGAAGTTTTGCTAGGATCAAGTAGTTTCAGAGGAGTAGTTGCTACAAGTTTTCATTATATAACTTTATGTAAACAAAGATGGCCGCTGGCAGCCATGTTTAACGTTGAATCAAAATAATTTTTGACAGGGATGTCATACTGATCATTTTAGGAAATGACGCATATCAATATCAGTCACTTATAATTTTCAAGAAGTAGTCGCTACAAACTTGTTTTTTAAAAATCTATTTTTAGATCTGGTGGCCATCTTGGATTTCACATCTACATGAATTTTTGCTAGGATCAACTAGACTTTATGGGCAACATTTCTGTAAAGTTTCATAAATATCCATTCAGTAGTTTCAGAGGAGTAGTCACTAAATAAAAATGTCTACGGACGGACACCGCATCACGGCATAAGCTCTGTTGATCTCTGATCAGTAGAGCTAAAAACTACATTGGCCAACGTCTCAAATTGCAACCATAAAATGCCCCATTTAATTGTGCCGTCACCTAACACTGCACATGTCAACGAGGTATAGAAAAGTTGCTGTGAATGGTTTATACACGGCCATTTATATGATGATTTTATCCAATGAACAGGCTAGAAATTAGTAGGAGGTAAGATATTAAACAAATAATGTATGGTGCTGAGGTCCATATGTTAAAAGTTTATGGACTGGGCAGGGCAGTCAAACCTAGAACGTTCTAGGTCTGACTGTCCAGTCCATATTACTTCACATGGACCGAAGCACCATACGTTATTTGTTATATTATACTGAATCTGAACAAAAAATTAAAGCAATATGTTTTATGATTTATTTTGACGTATTTTTTTCACACTTCCGTTAATATAGCTATCGGACCGGGTGCCCGGTCAATATGCAAGTTTATGGACCGGATGACGTCATATTAAACAAAGAGTGGAATATGCAAATGAGGTATAAGATTCGATTCGGTTTGATTCCCGGTGGTTGTTTTCAAATGCACTCCCGTAGCATATTACTCTGCTGGGGACGAAATATATTTTACTGTATACTGTAACTCGTCATGTAGGACGAGTGGCATTGACATGTTACTCGTCCTTATAAGGATGTCCTGCTCTGATTGTAAAGGTTCATAACACTGGCACAAGTCATGAACACATATCAGTCTGTTATAACGGGTCCTACTAAATACTGCAAAGACATGCAAAGACACTTTTAAACGTGCAAAGACACTTTTAAATGCGCAAAGACACATTTAAATTAATTAGTATATAAAAAAGATTAACGTTTAAAAATGTGACATTGATTTTTACGATATCAATTAATGTTAATCTTGTGATAGCTACTTTAGTCCGAAAATTTGTTTATGAAATTATCAAACAGAATTGGATTGATTGAATTAGGTTTTATAGTCGCACCAACAGCTAAGGTCATAATGGCGACTTTCCAGCTTCCATTGGTGGAGGAAGACCACAGGTGCCCGTCGGGGCAATTTTCGTGCACGTGCTGGCACCTGGGTAGAACCACCGACGTTCCACAAGCCAGCTGGATAGCTTCCTCACATAAAGATTCCTAGGCCCCTTAGGGATAGAACCTACAGCGGTGAGGAGCAAGTGATTTCAAGTCGGAGACATTAACCACTCGGCCACGGACGCATGGGAAGAGATCAAAAATACTTTTAAATGAAATATAATAGGAAAATATTACTATTTAAATGTGTGAGACTGATTTTATCATGTTTATGTGATTTTAGTTTTAAATTAATCTGTTTTGATTTTATTTTTTATATACAAAGGTGTTTTTTTTAGTGGTTTCAATCAGTTTGAAAAATATGACAAATACTCGCAAAGGTGCGCAAAGACACTTTACACCTTAAAATCGAATATAATCGAAAAATATTACCATTTAAATATGTCAGGTTGATTTTTACGTGATTTTGATATTATTTAATGTTGTTTTTTTATAGCTGCTTCAGTCTGAAAATGTTCATGTAATGAACAAACATGAACAAACAGCATAGTGAGAGAGAGCGTAAAGACACTTTAAAATGCGCAAGGACACCTTTAAATGAAATATAATAGAAATATAATCGAAAAATATTACCAATTAAATATGTGAGGTTGATTTTTACGTGATTTTGATATTATTTAATGTTTTTGTTTTATAGCTGCTTCAATCTGAAAATCATACATGTGATATCTCCCGGCGTGAGATAGAATCTCACGGAATTCTAACCCTCCTCCCGACCCCACGGAAATGTGTTAAAAACTCCCGTAAAAACGATCTCAAAACAGTTTGCAATTTTTATTCCAAAAGCCCAAACTTGTTTCTTGGTCTTAATCATTAAGATGCTTGATTTTAAATACAAACGTTTGTCTTAAGAATAAGCAACTAGAGATGATCAAGACTTGTTTATTGTCATTTGGCTATGTTGTTTTTACAATTTTGACACCTCTTACCTGGTGCCCGAGGTGTAATGTTTGGTCGGCAGACAGTTTATCTAATCAAAGGATTAGCCTAGCAGCATGCTGTTGAAGTCGTTAATGATGTAGGTAATTAATTGGATTATGACTTGAAACAAACTGCTATCATTGATATAGACGTGGAAAATGAAAATTATTGGATGAGACAGACAGACAGACGCAAAATTTTCATTTGGAGTTTCCATTCCTCAGGGCTTTTGGACAATAAAAATAGGTATCTAAATAATACTAAATGTTTGTATCATAATTGTCATTCAAATTTCATAATTATTTAAAAAAAAAGCATGGAACAGGATCCTTCTATAAATTTTTCAATGAAATTAATGTTATGACTATCTCCCTTTTATAAAAGAAGTTAGTAAACAATATTTTAAAACTGTATTTTCATGGCATTCATTTATAATATTGTGGGTAAAAAAATACCCCGTGCACGCTAACATTTATGATTAAAAAAGCACTCCCAGATGCATGAATCTCCCTTAAAAAAAATCACTAAACTCCCAGTTCGAGGTCCTGAAAACATCACATGTAAGGAAAATGTTCATGTAATGAACAAACAGCATAGTGAGAGAGAGCGCAAAGACACTTTAAAACGCGCAAGGACACACTATTACTATCCATTTGATGAATATCTATAAGAAAATCAACAAAATAAAAAGATTTCTGAAATTGTCTCCAGCACACTATATATACTATCAGAATGACTATTTTCATATTCCAGAGTTTTTTATGTGTTTTGTGAATGCAGCCTGTGCCCGTGCCATTGTGATAAATAGCGGCATTTTTCTAGAAACTGTGAAAATTGTGAAATATTATAACAAAAGAGAAATAAACGTTTATTTTCACAGTTTAATATCCCTTGGTTTTGTTTTGTTTTTGGTAAATACAGACTAGTTTTGACACCAGCTTATATTAAGACTAGTATCCTTACTGGTCTGTATTTACCCCAAAACAAATTTTCAGATTGTTAATTTTTTGGATATAATTGTGAAGCAAGAGGCCCAAGAGGGCCTGTGGACGCTCTACTGGCTAAAGATAAAGTTTATGCACAAGGGGCCATAACTCTTTCCAATATCGTTCAAGCAGAACATGGTGATGATATATGCAACTAGGCTTGGTACTGATTGTCCCTGACAAGTTTCGTTGAAATCCAGCCAGAGGTTCAGGAGAACTAGTCTGTACAAAGTTAGTGTATTAAATCTTTAAAGGGGTCATAACTCTGCCTAAATTCATTCAACCAGAACAAGGCAACGAAAGGTGCAACTAGGCTTGGTACTGATCATCCCCATCAGGGGTCTGGAAATATTTTGAAAATCCACTTGCCCAGGGCAAGTAGATTTTCAAAATCCACTTGCCCAAGTAGATTTTCAAAATGTCACTTGCCCTGCCCAAAATGTCACTTGCCCGATTTTAAAAGTCACTTGCCCCAAAATTAAGCTACGTCGAGACCGCACGCAAAGTTAAATCCTTTTCTCTCACAGGGCCATCAAGATTCGTTGAAATCCAGCAAGGAGTTCAGAACAGACTTATCTGGACAACGTTTCTCCATTAAAACCTATAAAGGGCCATAACTCTGACAAAAATCATTCAACCCGAATATGGCGATGATATGCACAACTAGGCTTGATACTGATCATCCGTGTCAAGTTTCGTTAAAATCCAGCCAGGGCTTCAGGAGAACTAGCCCAGAAAATGTTTTTTTATCAAAAACCTTTAAAGGGCCATAACTCTGCCAAAAATATGTTAACGGGAATGCGACGATGATATGCACAACTAAGCTTGGTGCTGATCATCCTTGTAAAGTTTCGTTGAAATCTGGGGAGACGTTCAAATAGTCCAGACAAAGTTTGTGTATTAAAACCTGTAAAGGGCCATAACTCTGCCAAAAAAAACACAGCAAAGATTTGCACAACTAGACCAGGAACTGATCATCCCTAAAATGTTTCGTTTAAATCCGGCCAGGGGTTCAGGAGAACTAGTCAGGACAAAGTTTGTGTATTAAAACCTTTAAAGGGACCTAACTCTGCCAAAATCATTCAACCGGAACACAGTGACAATATGTACAACTAGGCTTGGTACTGATCATTCCTGAAAAATGTCAATGAAATCTGGTCAAATGAAGGCCCTTTCTTCTTAATGAGGCCAAAATATAGCATATTTCAGAAAATCAAGGGCCATAACTCCGGTGTAACAGTAAATGGTCCAATCTTTCAAACTTGTCGGAGCTTTCATTGATAGTAACACTGGTGAAGTTTGGTAAAGATCGGATGAAAAATGAAGGCCCTATCGTCTTAACGAGGCAACATATAGCATTTTTAACTAAGTCAAGGGCCATAACTCCGCTGTTACTTGTTCGATATGGCTGGTCTTCGAACTTGTTCGAACTTCCATTGATATTAACAATCTGTTAAAGTTTGGTAAAGATCGGATGAAAAATGAAGGTACTATCGTCTTATTGAAGTAAAAGTGAACGGACGACAGACAACACAACATCCCATGGCCAGTAGAGCTAAAAAGGAAACTTTTTGGAATTGTGAATGGGGCCGAATTTCGGCCCCAAATCAGGCATAAAAAAAAACTGTATTCTATAGTTCACTACAGTCTGACCATGGCCATTACAGCTACTCTGGCATGGTATAAATTTTCCCCCTTTCCTGTGAAAAATTCCCCTCTTAAATATTTTTTTTTTTAATTTTTTATTAGAAAATTATTAGAAAACTCCAATACAGGAGAACAGCATACTTTTTGCAATTCCCCTTCCTGAAGGCCATTGCCCCAGTCACATATAAAAGCCGACTAGTGCCCCTTAAAGTGTTATTTCTAGTATTTGTATAACATCAAACGTTCGCGCTCCATGAAATTAGAACGGGAGCCGCATTTTAGAATGTTGTGTCAATCTCCCAATATCAAGTTGACTGAATAAACAGAGTTGCGACTATTTACTGTGTTAATTAATCGCTTAATGAACTATGTAAGAACTATTTTCTTTGTTGTTTTTTCTTCTGAAATGTTACTCGTCCTCTTGGACGACCGATTCATGGGTTTCACTCATCCGGATTCGAGCGGACGAGTGGAATGTTCGTGCCCTGCTCTGGTAAGGTACAGTGAAAGTATGCCATCCTTTCGAGTGAATGTTAAGCCGTCGTCCTGAGTGCTGGGAGAGCAATACCCAGAGGCTGAGCACATTGAAGATCAGTGATACAAGAAATCCGTAGACCCTTCCTCGGAAACGAGGTTGTGGTGATAATCAAAATTGATAGTGTGCAGAATTAGTAGAAAGAAAAAAGAGCGGTGCATAGAATACCTGGAATACACCTATTTACCGGAATATACCGGAATACACCACAGAATTACCGCAATACATAGAAATAGACTTTTTATAATTGATATATTATAAAATATGACAATACAGTAACAGTATTAGAATACTACAGATAATGTGCTAAATGTCAGGTATATACTTTATAAAATATGTTGTTTTTTAAAGTCATTCACCCGCCAACAGCACGCTAATTTTACAAAATATGCACATCGCTTCAAATTCGACAAACGATAAGGTATATATAAAACTAACATATAACTGCAATTACTAACTCTAGAAATACAATATGAACATGAAAACGGGCCAGCCAAAAAGATCGCCTTTTTGTTATTGCTTGCTTGAAGCTTCGAATAAAAAGTTACCAACTCTAAATTCATTTCACACATATTCATGTGCGGGTATTTTATGAACCCGTGGATACATATACAGTTTTAATTAGCATATATGCATTATTTTGTGACCTCAACACATGGGTAGAGTTTGGAAGAACGGTTGTATAGTAAAATTTGGCGCTTGTGTTACTTTAAATATTTATTAGTTTTTTTTCGTATTTTATGAATTATTGCCAACAAATAAATTGCTAATAAAATTTCATTTACGGATGATGATGTTGTTTGCATTAGTTTTAACGTGATTAATCATCATAATAAATACAGTATAATTTTACTGATATTGTTAAAAGAGCCTTGGTATAGATATTGACAATTTTGAGATGTTCTTTTGAACAATATTGTTTGGCCCTTAAAAGGGCCTTTATAATACATAAGGCTAAATAAAATTATACCTGAGTTTACTGTAGCCCGACCGACCCTCTGTAAACACCCCCGACTTCTTTTTTTTTTACTGAAAAAACAACAACAAATATTGAAAAAATAAATATGTTCACGCTATCACAGCCGACTCATGTGCTCATTGTCCTGCTGTTGGAACTGACCCTCTTCCGGACTTGTGAAAAATTAATTAATCTGTTTTCCCCATTTGCAAAAATTGCAAGTGATTGGGAAAAGAGTCAGTTGTTGCCAGGCTTTTGGGAAACAATAAAACATAAACAAATTCATATTGTTATGTATTGTAGTTTTTAAAATACCACATTTTCCCATTCTTCAAAGCTCATCGCCACCTTAAATGTAACTTCGCCAAAAAATAAATAAATAAAATATAAATAAATAAAATGCCCACCTACCTACCCGTTTTTTTTCAGCAATGTTACAGTAAACACAGGTATAATTTTATTTGGCCTAAAGCATTTATTTCCTGGTATATAATAAACATCTGTGAATGACAGATGTCAAGATTCTCATGCCACCCTCTTCCAGTATTTTTCGTTAATAAAAAAACTATACATTTACGCCAATTCAAAATTTTGATAGAGCATCATCAAAAAAACTGACCAATCAATGACCAGAAATAAGACATAACCAATACATTCTGGTAGGTGATAAACTCGGTCTTTATCCTTGATGTCCTTGAAGTTTACTGTTAAAATTATGGTATCTACAGAGTGACTCTTTCAAAACCCTGCCTATTTCATGCACATTCATGAAGTTGATTCAATATCTGTTTCTTTTAAAATCAAAATCTTGAAAATTATGGTATCTTTACTCTGCCAAAGATTTTTATATTACTATAGTATAAAAACTGAGTAACACAAATTTTATCATCTACTGAAAATAAAATAAAATCTCAACATCTCTGCAATGCAAAATTATGAATTTAGATCATAAATAGTGTATAAACAAGTCTATTACGGTAATTATCTGGTGTATTCCAGTATTTTTCGCTAATAAAAAAATCATTTAATTAATGTATTTAACATAGTCTATTTTGGTAATTCTTCGCTCATATTCCGGTATCTTTCGATGATTAATGTCACAGAATCACACAATCATTAATATATTAATTAAATTACTATACATTTCAGCAGATTTAGATAATAAATAATGTATAAACAAGCCTATTACGCTAATTATCTGGTATATTCCAGTATTTTATGCTAATAAAAAATGTATAACATAGTCTATTTCGGTAATTCTCCGGTCATATTCAGGTATCTTTTGATGATTAATGTCACAAAATCACATATTCATTAATATATTAATTAAATAACTATACACTTATGCTAATTTAGATCATAAATAGTGTATTAAACAATGTATTCCGGTAAATAGGTGTATTCCGGTAATTCAAAAAAGAGAGCTAAGACTGCGATCTACAATAACTTGCCCTATGGTGCAATCACACTCTGCGGAATGGTCCTGTCCGGTTCCTTTTGATAGACAGCCACAAATCATGGTCAGGATTTTTCTTTTCACTGGCTGATCGTAGGGAGGGGATCACCTTCAACTTAACAATGTTGTGATTCTTCACTATTGTTTGGGGCGCTTGTTTCAGCCAAAGGTTTTTCTGCAGTAACTCGAGCAATTTAAATAATACGTACATCAGTTATATATCATTAGAACTGGCATTTTTAGTGGTAAATAAAACTACTTTACTTTTGAAAATCAGTTGAGAAATAAATATTTTACAGCCAAAATGATTTTTTGATGGGGCTTTTCCTATGTAAATTCCTTGTTGGTGGGACAGCAGAAAATTACAAAATGTCAAATAACTTCAGTAAAACTTGATATGTTGTTATAAAACTTTCAGGGTGTCTTAATGTACTAATATCCAACAATTTAAAACTATGTTTGAATAAAAAATCTAAAAAAATATATTTTTCGAATTTTTCATGCAGCAGAATTTTGCATTGAAAATGACCCATCAAAATCAACTTTCGCACATAATTTTTTTATTTCTCAACCGATTCTGAAAAGTAAGGTATTTTTATTTACCACTAAAAATGTCTGTTCCACTGATATATAACTTATATAGGTAGTAGATTAATTTTATCTTAAAAGTCAAAAAAAACTTTGGCTGAAACAAGCGCCCCAAACAATAATGTGGTGATTGATACTGCACAGGATGTACATGTCCGTCTTCCAAATACACTTTTCTTTTGGACGAAGCTGTCGTTTAAACTTCATTTTCAGGACTAAGTAATTATAGATATCTGAATCTACAAAGTCTGGGCATTGACCTACATCACTACTCCACGATTTTAAAGACCCTGGCTCCGGCCAGCGTTCACCAAGAGGAGTCACCAGTTTTGAAGTTTTCCGTTTCTTCAAAAAATCCTGTTCGCTCTATTCCAATTTTTAACATCAGGCAAATTCAATGTAGACACTCCCTTCGCTCTTGCTACAAGCACTGATGAGTTTCCCGTAACAAACTGGTTGTGTCTCCGCAGATAATTCTTTAATATGATGCAGCTTGACTCATCGATTTCACTATTTGTCGGATAATGTTCCTTTTCCGCATATTCCATCCATTCCATTTTACTACGCGGAACCAGTTCACTCGGAATATCTCGGTAACAGGTCAAGTCGTACTTAAGTCAACTCGTACTCATTTTGGTCAACTCGTACTCATTTTAGTTTTTTAATTGGTCAACTCGTACCAGGAACGTGTTTATTAAACGTTCCTGCTCGTACTCATCTCGTACTCACTATTTATTTCTTATGCTTAGTTATTTTGTGATTTAGGCGAATTTTTACTGAATTTAAAAGATTAATGATCTTAAACATATTTGGGCGGTTTGTTCAATATTTTTGTGTCGACCTGTTTCTATGGATAATTTATGAGAAGACAATCTGTTTTAGCGACCATATTTCTATACTTCAAATTATCTAGAATTTTAAGATAACTAGAAATGTGTTCTGTTGTGATACCAACATTTAAATTGTGCTGCAGATGATGTTCAATGTCATTTAGGAACAGGGAAAACAATATTTATGATTACAAATCAGAGTTTAAATGCTTTTTATAGCTAGAGGCAATCTTAGAGGAAGGGCAATGAAACCTGTTAAAGGTTACAATTCAGAAATATCAATAGCTTCTGCAAAATACAAATACCTTGTTCGTTGGTGATTCCGAGCGTATGTGACATAACCCATTCTCAAGACTAATAATGTACCCAATGAAACATGCGTAGTTAATAAACTTACTAATCATAATTTAGCCTTGAAAGTGCTATACAAGCATAGAATCAACTGTAATATGTGTTAATGTTTGTTCATAATTTTCTGTTCATTAGTTAATTTGCATTAAAGTTCTCTGTTATTAAATTTATTTTGTTAAAATTAAAGTATAAAACCTATCTCTGGCATCTCTTTGGATGTCACATTATCCATTACTGGTAAAATAAAAGATACTGACAGTGGTCTAATAATCACGTTTATAACATTTCAAAAGATCGTAACTGCCAGATATAACTTGTTTGATGCAAATATTCCTTTCCGATTACTTAATAACATAAGGTCGTTAGTGCAATTTCTCTGATTACAAAGTCAATATTGAAATTTAGTAATAAGAAATACTATATTTTAATAATTCTAGACCATCGATGTATAACGTACATTAGTGTTTAGATTTAATTACAGTTACAATTTCCAATTCATATTATTTTAATTTTATACATCCCAGCGTATCAAATTAATTTACAACTAGGTAGGTGCGTTGGACATAGTATTTATGCAGACACATGAAAGCTAGACAAAATATAGGTATCGTAATTAAAATCATGATTTTTTTTTTAAAAAATAGTACAATTAAATATTACAACACCATTCATTATAATTTCATTATAAAAAACCATAAACAAACACCAAACAATAAATGAGTACGAGTTTTTTTCAAAATAAGTACGAGTTGACCAATACATGAGTACGAGTTGACCAAAATGAGTACGAGTGACTTAAGTACGACTCGACTTAAGTACGAGTTGACCCGGAAGCTAAGATAACTGACTTTCCGGAAAGTGCTAGCGAATGATACATTGTAATGATACGTGGCGTAGGGGCAAGATATTGTTTTGCTTTTAATTAATAATAAGGAATAATAGCAAACAGTTTTTTACCATCCATATAACGTACAAGCCATGGCGACGACAGAGAAATTCTCCTTGGAAGCACTGACAACAGAACGAATAGATAAGGTTAGGCTGCGTTTCACTTCAATGGCTGTTAAAGTTCAGATTGTGTCTATCTATATGTCTGTCTGTCTGTCTGTGTACACTGCTATACTCCCCTCGCGGGTATTTTTATCAGGAAAAAGTGCGTTTGTCGGTGTTGTTTTTACCCTGATTTTATCTTTTTCACCCTTTAATTTTTAACACACCTTTCGCACTATTTTCTAACTTTTAAACTTTTTATCTTGTCTACTAACAGACACAGGCGCGCAACCTGCTCAATCTTACCCGTGAGGGTGTGCATCAGTATACAGAGATAGATAGAAAGAGAATAGTGAGAAAAGTTAAAAGTAGATAGATAAGACTATCTAAGTGAAAAAGTGAAGTAAAGGAGTGTTAATAGAAGAAATAAAAAATAGTTTAAAAACAACAACTTCCGGATCTCAATGGTGATTCAACTGGCTGACTGACTGCCTAAACAGATCTATGTTTGGCAGGACAGCAATATTATGAGGAAGCGAATTCCATAGTGTGACTGTGTGGGGGCAAAAAGAAAATTTGTAGAAGTTTGCATTTGTATGACTTTGTATGAGAGCATTCGGGTGCATGTGTCTGGTCATTCAGATAGGGTGTTGGAGATAAGGAGGCATTGGAATTTCAACCTGGTGATGGACTATTTTTTAAAACATTAATTTTGAGTCAGTTCTTCTGTCTTTTAGTGTTCTCCAGCCAATATTTGTTTGCATATCTGTTACACTGTGATATGGTGAATAGTTTTTTTTTACCCATCTGACTGCGCGGCGTTGTATAATTTCTACTTTATTTATGTTAGTGGGAGTGTATTATTCCAGTTGTGGTCTAACGAGAGTGGTATATGCAAGTTCGCATACTTTTTCGTGTTTTGTGGGTATGTTTCTTTTTAGGAAGCCTAACGTTCTGTTTGCTGTTGTTGTGATGCGATTAATATGTGTGTTCCCGGATAAATCATGAGATATGTTCACGCCTAGATATTTTGCATCCGACAGCGCTTCTAGTGTTTGACCATGAAGTTTATATTGGTGTTTTAGGGAGTTTTTATTTCTGATTATATGGAGAATTTGACATTTACTGGGATTGAACTCCATGTCCCACTTGGACTCCCATTTCTCAAGAAGAAGAAGATCAGATTGTAGGATTTGACAGTCAGACGGGCTATTTATAGAGATGTAGACTGCGGTGTCATCTGCAAATAATCTCTTTTGTGAGGCTATAGTCAGGGAGATCATTTATGTAAAGAAGAAAGAGAAGGGGTCCGAGAACAGAGCCTTGTGGCACACCAGAAGTTACAGGTACCTCAGAAGAAGTATCCCCTGCTAGAACAAAGTTTGAGATCTACCAATGAGAAAGGAGTGAATCCTCTTAGTAACAGCGGGTGAGGCACCATGTTCATGAAGTTTAAAGAAAAAATTAAGATGATTGACCTTGTCAAAGGCTTTACTAAAATCCAAGAGAATTAAGTCAGTTTGCTTAGAGAGAGAGATATTTCTAGTGAGGTCATCCATTAGTCCGAGGAGCTGGTTTTGCAGGAACGTCTTTCTCGGAAGCCGTGTTGAAGATCATAAAGTATATTATGCTGTTTGAAATGAGATGACAGGTTAGAAGCAACAATATGTTCAAAATGCTTACATAGAATGCAAGTTAGGGAAATAGGTCTGTAATTTGCTGGGTCGCTTGTATCACCTTTTTTGTACAAAGGAGCTACATTCGCCACTTGAAAGAGATTTCTGAAAAATAATTTGGACAATATCATCTGCAATTTCATTTGAGAGTTCTTTAAGGAGGAGAGGTTTAATGTTATCTGGTCCTGCTGCTTTGTCTGTTTTAAGGTTTGTATGTAGTTTGTGAACTCCATTTTTTACAGATTGTTATGTCTGGCATCTGTGGATATATAGTTTTGTTGAGTGCATTTAGACATCATTGTCCTAGTCTGAGGGGTGACATGTGAGAGAATACTGACTGAAATTGTCTATTGAGTATGTTTGCTTTATCTGTGTTGTTAGATTTGAGGCTTTGTGTAAGTTGATCATTGAGTGGTGCAGTGCCGTGTGAGTCTATTCTGGAATTTTTAATGAGACTAAAGTTTCTTGGTTGAAAATTTAGAAGATTATGTTTTGTCCTGTTGTTGTTGCTGTATGTTTTCAATGTAGTTTGTGTGTGCTGTTTTGATTTTGTGTTTGATGATGTTTTTAATTTTATTTAGTTTTGTTCTGTCTCTGCTGTTTGCTTGTTTGCGTTTTTGAAATAGGTGATCTCTTTTCCTGATTAACCTTTTAATTTCCTGTGTTAGCCATCGCAATGATGATTTAGTTCCTAGTTTCTTAGTGGGTACACATTTTGAAATACCTAACTGAAGAGAATCTTTAAATTTGTTCCATAAAAGTTCAACAGGTGTTGCTTCGTAATTAAGTAGAATGTTCCCCTTAGCTTCTGTTATAAATTTTCTGAATCCTTCCCAATTTGCTTTACGATAAAAAGGTATGTTTCTTGATTTTTGTCTGTTAATGTTTATATAAATTATTATGCTATTTTTATGCCCCCGATAACGAAGGCTTGTCCTTCCATTCCGTTAAGTATTTAAGTAAAAATAAATTAGCGAGTTATTATGAATGTGACCCATATCCCCGGGTGCGGCCGGTACCATAGTGCACGTATCCTGTTAATACTATTTCTGTATCTGTAACCTGCTATAGATGAATTTGATAGGTTTGTTTGATCAATTATTATAATATCACCTATTCTATTTCCAGTAATACAATTCTATATGGATACAAATATCGAATAGAAAATGTACATATTCACAAAACCCAGTACACGTAGTTACAGTTAAAAGTCGAACAGGCAATGTAGCATTCAAAGACCACAGTCAACCAAAAGTACACATAGAAACAAACAACAATTACAAATTTGAATAAAAGGCAAGATATGACATCACAATTATAAAAGGGTTGATAACAGGGATACCGTCAGGCATCTCGGAACGGTCAGTGTCAAAATAGGCCGCCGGGAGTTCAAACCATGTTCTAGGGTGAACTAAACCTCAGTCTTACCCTATTGTCATCCCAATAAAACGGGACAGTGTAAATAAACATATCGACGCCAGGTATTATTCCCTAAATCATAAATGATCACGTGCATATGAATATAAAAATCGAAAGCATAAAAAGCCACAAAACAAGTATCCAGAAGCCAGAACAAAAATAGAACAAAGGTGCGAAAGACAAGGCTTAAGACAAGCATCAGACGCTACCGTGCTTTGAGGATTTAGATAGACGTTATCATAGTGTCCACTATCTCTGCGGTCATCGCACAATTAAAGAGGAAAGCATAGTGGCGAACTGTAAATGGGTCAACCACTAAACACGCAGCATGTTTCAAAATGATAGGGTCATAACCTCCTTTTTATAAAGTTTTAATACAATTTGTATTTAAGTAATTATGACAAAGGATCTTACCAAATTTGTAAACCACATCACCATAGAAGTCAGATTGGGATAGTCTTTGTTGCATAATTGTTTAATTACTTTAATATTTTTAAAGTAGAATAGGGTTACGATAATACTATTTTGCAAAGGGTTTTTGAAGTTTATGGTAGGTAACGGTATAGCGCTGATGGAATAGCTTCTTAGTTATATACAGATTACGAATATTAACATCCTCAAGTCGATTACAAGCCATTGAAAACGAATAAGTTCATAACGAAAACATAGATCATATAAAAAGTAATTCAGGGAACATTCCCATCTTATTGAGGATAATTAACAATATCAAACTTAAAATCATCTCTCTTGTCATATATTCTACTTATTATTTCTCCATTTTAAATAGAGAAATGTAAAAAAGGGCAATAATTTATTATCTAAACCATTTGTATAGACATTATTCTGATGGTGAAATATGGCAATATGGTTAGTTTAAACAGTAAAGTAAGTGATAGGTCTACTTATTTATTTATTTTGTATATTTTGTCCACTTCAGGCATTTGAGAAAGCCAGACAAGATGCAAATATTCCCGGCGGTAAACTGGTTTTAGTTACAGAAGATCACTATGCTGATGCTACAAAATTCATAAAAGAATCTTTCTGTAGGGACGCAACAGTGAGCAAAGCATGCGATATTTTGTCGACTTGGGGTCCGGAAATGGATGCGATGTGGAAGACTGTGTTCAGCGAGCACCTGTCGTTCATGTTACTCAACGACGAGACAGGTGACATCATGGGCATGCGTGCAACTTCAACCGGAAAAATCGGGACGGCAATGGAAGCTGATAATTTCACGGGAGACGGCGCACGGAAGGTATCTGCATTTATTGAATACGCAACCACTAGGGCAAAGTTTTTCGAGCATTTTGGAGTAACAGAACACATCCGTTTTCTGGCATTAGCGGTACACGAGAAATATCGAAAGCTCGGATTAGCGTCACAACTCATGGACGTTGCAATGAATATGATAAAACATCTAGGGTTTGAGTCAGTACCCATTCAAGTAGAAGTAACCAGTAACTACTCGAACAGGATTTTCGAGAAACTGGGGTTTGAGATTCTATATGAGCAGCCATATGATGAATACCTCGTTGATGGGAAGCAGGTCGTCTGCAATACAGGAGAGCATAAATCGATGAAAGTGTATGGGTTGTGCCTTTCGAACACATAAACATTGCAATTAAGCACACGCATGCTTATGTGCTTAGTGCAATAAATGCCACATTTTAAGCTATTAAGATTTATTATGGCTCCCCCACACAAAGTGTGGTAGGGGAGCCATATTGATTTTGTGCTTTCTGTCTGTCTGTTTCTCTGTCTGTAGGTCTGTCTGTGTCACAAACGATGTCCGATCAATAACTACAGAATGGTTGGACCTAGGGTCCTCAAACTTGGAAGGATGGTTGGTCATGACAAGTAGATGACCCCTATTGATTTTGGGGTCACTAGGTCAAAGGTCAATGTTGCGGTGACATTGACTATCAAAACGATGTCCGATCATTAACTACAGAATGGTTGGACCTAGGGTCCTCAAACTTGGAAGGGTGGTTGGTCATGACAAGTAGATGACCCCTATTGATTTTGGGGTCACTAGGTCAAAGGTCAAGGCCATAGGTCTGTCTGTGTCACAAACGATGTCCGATCAATAACTAGAGAACGGTTGGACCTACGGTCCTCAAACTTGGAAGGATGGTTGGTCATGACAAGTAGATGACCCCTATTGATTTTGGGGTCACTAGGTCAAAGGTCAAGGCTGTAGGTCTGTCTGTGTCACAAACGATGTCCGATCAATAACTAGAGAATGGTTGGACCTACGGTCCTCAAACTTGGAAGGATGGTTGGTCATGACAAGTAGATGACCCCTATTGATTTTGGGGTCACTAGGTCAAAGGTCAAGGTCGCGGTGACCTTGACTATCAAAACGATGTCCGATCAATATCTACAGAACGGTTGGACCTAGGGTCCTCAAACTTGGAAGGATGGTTAGTCATGACAAGTAGAGGGGTCACTAGGTCAAAGGTCAAGGTCGTGGTGACCTTGACTATTAATACGATGTCCGATCAATAACTAGAGAACGGTTGGACCTAGGGTCCTCAAACTTGGAAGGATGGTTGGTCATGACAAGTAGATGACCCTATTGATTTTGGGGTCAAAGGTCAAGGTTGCGGTGAAACGATGTCCAATCAATAACTAGAGAATGGTTGGACCTAGGGTCCTCAAACTTGGAAGGATGGTTGGTCATGACCAGTAGATGACCCTATTGATTTTGGGGTCACTAGGTCAAAGGTCAAGGTTGCGGTGAAACTATGTCCGATCAATAACAAGAGAATGGTTTGACCTAGGGTCCTCAAACTTGGAAGGATGGTTGGTCATGACCAGTAGATGACCCCTATTGATTTTTTATTTTTTTTAATTTAGATTTTTTTTTTATTATTATTTTTTTTTATTTTTTTTATTATTAAATATTTTTTAATTTTAATTTTTTGTTTAATTTTTTTTTTATAATTGTTTTTATTTTTTTTATTTTTTATTTTTTTAATTTTTGCATAAGAAGTTTTAGGGTCGGCCCTTTAAAAAAATAGGGTCGGTCTGGTTACTTGAACCACACATATTTTTTTATGTGGCCTTACTGATACAGATAGTACATACAGTCACAGGGATATTGAATATCAAAACGATCTCAGATCAATAAAGAACAATTGGACCTAGAGTCGTCAATTATGTCTGTTCGGGCGAGTGGGGGAGCCATACGTTTTTGTCCCATGGACAATAACAATTTCTAGTTTATTTATAGCAATAAGTCATTCATTTTCAATGTCACTTTTTGAAATAAAGATCAATCTAAAACAATATATACATCGTGTAATTCCCTTAAACGTTCGCGCTGTAGACAGTACAATGCCGATTTGTGGCGCAACTTGGCAAATAGCTTTTGTGAGCCCTGTGGTCTAGTGGTAGAGCATTGGACCCATGATCCAAATGTCGTGGGTTCGATTCCCGCCGTTGACATATGCGTTGTGTCCCTGAGCAAGACAATTTATTTGCATTGCTTAGTACTTACCCAGGAAGACATCGAGAGTGATTCAAATAAGTTGATAGAGCTTTCGTAAACTAAATAGTGTTTGGTGCGGTAAGGAATTGATAACAAGGAAGAACATAAGCGTTTGGGCATGCCTACTATCACTTAGCCTTGTCACCCGTCCCGCTTCTGATTTCTTCGTTACGCTATGCTACACGGACCCAGAACCAGGGCATAGGGAAAATAGAACGTTTGAATTTGCGTTTGAAGTTTTGGGCGATATTGGCGAGATTTTTAGAGATTCAACGGGACTTTAATTTCCACATAGACGGGTATGTTCCCCGAGCAACTTTTTAATGGGGTATATTTTTCTAACATTCGTTTTTACTTGTAGTCGGGTTGAAGGTCGGGTTGATGACTTTAACATTGGTTACCTTTGTTTAGCTTAAAAGCTATCATATGAGGACTACCGTTGAACTTCGAAAAATCTTTCCAATATTGTATTATCGTAATTCTTATCTACTTTCAAAATATAAAAGTAATAAGAACTCTTCTACGAAAAGGGCAACCTGATTTCTATGTTGATGTGATTTACAAACTGTGTAAGATCCTTGGTCATGATAACTTTTATAGAAGTTTCTCTTTTTTCACTACTGCGTGTTCGAATCCCACTGGGAGCTCCACTTGTATGTCCGAAAGTTTCAGTTCTTACGCATGCTTGAGGTATACTGTACTGGTTCTACTTAGGAAAATGTATATAATCTAGGCCCACCCCTAAATCAAAGTACCGAAGGTACTGAGAGCATGGTGAACTATGATTTGTGCATCCATGTAGTGGAAGGTTTCTTTCCAGTCACGCATGACATGGATGAACTCAAAATGTGTCAACTCTTCTTAATAACAATACATCATTGCGTGTAATAATACATCAATGCATTGTTTAATGTATCTGGAACTAAGGCGATTAAAACAAGATAAGGTAAGGTATTTTCAGGAATAAAGAAGGGAACAAAAGGAATGATTGGTTATAATGAAAATTAATCTTCGAAACGCTTCATCATCTTCACAGGTGTTAAAATGTATAAAAAAACATCACCAGTCATCACCTATCAAAGTTTGAGTCATTAGAAATGAATATAGCGTCAAAAAGGTCCAGACAGCTAATTTTGTCAATACAAGGGGAGGTAATTCATAGACCTTTTGACCAACATAGCTGAATTAAAATAGGAAACAACCTTGCATTGATATCGACCTACTATGCAAGTATGATTAAAATCAAATGAACACGAGTGTAGTCAGTAGTCAGAGTGACCGCCATGTCCCCCGCTGCACAAAGATTTATAATATACAAATTTAAACATGGAATGTCACTGTAAAATGACAAATTCTCCCTGAAGCTTCCGTGTTCCAAAAAGTGTGACCTTCAACTAAAAGAACATATGTTTTAAATACAACTTGTAGTAGAGACATACAGACTACACATAACTTATAAATCTTTGTGCTCATTTGATTTTAATCTCACAACTCGGAGTATCCCTGGTCTCGGGATACCGTTGTTATTTATTCTCACAACTCGGAATACCACTGGTCTCGGGATACCGTTGTAGTTCATTCTCACAACTCGGAGTACCACTGTTCTCGGGATACCGTTGTGATTTAATCTCACAACTCGGAGTGAACATGATGTTCATACACAATTATTTCGTTGTTATATTTTTCAACCTTGTATATGAACGCTACTGAGAATTTCACGATTCATATCACTAACTGTAATTTTTACGTGGATTATTTTTTAAGTCGGCAAATCGTTTGTTGACAATTATCCCAAAAGTCACGGTAAATTTCCTTTACTACCTTAGGCCTAAACAAAAAGTATTTTGTTTCCTGTCACCCAACCGAATCGCCGTTTTTACCCTCAACACAACAACTTTTACCCCTTCATTTTTTGTGTTGCTTTGTTGTGTTTTGGCCTTAACAGAATATAATCCATTCAGTTTTGCATGTTATTTGAAAATTGTAACAAAAGGTAACATTGTTGTGTTTAGATCTACACTTATTGTGTAATTTATATCTCTCAATGCTACAGTCATACGTTCGAGTACCGCTTGTTACGCGTTTGTACATTGAATAATGTTTGACAGCTACTCACTAACGCACGGCAGGACTGTGGTTCTACGAGTTTGTTTCAAAACAGATATTCTCTACCTCTACCTCTACCAAATTGACGCATAGATAAAAGTCGTAAAAATCTTTAAAAAAATCCCCCCACTCTCCACACACACACACACACACACACACACACACACACTAACACACACACACACGCACACAATTTGTTCTAAACGGGAATATATCAGGCCTTTTATGTGGGTCTATAGGTGTCCGATTTAAAATTGACAAATATTAATATTTTATTCTACATAACCAAAACATAATGAGCCTATAAAATCTTTTATTTGCAAAGAAATTCATTCTGTAAAGTAATACGTGCTATTAAACAAACTGTTTTGCATAAAAAAAATATAATTAGAATAAAAAAAAACTGGGTTCTGCTCAGATTCGAACCCATCCCGCTCGCTTTATAATCCATACTTTTATGGGACTGCCGCTCTCCTGACTGAGCTTATAATCCTTGACAAATTTTGATGATCTATAAGGTATTTATTCTAAAACCGAATTGACCCGGTCTAACATTTATACCCAGTCAGATCTTGTTGATTTGCATTCGGTCTCGCCGAAACGAACGGCACACGTATTCAGGATTATTTTACAGCCGAAACGGTTATTTTAACTTCATAGCAAGGGAGATAAAGACTTCAGAATAATACCCAGCGTACTTCAAAATAAGCTGAAATCTTATTCCGGAGAATAGGCAGCAACAACTTTTTACAAAGGATAGTAGCTTATGCGATAACCATTACTGACCAAACCTATTAAATATTATATGATGACTATAAAGGCCATGTATATTTCTTAAATATATAAATCCACGAAAGATGGAAGATATGCGTTTGATGGTGTTGCAACAAGAGAAATAAATTATAAAATTAACTGGTTACAAATCTCAATCACTATCCTAGGAGAACAATACAGCGTATGAATATATTTTACGCAAGATCACGTGATGATCATGTGATGGTGATTGATCTATTTATAGAACGCACAGCTAAATGATGAAACAATAGATGAAATAGCTATATAAATAATATATAACGTAAACAATGTATCGAGGAAATTATTTGAAATATCTAAATGACATTACCTTATTTGTATCCGCACTAGAAAAGAAGAAACACCTGTTAAAATATGGGTCTTCTTTTTCAGGCAATGCGTCGATTCATCAGTGAGGCTGTAGTTAGGATTCGTGAAAAAACACGGTAACTATAGCTTGGTGAACAAGTTCACCATGCTAAAAATCGTACGTCAGATAGAGCCTGAAATGAGCTGAAAATGACGCAACCAACCAACCAACCAACCAACCAATCAACGTGCACATACACGCACGCACGTACGAATGAAGCACGCACGTACGCACACAGGCACGCACGCACTCAAATACACACACACACACGCACACACAGACAGACAGACAGACAGACACACACACACACACACACACACACACAAACACAATACATACATACATACATACATCAAACTTTTTTTTTTTATTGTAAACTATAATGCTACCCCTAGATAAGCTGTGCCCAAATCGACGTCTATAAAGTAAATGATTCCGTGCATTAATTTCATCGTTTAATTTCCCGTATGAACATGAAATTACAAAATAAAGACATGTCCAAGTGGAATGTAATTGAAATAAAGCGTATCAGCTTAAAGCGAACTATGTGTATGCTTTTCAATTATTGTTTATCAATTATTTAAAGTTTAGTACAGGAACATCGTAATTGTTTTACTTTCGTTCTAATCCTTTTTCTTCTATTGTGTACACATATCATTCTGCAAAAATAATGAGAAATAAAATATATTTAAACCAATTAGATCTATTTATAATAAATATCAATCAATTTATGAGGATCAATTGCATTAATAAGCTATTAGATAATGCGAGAATTATATCGCTTGCTGAAATTCCCTTTAAATTCTTTTTTCCGCGTGCACTTTAAGTATTCACATTTAAATTCTTTGTTTATATACGTATATGTTAACAAGCATGAGACTTTTCGTTTCATTTAAAACCATATACTTGTCATGCACGTCAATGAGCGCTTGTTAAAAAGTGTTTTCAGCCCTGCCCAACAGTTAAAGGGCAGCTAGTATGGTTTTCCTGAGTTGTGTTTCTCTCAACCGTTGTCGTTATTAGACTGTTGATTATGCATCACCATAAATAACAGATAAGGTAAACTACCTGAGTGACCCTAACTTTAAATACGTAAATGAGTACCACTTGGTGATAAGAGCCCGCGTACCCGTTATCTCTCTACACTATTGATATTTATACTTAAGATACAGCCTAAAAGTAATTTCAAAACCGGTATTCGAATTCAATCGTTGTCGGATCAATACGGTAAACTCGAATCACGGGCCAGTTTGAATATTTTCAAGGCGGGTCTAAATAGTATTTCTTGGGACAAGTAAACGTATTTGGGGTTTAGAGCGCTATTCTTTGAACAGCTATGATATTTGAATTTGGCGGTCAGTTAACGATTCAATCGGTATTTAAACGTGTTTTAATTGTACCGTAGCATTACATTTCGAAATTTTAAGTATAATCGATAATTAAAGTATATTGTCCCACCAGATAAGTTTGAGCATTAAAACACATGTTTACCACACATCTATTTAAGATTCGAGTCGCCTATGTATTTTTTAAATACCCAGTTTAAAAAATCTCTTATTGATACCAACTCTTACATCAAATAAGCATCGAGAGATTTTCGAATTGTCTTAATTTCATATTGGAACAATATTACAATATCTATAAAGTGATTTCAGTAAGAGCTCAATTTACTAGACTTCCAGTAAAAGAAGAAACCAAACTTTAATACCATGATTTTTAGCATGGTGAACTTGTTCACCAAGCTTTACTAACCATGTTTTTTTCACGAATCCTAATTACAGCCTCACTTATGAGTCGACGCATTGCCTGAAAAAGAAGACCCATATTTTAACAGGTGTTTCTTCTAGGTAATGTCATTTAGAAATTTCAAATAATTTCCTCAATACATTGTTTAAGTTATATATTGTTTATGTAGCTATTTCATCTATTGTTCCATCGTTTTGCTGTGTTTTCTATAAATCATCATCATCATCACGTGATCTTTCGTAAAATGTATTCATACGCTGTATTGTTCTCCTAGGATATTTCTCTTGCAACACCATCAAACGCATAAAATATACATGGCCTTTATAGTCTTCATATAATATTTAATAGTTTTGGTCAGTAATGGTTATCGCATAAGCTACTATCCTTTGTAAAAAGTTGTTGCTGCCAATTCTCCGGAATAAGATTTTTAGCTTACTTTGTAGTACGCTTTGTAATATTCTTAAGTTTTTACCTCCCTTGCTATGAAGTTAAAATGACTGATTCGGTAGTAAAATAATCCTGAATACTTGTGTCAATCGTGTCGGCGAGACCGAATGCAAATCAACAAGTTCTGACTGGGAATATATGACGTCATTTGATCCCGAGTGACTATTTTTAGAACGGGTCTATTCGGAAACTACGGTTTTAGAATAAGTCCCATTATAGTTCATCAAACTTTGTAAAGGATTGTTAGAGAGCGGCAGTCCCAGAAAATTATAAGCGAGCGGGATGGGTTCGAATCTGAGCAGGACCCAATATTTTTATTCTATTTTTGTATGTCAAAAAGTTGTTTAATTCACGCCTAATGGTCTTAAAAGGGGTACATCAGAATTTTTCTAGAAACGTCTTAAATTATAAAATTGTTCCAGTTCACGATATAAAACACTATCAATCAAAATGTGAAGCTAGAACCATTATGTTAATGTCTAAAGTTTCAGAATACCATATAGTTAGGGTGGAATCGCACGTAATATGCTGAAATTAACCCTGGTGCCTCACCTAGGATATCACGTATTACTGTGAAGATTGAATTTCTTTGCAAATAAAAGAGTTTGTAGGCTCATTATGTTTTGGTCATGTAGAATAAAAAATACTAAAATTTGTCAAGTTTAAATCGGACACCTAGACCCCTATAAAATGCCTGATGTACTCCCTTTAAGACTTACGTCGGAAAAACAAATTGTGTGTGTTTGTGTGCGTGTGTGTGTGTGGAGAGTTTTTTGTAGAGTGTGGTGGGATTTTTTAAAAGAGTTTTACGACTTTTATCTATGCGTCAATGTGGTAGAGGTAGACCTCATCTGTTTTGAAACAAACTCGTAGAACCACAGTCCTGCCTCGCGTTATTGAGTAGCTGTCAAACATTGTTCAATGTGCAAACGTGGAACAAGCGGGACTCGAACGTATGACTGTAGCATTGAGAGGTATACATTACACAAACAAGAGTAGATCTAAACACAAATATGGTATCTTTCATTACAATTTTCAAATTATATGCAAAACTGATTGAATTATATTCTGTTAAGGCCAAAACACAAATATGTTTAAAAACAAAACAAGGCAACAAAATGAAGGGGTAAAAAGATGCTGTGTCGGGGGTAAAAACGGCGATTCGATTGAGTGGCAGGAAACAAAACACTTTCTTGTTTAGGCCTAATGTTGTAAATGGAATTTAACGTGACTTTGGTGATTATTGTCAACAAACGATTTGTCGACTTAAAAAAAATCCACGTAAAAATTGCAATGAGGTATATGAATCGTGAAATTCTCAGTAGCGTAGCTACCTATTAGGCCAAAAGGCCCGGTCCTTCACATCGTGTTCACATACATGGTTGAAAAATATAACTACGAAATAATTGTGTATGAACATCATGTTCACTCCGAGTTGTGAGATTAAATCACAACGGTATCCCGAGAACAGTGGTACTCCGAGTTGTGAGAATAAATAACAACGGTATCCCGAGACCTGGGATACTCCGAGTTGTGAGATTAAAATCAAATGAGCGCAAAGATTTGTAAGTTATGTTTTGTATATGTGTAGTCTGTATGTTTCTACTACAAGTTGTGTGTAAAACATATATTCTTTTAGTTGAAGGTCACACTTTTGGAACAAGGAAACTTCATGGAGAATTTGTCGATAAAATCGAGACTGCTGCTTTATTCTCTTAATTGTGTTAGTTGCTCTCAAAGGATCACCTTTATCAGTACTTATTAACATTCACACTAGCATTCGTTTAGTGCAGTGTGGCGGCTGTAAAAAGTCTCCCCGTGCTACGAATCAGTAGTGTTATTATTTTTTTTACTGGTCCTTTGGGACCAACGAGCCCAATATAGGTGGCTTTGAAGTAGAATACCGCTTAAGCCGTTGCTAGTGGGCGTGAGAAGTGTTGCTTCTTCCATTACTTCTCATGAACAGACTCAATAAAACCGAGACTGCTGCTTTATTCTCTTATTCTCTTAATTGTGTTAGTTGCTCTCAAAGGATCAAATTTATCAGTACTTATTTACAGTGACATTTCATGTTTAAATTTGTATATTACAAATCTTTGTGCAGCGGCGGATATGGCTGTCTTTCAGACGTCACTCATGTTCATTTGATTTTAATCATACTTGCATAGTAGGTCGATATAAATGCAAGGTTGTTTCCTATTTTAATTCAGCTATGTTGGTCAAAGGGTATATGAATTACATCCCCTTGAATTTGCAAAATTAGCTGTCCTGACCTTTTTGACGCTATATTCATTTCTAATGACTCAAACTTTGACAGGTGATGACAGTGATGTTTTTTGATACACGTTTACACCTGTGCAGATATTGTTCAGATATGATGAAGCGTTTCGGAGATTAATTTCATTATAACCAATCATTCCATTTGTTCCCTTCTTTATTCCTGTATATACCTTACCTTATCTTGTTTTAATCGCCTTACTTCCAGATACATTAAACAATGCATTGATGTATTATTACATGCAATGAAGTATTATTATTAAGAAGAGTTGACACATTTTCAGTCCATCCATGTCATGCTTGATTGGAAGGAAACCTTCCATTACACGGATGCACAAATCATAGTTCACCATGCTCTCAGTACCTTCGGTACTTTGATTATTCCTGCTGTAGTATTTGTGAAAATATCAATATTATGACGTTTCTTGTTAGATGTGCATGTGTGTGTATGCATGACGGGATTCATTTAGGATACAGTCATGTTTTGACGTCGTTGTAGTTATATTTTATCTAGACAAAGGTACATAGTTCCTCAATTTCTTGTTCCACTCTGCTATATATCAATAATAACATGTTTCAACTTTTTTTATTGTCTAGCTTTCAAACATGTTAGCCAAAATAAGAATCCATTTCTCGTATTATTTCTGAATAGTTCCATAAATTTAACAAAAACCTTTTTAGTGTCACAGGCGATCATCCCACAAATTTAACAAAGAACACAACAGGTATCGTCTGTATGCAGTTGGAGATTGTTTGGTATCGTCTGTATATATTTTGATATCGTCTGAGTATAGTCTGTATATATTTTGGCATGTTTTGTAATTATTTAACATCTTCTGTGTGTATTTTGTGGCTATATGGGACTTATTTTGCCTACAGCATTGCTTGTAGCAATTCTGTATGATAATCATGGCTGAAAAATTGTCAAAGCAATAAATGTGGAGACAAAAAAGCCTCCTCCTGTTGAAACAAAAACATTAAAAGGTAATCCTATCTGTATGAATGCTAGTGTAAGATATTTATATCAACCCGGGGAAAAAGAAGGTGGAAGACGCAGAGCAACTGATCCAATGTGGAGTGTAGATATTCACAAGATTAAAAGTTATATGGTGACGCAAGATATAAGAGTTTATTATTTGAAATTACCAGCGCCACAGAGAGGATTTGTCAAAGAAGAATTACTTATTGTTCCTGCTGATACCTAAATTCATAAGTTTTTATAGAAACCATGTGCATCAGTTGTAATTCCATCTTTTCGTATATATCTTTTTGAGTAAAATGGTGATAATGTAACTTTGTTTATTTTTATGATGCACATCTGATGTTTTATTGAACGTAACATATTCATTTCATGGTTCTATGTATTCTTGTTAAATAGTGAATCCTTGTAGTTTTCAAAATTTATATGTTTTTCGATTACATATTTTTTTTACACCTTTTGCTTTTTTGATAAGTTGTTCATCAGCTCTTAGAATAGAATATAGTTTAGGTCTCAACCCAACATATTCAACTATTGGAACTCCGGCACATTCGTCTTTCATTTTACCTAATACTTTTTTGTTTGTATCATCATGCATTGGGTGATTTTGAGGATAATCACTTAGGTCATATTCATCTTTCATTTCAGACATATCTGTTTATGCGTCTTCTGTTTTTATATCTACAAGCAAGCTGTCAGTATCTGTGTATAATAAAGTACAGTTATCTCCATACCTTTTTTTCAAAGTATTATAATACCAATCATACATCATATATTTTGATAAATCTAATACTGACATTCCAACATAAATTGGCTTGTTTAATTTTAATTTTGTTTTGTTTACATGTATTGCCGATAATTCATCTGAAAATTGTACACGTCTGTTAAAGTTTGGTTGGCTATTATTTTTCTTATTTTTTCATTACTAGAGCCGTCAGTTTTTACTAATTTTATGTCAGTTCGCTTTCTTAAATTTTCCATTGTTTTTCCAAATACTGAGTTATTCATAAGCTTGTAAAAATCTTTTTCAAATTGTGATTTAGCTTTTTTCCTAAGTTCTGTGTTTAAATTTATGTATGATGCCATCCAAGGGTTTTCATTAAATTCTAGCACCCTGTGTTTTTTTGTTAATTTCATGCCTAATGATAAATACAACTCTAATTTTTTATAATGTAACACATATTTTTTTTTATCCATAAGATTTGGTACTAGTTGTTCTGTCATAACGTTATTTTCTAATAAATTTGTTTGGTATTCAGATAACCATTCTTTTTTTATTTTTAATCTTTCAGGGGCAAGTGGATACTCATTGTGACTATCATGTAGTTCTTTAGAATATTCTAAATCTACTTCAAGAAAATATCCTTTATCTTTTTTTAGCTCTTGTAATGGTTTTAAGTCAACCCATTTAAATCCGGAATACGGAAGTGGTTGGCTCATAGCCCACCCATATGTTGTTTGCAACAAAATACATTAAAAAGTTTTTTCTCCGTCTGGGTTATAATCAAATATATGGGGATTGTTTGCTTTGGCATGTCTTTTTGATACCATACTTATGCCACTACGCATCCCTTTTTCTACAAACAAATGCATGTCTATGTCTGTAAAAAGTTCTAGTTCTGTCTTTGAATGTTTAAGTAAATCATCCCAAGATAATCCAGGTGCTGTGTAGTAATGTAAAGGGTCAAGTTTGTATACATTCATGCCTGTTTTTCTAAAAGTTTGGAATACATCTGCCAACAAAGTTACATCAGTTTTTAGATATAAATCATGATAATCTCCTAGAGTTTTACAATTTAATTCTTCCCATACTTCTTGAGCATGCTCGTAATTTTTTTGAGTAATATTTTCGTCTTTAAGTTTACTGTAAAATTCTTTAATTGGTGGTAATTGTGTTTTATTAAATTTTTCCATGCTATCAAAATATTCATAAGGATAAACATCTTTTCGTAAAAGTAAATCTGTGTGTTCTTTAAACTGATTTCTGGTTATTTCAAAATCAGATTTATCTGTCGAATCGACTAGTTTTTCTAAAGAAGAAGCCATAAATTGTAAACTGTTTAAAAATTTAAGCTGGCCGGCACTAAATGATATGTATTTTTCTGAGTTGGTTGGAATGCATGTTATATTACCTTTCATTTTATGTATTTTTTGCAGAATCAAATGACTATGAGGTTGTGAATTATGACAGGAATTGAAGTTTTGCCAGGTTTTATTTTTAGTTTTAAGTTGCAGTTTTTATGTGCTGCACCTCTGTATTCTCCAGTAAAATGGCAGTGGTCTCTTACTTTACAGTAGTTTTTACCAGATTTTCTGCCTATTTCATTATCACATATCCAACATTGTGTAGCTTTTTCATAATCTGCTTCATTTTGTTGAGTCATTGTTAATGGTTTCGGGTGAGCAAATATATTATTAATGTTGCTCTTCTCACATTCTAGGCGATTTAAAAACACTTCAACAGCATCTTCACCTCTGTAAATAACAGAATCATCAGCTTTGTTGTCATATCTAACAACCTGGTATCCAAATCCACAAGCTTCATGTAATTCTGTGATTTCGGATTTATTTCCAAATTTGATTGAATTTGGTTTTAATATAATTTCAAAATCAGCATATATCACATAAGGAACATGTATTTTATTTTGGTAGTTTTTAAATTTTACAATATTTTTACCTTCTTCTGGCATTTCTATTCTGCAAGAATTTTTGTTGATACTATAACAATCTTCTTTGTGATTTGTTAGTAAGTCTTCATTTGAAAATCCATAAAGGCAACGATCACAGAAATAAGTTTTGCATTTATGTTTGTTTTGGTCGTAAAGCAGTTTATTTAAGTTTTTAATCCAGCAGTAGTGACTGTTTGTAACATTTTCATCAGATATCAAAAGTAAATTAATCCTGTTAATGTCTTTGGGTTGTTCTGATATTTTATATGGAAAAATATTTACTTTTTTTTTACTTTTTTCTGATATGGTGTATCCGTAAACATTAATAGCAATATTGTTTAGTTGTTCTACTTTTGGAATTTGAGAAATTGGTGTAGGAAAGTCAATTCCGTCTTTTTTTAGAAAATCTATACTAGGATATTTTGACAACCTGTCGGTGTGATCTGCGGCAGGATTTATAGAAGAATTTATAGCATGAAACAAACATTGATTATCGTCATTTTTTACGTTTATTATTGCTTTTTTGTTAGCTAATTCTACAGGCAGTGGAATATATGAAGAACCTTTTAGTGGTTCATACTTTGCAAAATTCAAATAAAGCTTAACACAGTGATCAACTTCCAATCCAGATGCTGTGTTCGTAAATCTTTCTAGACTTTCTTGTATAAATGCAGATGAATTGTCATAAAACTCGCTTATTTTTTCAGAGCTCAAAATGGCATTTTGTTCACCGTGTAATACTGCAGTGGTGTATTTTTTGGTAGAACCATCATCTTTAAATAAATCTATAGTAAGAGCTAATTGAAACTTTAATCCTTTAGTTTCTATCAGCTCTTTGATAATTTGTTTTGTAATAATAGATTTTTTATCACGGAATACTTTTTGAGGATCTTTGTATTTATTTACAGATATTTCGTATGCTCTAAAATATCCGCATATTGGATTGTCAACTAGTTTTATTTTTTCTTCATCTTTTTTATCCTTAAAAACTTGTTTTAGTTCGTTTATTACATTTTTTTGCTTTTCTTTTACAGCTTGCTCTTGCTCTTTTATAACTTTTTCTTTGTCTTTTATAGCTTTCTCTTGCTTTTCCTTTTCTTTTTTACGTAGCTTTTTATTACGTCGTCTTTTTTGATGATTTTCAAATACTTGTAATTTAGCTTCCTTTGTAGTTTCCTTTGAAATTTCAGGCTCTTTTATAGCATCTATTGCTTTTCTAAGCTGATCGTCGTTAATTTGTCCTTCCATGTGCAATCGCACTAGGTATAACATCTCCTTGTTACTCATTTTTGTAATATTTATTATAATAACATTTTTTCTTAGTATAAAATATTATTTATCATAACAAGAAAAAGAAAATGGAAAACACCTGTAAATTTCTAAAAGTTGGAAATCCTGATCCTTGTAAAAGTAAACCTACAAAAGATTCAAAGTATTGCAGTATACATAAGTTTAGATTAAAGAATAGTAAAGTTTTGCCATGTTTAAAGTGTGGAACAGGTACATGTGCAAAATATCAAATATGTGTTAGTTGTGGTGCCCCAGCAGTTAAGTTAGATTAAGGAACAGATACTTGGAAATAATAAAACCGCACAGAATTTTGATGCGTGAAATTAAAAGTTCATAGTTGTTTTAGTGTTGATTTTTGTAAAAAAAAATTAAACTTGTGTTCTTCACTACCCCTATTTTAAAAAAGTTTGTTAACCTAAGTTTTAATGTTTAACCTCTATTTTGTAATAAAATTTAAACATCCAAATTTAAAACATTTTCAAAATTCAAGTTTTAAAGCTTGGGTTATTTAGCGCCTGTAACATGCTAAATAACCAGTTAAATCGACTTATTTGTCACTAAACTGAAAAATGTTGTGTGGTGATTTTAGATTATTTGGGGTGATTTGGTTGTGGTCCAGAACCCCCAAAATACATATATATGGCGGCATGGAAATAGCAAACCATTTATCAGAAAACAATGTTCTTATAGAAATAAACATTCACAGTTAAATAGGTCTTAAACAAGTTAAGATTTTTCAGTAAATATTATCAATAAATGGAAAGGGAATCCCTTGGAATCAAAAACACAAACAACAGAGAAAAGAAGCAGACTCGGTTTTAATAAGACTGTTCAGACTTTTTTTAATTGTGGAAAATAGTCCCATCTCATTTAACCCTAATACCTTAGAATCGATCCCCGGCCGGGTCACACCAGACTTCAAAGTAGATCCTTTGCTTGACATTCGTCATATAAAGGGCAGACTGGTCCGTTTGATGTCAGTATAATGTGGGTAGCATGCTTTATGTTTAAGTTTGGCAGCACTATAAAAGTTGAGCATTGAGCTAAATGCTACAAGTAAACACCGTTACTATATGACTGACATATTGTTAAAAGCAACTTTAAATCAATGTATACATCGATTTATACATCAATACATGTGTATAGGGGACAGCAGTTAAATATGTCAGTTACATAAACTATAATAGTAGTTGATCATTTTTAAAGCCAGATTTTACAGCGTAAAATGCAGTAGTATGCAGTAGTCGACACGTTTTTGGATAATTTAAGGAATTATACAATCAAATCAACATACCAGAATAAAACTATGCCACAAAGATACATTTATACAATATTGCGAAACTACATGTGAACATATGTACACATGTTTTGTCCCATGTACACTGCGCTGAGGTATAATACCGATGGCCTGCAGGGCCAATTGTTTTTTTTGCTTCAGACAGTGTGAACAAAACAATGAGATGTACATACAAGTAGTTCCTACATGATTATTTTCTGAAAGGTGTCTCTTTTATACGTTCTCTTGATGTTCTACAATAGTGTTAACATGCATTTTGCTTAGATGACATTTAAGAGCCCACGTTTGTGCAAATCTCTCGTCACAAATATCGCATGCGTATGGTTTCTCACCCGTGTGAATACGCAAGTGTGCCGTCAGACTCCTGTAATGTGCAAACCTTTTGCTGCACATATGACACGTATACGGTTTTACTTTGTCATGTGTACGCATGTGTGATTTAACACCATCAGCACACGAGAAGTGTTTGTCACATACATAACATGCATATGGTATTTCTTTAGTATGTGTTCTAATGTGTTTTTTAAGACTATATGAAGCTGCAAAAGCTTTATCACATACATGACATGCGTGTGGCTTTTCCTTGGTATGCGTACTCATGTGTCGTATGAGAGTATCAGAATCTGAAAAGCTTACATCGCAAATACCACATGAATACGGTCTTACTCCACTATGTACACGTTGCACATGCTTCGCGAGATTACATGATTTGGCAAATCCTTTTTCGCAAGTAAGACATACGAACGGTCTTTCTCCAGTATGAGTACGTATGTGGTCTCCAAGAGTCGATTTTTGTGTGAATTTATTGTCACATACGGGACAAATATATGGTTTTTCCCCGGTATGTAAACGCATATGCTGTTTCATTGAACTCAATCGTGAAAACACATGGTTGCAGACTTGGCATTTCAATGGCTTCTTTCCAGTATGTGTACCCAAATGCAGCTGCAACAGTGCCACATCTTCAAATTCCTCGTTACATTCAGGACACGTCTGTGATTTGGTTTCTAAAGCAGCCATTTTACCAATACTTAATGTATATCAGGTATTTTAGAGTAAATCGACAAACTACTGAGGTATATCGAACGGATCTGGTCAGCAGAAATATCTGGAACAGAAAGTAGTAGTTTTGAATGAGCATTAGTGCAATGACAATTTGTAACACAACAGAAAGGGTAATAATCGCTATTTCTCAGGACGTCTGTCTGACTTTTGTTTATATACATATATATATACGGTAAAGAATAGTATACATCTTACAAGACCCTTACTGGAGTAGCGGACCACGGAGGATTCTGGTAAGATAGGTATTTAAAAAGATAAATTCGAGACAAATTACCAACCAAACAGTGCTTAAACCAACAAATTGATATCGAGCGCTTTCGACTTTTATCGCCTTTTTAAGGATACATACATACATAAAGTTACAAAAACAAACACATGTCGGGGGAAATTGTTTAAAAGCAAAAAGATAAACCAATTAATACTATAACTATAAACGTAGGCTTTATGCACCCATGCCAGTATTGGTATAACACAGTTGTAACAGTGTATATGTATGAAACAAACGGTGCTATACGTTTACATATTGTTCATATAAAAACTAATACCGAAGACGTGTTACACACTAACGTGAACAGATTATGCATGATTTTAACCGAAGTTATTTGCGTTATTGAACGTTATCGGCGGATGACGTTAACATGTACATGTAATAAGTAGATTAATGCTGCCTTGTTGGTTAGAGAATAGTTCATGGCGGGGATTCTATATTTACAGTTTAACAATGCCTGGCACCTTCGCTCGAGTGGTCACACGCGATATTAACTTTGTGACTTTGGTTTATGAAGTGGCTAACTTTGAATAAGTAAAAATACATGAATTTTCTGTACGATATTGATGAAATTTGGCAAATGAATAAAATAAAGATGATATATGAATACTACAAAATGTTGTTGTTGTAGCTTTATGGGATCATAATAAATTTCATCAGCAAAAAGATGTGCGTTTTCAAATGTACTGAGTGTATTAAGGAGAAATGTCGTGACTTTAGGCATCTGGGTCATACAATGCTAAAATAGTTTCATGTAACAATACAAAGTTTTTAATGTGCAGGTGTCAGGGTCGACTTTTATTTCACCATGTTCACAGTTAAATAAAGTGGTAAGCATGGTGTCATGAATAGCAAGTATTTTGTTTTTCAGGACTATGTCTTCGGAGAGTATAACCACACATGTGGCTTTGACATATGTGTTTTTCAAAATATGCATAGTGTGAATGAATGACATGAACTACAGAACGACTGAACTGGCGTTAACTCCTGCATATACATGAAAGACAGTTAGAGAGTCCAATGTGTGAGATTCAAAGAATTAAAGCGTATTTAAGTGAACGAATGTTGTAGAACGCGTGACTGATCTCCAAAGATAGCTTCGTGTACAGTATGTTTAATGGGTTGAATTCTGTCAGATATCAAGGGACCTTATAACACTGCAACGTCAGATTTACTGATATCAGGACTGGCGATGGGTAGTGCATACAATACACGTCTACGAACGGCGAGACGATGCATACACGTTTGATTTTTTTATGTGTGGACTGTCCGCAGAAATTCTCGGCGCTAGACATAAACGGTCAATTTAAACTGATACACTGAATTTTATAAGCGTACAGTGAAGAATGCTTATATTTTTTCCATTTCACACTAAAAGAAGTAATACTTTAGTTTAAAACTACATGTATGTATTATTTACTGTTCAAACGGCTGTTCAGTGCACTGTGTAAAGGATCACGTGACTCAATCTGAGTAGTGCGTCCTATAAACACTGGGGCGGAATGTGTAGGTGGACGAATTTTACACGTGTGAGCGTAAATCGCTGTTTGTGGTAAACTTTAATCAGAAATATGTTTGTACAAATCGGAAATAAAATATTGCCAGTTTTTTATCAAATGTTTATGGTAATGTATCGTGTTGCAATAATCCACGGCAAAGTAAGTAATTCTAATATGTTCATGTTTAATATAAGTCTTTCTATTTGCAATAGTAGACATGTATTTTTCTAAATGGAAACTAATATTAGTATACAGACAAAGCAGTGTTAATGTACATTCCAATGAGTAACACACACATGTTTTGAATATATTTGCCCCCATTCAGCCCCGTTCTAAATCCTGGTCGTCTGACTGAATTTTCATCATAAAACAGATTTCCTTGAATCAAGTACAAAGGACACCGACATCTTTCTTGACACCGAAAACAGCATGAGCAACACGTTCACTCACAAATGTTACATGACAAGGATACACATAGGGTTGATACTGGTATTTCATTTGTGTCCATTTCATTTGTAATCAATGTAGATAAGACACATTTACGTACACAGTCTGTGTTGTTGTCAAAGTCGCGGAGGTTTTCAAAACAAATAGACAAAAGAAGAGCTATAGTTGCCAACTAGAACCATGAACAAAGACAATAAAACCGTGACGTTGGAATCATAATTTTGAACGTGATGTTTACCTATGTTGCCGCATTGTCGTTGGTAAAAAAATAACAAATACAACTTGAGACTTGAATGTTTATTGCTTTGACGTTTTCTTTTTTGAATTTAGGAAATGCAGTTATATTTAAAACAAAAAATGGAGTGGGGTGGGGGTTGCAACCTTTACATTGGTAACATTGGAGTGGCCCTGAGTGTACCTAAATAACAATAATAATAATAATTTTCTTAGCTAAATAATCCTATTAAATAAATTTAATTGGGTTGTACGGCGGACCGAAACATGACAGGTTACATGGCAGCTAACAGGAATGAACAAGCCAGACTCATCCCCCATTGACATCAATATAAACTATGGAGAATGGGCCTAGAACCTTCTAACCCACAAAACTGCAGAAATGCTGCAAATTATGTAGTAGACACTATGGACGATGGAAAAATTAGATATAAAAATCGAACAAGAAAAGTAGCATTCAAGGATGACAGTCAACCACAAACACACAGAAACAAACAACAACTATAAAGACAAATAAAAGGTAAGAAAATACATCATAAACACAAAAGGGTTGACAATATAGCTACCGGCTTGGAACGGTCAGTGACAAAAAAGGCCGATGGGGGTTTAAACAGGTTCTAGGGTGCATCAAACCTCACTCTTATCCTATTGTCATCCCAATAAACGGGACCGTAAATAAAGAAATCCCCGCCAGCTCATAATCTCTAACGAACAAGGCAGCATTAATAGACAAGTGAATATAAGTAAAACAGAATAAATGATCATGTATATACAACATAAAAAAATCCTACAAAGACACAAATTAGCTATTCAATGACTTGGCATAAGCCATAGAACAGAACAAACCGCTATGGGTACGACAATACAAGATTAAAGACAAACACCAAACGCTACTGTCCTATACCTATATACTGATTTAGGCAGACGTCACCATAGGGCAAAATCAAAGAGGAAAGCATGGTGGAGAACTGTAAATGGGTCAACCACTAAACATGCAGTGTATTGCAAAAGGATAGGTCATAACCTTTTTGATAAACTTTTTAATAAGTTTAATAAAGGTTGTATAAAACTGATTATGACCAATTATCTTACGAAGTTTGTAAATCACATCACCATAGAAGTCAGGTTGCGATAGTCCTTGTCGAAATGAAAATGAAGGGCGGGGAGGGGGCCTCTAGTGGGATTTGCAGTGGTAGCATTATAACGCGGCAACCACACGGGGGAATAATATTAACAAAACAAGAGGCCCAAGAGGGCCTGTGGACGCTCTACTGGCTAACACGGCTCTTATAACAACAATGAAGCGATTGACTGCCATTTACGTTTTTTTTTGAAAGTTTCGGGCAAAAAACAGCTTTTTAACTAAATCAAGGGCCATAACTAAAGAATCTGGTAAAGTTTGGTAAAGATCAGATGAAAAATGAAGGCCCCACCGTATTAACGAGGCAAAATATAGCATTTTTATCTAAATCAAGAGCCGTAACTCCTCTGTTACTGGTCCGACTGGTCCAACATAGAGCTAAAAAAAAAATAAAAAAAAAAATATATATATAACGTCATGACCCCCATTATCGTGGTATTCCCATTATCGTGGTACGTCATGACACGCGATATTTATGACATATGACGATGAGTGACGTCACAGCTCGTGAGCTATTTTTACCAGAAGGGAATCCCCAACTCTGCTGGAAACTAAAAGGTAAATAAACTGCATCAATTTTCCTAAAGTATTAAAAAAAGTAAAAATCTGTTAAAGAACAACTATTTTTTAAGTTTGGACAACGTTTCTACCTGATATATATATCCCCATAACAAAGTTACTTCGTTTTACTTCATCCATCTGTTGTCCCAGAATGCAGACGCTTCTTCTACTGGGTCACACCAGTTCGGAATATTCCACTTTTTCTGAAGGGGGTATTCATAAAAAAGGCATTGCGTAGCACATACCGTACATCCTATAATAAAGAGCATTTACTCTGCCATGCCAAAAATAAAAGCAGCGTTCTCGATATGTGGGTTTCAAATTGAAAAAAAAGAGCGATCAGGGACTGGCTTTTGAAGCTTGTGATCTTGATTTAAAATAATTATAGAACATGAGAATTGAAAAATACTATTCCTAATTCACCTACCTACCCCCCCCCCCCCCCAGCCCCACCCCCCCCCCCCCCCCCCCCCACCACCCCCACCCTTTGTTTTTGTACTAGGGTTTAGTTTCAGTTATCAGTTAATAAACATTGATTTTGTTTTTTGTTTAAGGTGGCAAAATCATGGGTCCAAAAAGAAAAAAGTATGATCCAGATGCAATGGACCACGCCTTTGAGGCTGTCCTGAAGGGTGACTGCACTGTGTATAAAGCTGCTATGATCTATAATGTGCCCCAACAGACACTGCGGGATCGCTTCAATGGGCGGGTTTCACACGGGGATAAGCCAGGGCGTGACACTGTGCTCACTACTAAAGAGGAACTTGGACTTGTGGCATACCTGAAAGTAATGGCTGAAGCTGGATTTGGCCTGAACAAATCATTATTGAAGGTCTCAGTGATGAATATTGTCAATGGCAGAGCCCATCCTTTTGGTCCTAAAGGTCCCGGAAAAAAGTTCATGAAGGGGTTTTTGAAAAGGCATCCATCCCTATCTATGAGAAAGGCTGATCCGCTGGCGAAATCAAGGGCGACACAGTCAAACCCAACGGTCATATCTGATCACTTTAAAAAATTAGGGGCTAAAATTGATGAGCTAAACATAAAAGATAAACCTGCCAGTATTTTAAATTTCGATGAAATTGGATTTTCAATTGATCCTCAAAGAGAACGGGTGATAGCAGCAAAATGTAGCAAACATGTGCATGCTCAAGTTAGTGGCAATAAAGAGCACATAACAGTACTGGCATGCATCAGTGCTGAGGGTAGGGCTCTTCCACCTGCAATTGTATTCACTGGAAAATATGTACGACAGGGCCTAATTGATGGGACTTTAGAAGGCTCCATCACAGCAGCTACGAAGAGTGGTTATGTGACAGATGAAATAATATGAGTACTTTACCTCTGCTTGTAATTTTCGATGGTCATGGGACTCACTTAAATGAAAAAACAATAACATTTTGTCTACAAAATGACATACATTTGTACTGTCTTTCGGCCCGTACAACACACCTATGCCAACCATGTGACAAAGGATGCTTCAAGGTTTTACGAGACATATACTATGAAAAGGGCTAGAGCAGTTATGTGTGCCTCAGAAAAAAGGTTTTTTTTGATAGATATGACTTTCCACCAATATTTAAGGACAGCTACCTCACAGCCATGACACCATCATTGATAAGAAACTCTTTTTTATCAACTGGTACCTATCCGTTTGACAGCACCAGAGTGTCTACAGCGTCAATGGCACCTTCAAATTTATACCAGTACCAAGCAGGCCTAGACGCAACACCAAATGAAGATGCTGCCGTGCAACATGAGCATCTGAGTTCAGGTGATGATGATGCAGGTCTGTCACAGACTGCTGATGTTCCTACTATTGAGCCAGCTTTGCCAACAGACAAGCCATCCATATTAGAGCCTCTCATCCAGGCAAACATAATCTCAGAAGAACTGGCTGGAAAGCTGTTTGTGCCCACAATTGACGCGAAATCAAGTCAGAAAAGAAAAAGAGAAACGTTAATGAAGGGTAAGGCAACCATTGTTACATCGCAAGATTTTTTAAAGAAAATGCAGGAGCAGAGTCTTCAAAAACAGAGAAATGAAAAAGAGAAAGAAGCGAGAAAACTAAAAAGAGAAGAACAACGGCTAATAAAAGCCAATACACTGAACATGAAGAAAGAAATGACGCTAGAAACTAAGAAAGACAAATTAAAGAAAAATGTAAAAAGTTCTGAAATTGAAGCAGGGGTACTAAGAAAGAGTGAAAGAAAGGTAAAAAAAAAGAAAACTCTGTGATTTCATTTATACATGTAGTATATCGTCATCATCTGAGTCGGAAGACGATTCAGACTCCACTAAAACATGAGAGTCTGGTGTAGAGAAGTATGTCAGGATGGTGGAGTGTGATGGCGTGTGTCAAAAATGGTTTCACCAGCTGTGTATTGAGAGCCCGTTGGGGGCATTTATTGTGGAATGCTTCTTGTGCGAAAAGTGTAAGCAATGAATAGTGTTATCAGCAACACATACAATAGTTTGTGGGCATTATATGTACGGATCAGTAACTTCATCCTTTAATTATTGTTTTCTCCATTAACTTGCTAGCTTATTCTGTCTGGTGGGTGACGTGACAGTCGCTAACCGAGGAATCTGCTAATGCTTATAATGGAGTATTGATAGTTAATCAAAGTATTCGCTCGCAGAATAGATACATACTAATTATTAATTTTAGGTCAGTAGCAATGTATTATATGACATGTTATATATATCAATAAAACTATAGAAACACGTTACATGTGCTTATCTCGATCTTTTTTTTTTCTTGCCATTCAAAGAAATTAAAATCCTTAAGTATATGTACAATTTTAGAGTTTATACGGTACAGTAGTAAAACCACGAGCTGGTCAGATGATCTGACGCAAAACTCAAAAAGTCGGTAAGTAAACACATGTCCGCTACAATTATCCAATTTAAGATGTAGCTGATATTATATGTGTAAATCGTGTTTACATCAATTAAACCTTGTCTGAATAAAGTTTTAATTAACTTCACAACATGATTTACCCTTAAAAAAACTCATTTGGGTCCTTTTTCGAATTGCCACGATAATGGGAACCCTCTATCAATAATGGAATCTTCCGACCCAATCGGAATGGTTCGCGACATCCGGTAAAAATGATTCACGGGAGACAATTTTGTCAATGTAAACAAAGATGATATATTACTGAATTCAGAGGTCATTGAAATCGAGAACAATTATGAATGGTTGTAGCGCAGTTCACGTTTCACCACGATATACCACGATAATGGGGGTCATGACGTTATATATATATATATATAATATTATATAAAAAAAATATATATATGAAAAAAAATGAAAAAAATGAAATAAATAAAAAAAAAAAAAAAAAAAAAATAATAATATAAAAAAAGAAAGTCATAAAATCTGCTAAAGTTTGGCAAAGATCGGATGAAAAATGAAGGCCCTATCGTCTTAACGAGGCAAAATATAGCATTTTGAACTAAATCAAGGGCCATAACTCCGCTGTTACTAGTCCGATATGAATGGTTTTCGAACTTGTCCGAGCTTTCATTGATATTAACAACTTGATCAAGTTTGGTAAAGATCGGAATGAACAATGAAGACCCTATCGTCTTAACGAGAGAAAATATATTTTAACTAAATCAAGGGCCATAACTCCGCTGGTTTTCGGACTTGTTCGAGCTTTCAACGGCATTAACAATCTGATAAAATTTGGTAAAGATCGGATGAACAATGAAGCCCCTATCGTCTTAACGAGGCAAAATATAGCATTTTTAACTAAATCAAGGGCCATAACTCCGCTGTTACTGGTCCGATATAGCTGGTTTTCAAAATTGTTCGAGCTTTCAACAACAGTAACAATCTGATAAAGATTGGTAAAGATCGGATGAACAATGAAGCCTCTATCGTCTTAACGATGCAAAATATAGCATTTTTAACAATCAAGGGCCATAACTCCGCTGTTACTAGTCCGATATGGCTGGTTTTCGAACTTGTCCGAGCTTTCATTGATATTAACAATGTGGTAAAGTTTGGTAAAGATAGGATGAAAAACGAAGGCCCTATCGTCTTAACGAGGCAAAATATAACGATATAGAATTTTTAAATAAATCAAGGACCATAACTGCTGTTACTGGTCCGATATGGCTGGTTTTCGAACTTGTCCGAGCTTTCATTGGTATTAACAATGTGGTAAAGTTTGGTAAAGATAGGATGAAAAATGAAGGCCCTATCGTCTTAACGAGGCAAAATATAGCAATATAGCATTTTTTAACTAAATCAAGGGCCATAACTCCGCTGTTACTTGTCCGATCTGGCTTGTTTTCGAACTCGTCCGAGCTTTCATTGATATTAACAACCTATTAAAGTTTGGTAAAGATCGGATTAAAAATGAAGGCCCTATCGTCTTAACGAGCCAAAAGTTAACGCCGACGACGGACGACGGACAACGGACGGACGACGGACGACAACTCGGCATCCCATAAGCTCTGCTGGCCTTCGGCCAGTAGAGCTAAAAAAACAATAAAATAAAAAATAAACAACTTTTTTGCGGCGGGGATGGGGGAGTCGAATATTATTTAATGACCATTTACCCCTCACCCCATACCCTACTCCCATCCACCTCCCGAAAAAAGCATAAATAACAACACTACATAATCACCGATACAAAATACTGTATCGCGTACCGCATTCTCAACCTTGGTGAGAGAATGATAGGTGCCTGTCGCAGGGGACGTCATACAAGCTATTTACAAGCGACAAAGTTAACAAATGTGCCTTTTTTGTTAAATCTAGATGTTTATTTATGTTAATATATCTTAACTTGTCATAAATGTGATATTAAGTTGAAGATTAATTATTTATTGATGAGGTATGAGTGTTTATTTAGTTTTCAGACAAAGCTTTAACCTTAAACAGTTACGTTTTTCATAACCTGTGACTGTTATTAAAAAAAACACTAAAACTGGGATAGTAACCAGAAACAGTTACTACCACAAAATCATTCAAGTTTAAATGCATTCTATCTTCTGTACAGGAATTTTCCCTATATATACTGACGAGATAAAGAAACGCCTCATCGGGAATTTCCGCTATATATTGTATGTACACTATGCTGCTTTTAATCGAATGGTACATGGCTACGTAAGACCTTTTTTTTCGGAAAAAAATACTAAAACAACACAAAACACAGCAAATAGTATTTCTTCAAAGTTTGATTATTGGCAGAGTATCTGTTTGGCTCAAGCATGTGAGCAAACTTAGGATGCAAATTTCTGCAAACTCTTTACGTTAAATACAGTACTAAAATAGTCAATTTTTCAAAGAGGAACTTCAATATTTATGAATTTCTTGTTATAAAGTGTACTGTGATTAAAACGTCTACAACATCACAGTTGTGTCCTTTCTCTAACCAACTGCAACTTTGTTTTACAAAACATCTTGGGATTTCTTTGGAATATTATGTGGCATTAAGTGTGCGGTATATACAATATATAGCGGAAATTCCAGATGAGGCGTTTCTTTATCTCGTCAGTATATATATAATTTTCTCCAAGTAGGGTGATTATTCAACTTTACAACCATGAAATAAAATTCTATGAGCATCGATGAAAATCCAGTGCGCAAAGCCTCTCATGTTACCTACTGTTATGCAATAAAATGCATTAAAAATCATTTTGAAGGCACCAATATGACAATTAGTGAACAACAGCTAATTGGATCTTGATGAAGATGTATTTATCCATAATAATAAGTATTCAGGCATAAATATACACTGCACATTTGGCAACTATTTCGATTTATTAGCAAATGATCTTGGTAACTGATTTAGGTTAGAAATGGTTATTAGGGGAAAAGTATCTGCTACTCTAAACCAAAGGGAGATAATAATTTGGCATTTTAATAACTTCCAGCAGTTATAAAACTTGTAATTGTTTAAGGTTAGAGCTCTGACTGGTTTTGTTGGGATTTATTGGAGATTATCAGATATTAGTTTTTAAACCGTAAAACGAGTAGGTGTTCGGTTCTGAAAATGTCCACACGGTTTTTGGTCAAAGGCAATGAGACGTCTAGGGTGCATCTATAAACGTCCGTATGTAACAAAACACAGGGGTCCGGCTCATGTGCTTTGTCGCTAAAATACCAGTTGAAATCGAACCATGAGTTGGGAAGACATCTGAGTCCAGCACCCATATCATATAATAGAACTTTATTCAAGGGTAATCACTTGGCATACAGGTCATTCTCACTAAGTTCAGTCTATGCTGAATATTGTTTTAATTAAAAGAGCAAATCATTTAACTCTAAATGCCTTCTATACCCAAGTGTTCAAGGTGTCCAACATTGGTATATATTTTGATATCGCTCAATACAGTACTGAGAAATCGTCATTGAAACGTTGAAAATCTGGTCAAATGTTTTAGTCGGAAGACCCCGTGCCTAAACACAGTCACTCTGTAAACAACAACTCTAACGGCAGTTGCGTACGAAACGAGACCACGGATCATTTAGTCGTCACCGCAGATAATGAATGCTAATTGTTTTCCTAACCAGTTAATTCGATGGAAGCTACATTTTCTCTTCTGTTTACAACCGTCAAATTTTGTTTCAATCGGCAGCCATATCGGTCTGGTACCCGTCCCATACTGCGCTCGCTATTCTTTCTTCGAGCGAAGTTGGGGAAGGATACCAGACCAATATGCCTGTGATCCGTGGTCTCGTTTCGTACGCAACTGCCGTTAGAGTTGTTGTTTACAGAGTGACTGTGTTTAGGCACGGGGTCTTCCGACTAAAACATTTGACCAGATTTTCAACGTTTCAATGACGATTTCTCAGTACTGTATTGAGCGATATTAAAATATATACCAATGTTGGACACCTTGAACACTTGGGTATAGAAGGCATGTAGAGTTAAATGATTTGCTCTTTTAATTAAAACAATATTCAGCATAGACTGAACTTAGTGAGAATGACCTGTATGCCAAGTGATTACCCTTGTATGAAGTTCTATTATACGATATGGGTGCTGGACTCAGATGTCTTCCCAACTCATGTAGGACACTTTTGTTCGATTTCAATTGCTATTTAGCGACAAAGCACATGAGCCGGACCCCTGTGTAACAAAAGCACACAATACGTCAAATAAATGAGACTAGACGATGAGTAGAGAAGTTTTGCCAAATTGTGGGTTTTGTGGCATGTCATATGGCTTAACATGTTCAGAAGATAGAAATGCATGTAATTTGTTTTGTGCTTATGCTCTGACTTTCTTCACAAAATTATAAATTTGAATGTTGACCCAATGGCCAAGATTTCATGGAGTTCATAGGTTTGTGTTCGACCTTCGTCAAGTCACAAGTGCCATGGACTTCGAGTTGTTTTGATACACTAATTTCACTCAGTTTGGGTTACATGAATTACCTGTGTTACTGTGCCTATCGTCGAACGCTTTTAAAATAATTTCAAAACATGACAAAAATCCACATTTTGTTTAAATGGTAAATGGAGTAACAGTAACTAAGGGAGGTAAGAATGATAAATCCCGGTCAAAAATTGAATAAAGTAATCCAGATTTGCAATATGATTTCCTTTTCATATTCAGGGAAGTTGGAATATAATAATAATAATAATAATAATAATAATAATAATAATAATATTTCCTGTGATTCAGGTTCCCGAAGAAAATGAAAGCATTACAAATTATGTAAATATATTACATGTCTAAACTCGAGCGTGAGTGCTTGCGTGCATCCATGAGTGTGTATATGATAATAAGGCTTATAGCGAAACAAAAGAAGACGAACTTAAATGTGTGTGCATGTATATGTATTATGTCAAACCACAGAGTTAGTGTGTCATCTAAGTACCGTTTGGATAAACTCTCATTTCTTAAAACAAAGACACAAAACAAAACAAAAGCCAAAATCACGGGTGGAAATAGTTAACGTCACGTAAATTTTGCAGTTTACTTGAAATTTCATTTAAACCATTGATGTGATTCACTTGAAAATGAAATTATATTGCACGTACCTTTGTTCTGTAATGTTCATATCAATACCCATAACATGTTGTAATGAGTCTGTAGATTAACACAATTGTTTGTATTGTGTTTTACGTCATTCGAAGATTCGTAAGACTGACACTTAATCACTTAGAAGTCGAGCTCCCAGTGGTATTCGAACCCGCATTGGTGAGAGGCGAACGACATTGTTGTAAACCTTTGCCTCTCACCGCTGCGGGTTCGAATCCCACTGGGAGCTCGTCTTGTAAGCGAGGAAGTGTCGATATTTACTGATGGCGGGAGGTGTACAGTACTGGTTCTACCCAGGAAAAGTGGGTGGTCTGCCTCAACCACAAACAAAAGGCCCAAGAGGGCCTGCGGACGCTCTACTGACTAATATGGCTCTTATAACATCAATGAAGCGAGTGACTATCGTCTTAAAGAGGCAAAATATAGCATTTTTAACTAAATCAAGAGCCATAACTCCGTCATTACTGGTTCGATCTGGCTGGTTTTCGAACTTGTCCAGTAGAGATAATAAGAATAAAAATAAAAAGAATTAAAAAAAAAAAGATTTATAAAAAAAAAAAAATATAAAAATAAAGAAATAAAAAATAATAAAAGAAAACAGTCAAAAATGCGGGTAAAGTTTTGTGAAAATCAGATGAAAAATGAAGGTCCTATCGCCTTAACAAGGCAAAACATAGCATATTTAACGAAATCAAGGGCCATAACTCCCCTGTAACTGGTCCGATATGGCTGGTTTTCGAATTTGTCCGAGCTTTCATTGACATTAACAATCTGTTAAAGTTTGGTAAAGATCAGATGAAAAATAAAGGCCTGATCGCCTTAACGAGGCAAAATATAGAATTTTTAACTAAATCAAGAGCCATAACTCCGCTGTTACTGGTCCGATTTGGCTGGTTTTCGAACTTGTCAGAGCTTTTATTGACATTAACAACTGGTAAAGTTTGGTAAAGGTCAGATGAAAAAAGAAGGCCCTATCGTCTTAACGAGACAAAAGTTAACGACGGACGGACGACGGACAACTCAGCATCCCATTATGGGAAAAATCTACCGTCATATGTAACCTTACATTTGTTGAAAATGACGTAAAACACCATACAAACAAAACAAACATGTGTGTTAATCTACAGACTCGTAGCTACGATGAGGCACACAGTGGCAGTTGCCTCGGTAGAAATATGGAAAGGTATCAACAACCGAACTCGGCAGGTTAATGGAAATCAAAAAACTTTTTCGGGAAATACACTGAAACCCAGGAAATCGCACGAAAAAATCAAAACATTCCGCATCGGAAAATGCCCCCGGACTACGACCCGTTCACTCCCCATTCACACGTCTAGGAAATGATTTGCTTCGGTTAAATTTCAAGGCTGACTACGGGCCTGTTATTAGGTATTCTGAGATATTCTTGACAAACATTGCTTGTACGATAACTAGTTTTGGTCCAAAGATGAAGAAAATAAATCCCGAAACCCACCTTCTGGGAGGATGTCTCATCTCCTCCGAGTCTCTCCCCACTAGGCGCTTAGCACCTCGTGCTAGGAGTATGTTGAAAACAGGCCACTCTACGCTCCTGGCCGTAAATAATGTCGTAAGACTGACTTGTGGCTCGACCGATTTACACACATTGGAAAAAATGGGGAAAAAATGAATATCTTTAAACCAAACCAACAAAAAGGACAAGCCCTTTAGTAGGCGGGCCGTTGTTCGCTTGTTCATAGAAACGAATGTAAAATAGAATCAAAACATAAACAACATATTTAGCACTATGTGTGCATTCCCGGTATAACATCAAATTCCATATGAGGGTATCGCTCCAAAAATATCTGTAATATATTGTCACGGGTCATTGATATCTAACAGGTAGATTGATTTTGCATTGTCCGGCCGGTTAGCTCAGTCGGTAGAGCATCGGAACGGTAGTCCAAGGGTTCGAGCCCCGGTCTGGCTGCACATTTTTCTAGCCCTGTGACAATATGTTACTTATATTAAAAAAAAAAAATTGTTTACATTTGGCTATATTTCAGCAAATTATGTCTCGACCATCATATAAAAAATTAATATATATATATATTATGCATTTCCGGATTTGACAGAAAATAACACTTCTTAAATAGTTATTGCATTTTATTTTGTTAGTTAATCAATGAATTAGCATACCCATCAATGTAAGGCTGTTATAGGAATTGAAGTTCTCGACGGGTGATTGTTGTCAATCAAAATATAAATGAAACTGTCATAATACGCAATAAACATTATATGGGGTTTATATTGCTATCAGTTGTATGTATGACTGTAGAAGAATAATTCTATAAGCAGTTTGATTTCGTTCTAATCCTTTAATTTGATTGTACGTAACAATGTATATATAAAACCATTGAAAAATAAAATATGTTTTAACCAAACAATGTGTACTTCGCTTCAATTGTAAAACAAGACATGTTTTTGAATTTGGATTGACACAGAATAGAACAAAACATACTATGGGGGGGGGGGGAGAATTTCTATCGGTAACAGCCATGCAATTTCATGAGAATTTCATGAGAACATTGTGATATTCAATTTTGATTCAGATTAAGAGGCCCACCCAATAAGGCATTGTGATATTCAATTTTGATTCAGATTATGAGGCCCACCCAATAAGGCCTTTTTGTGTGCAGTAAAATATAAACACACAACAGAAAGTTGTTCATTTAATGCTTTGCTATCATTCTTGTATTTAAACTAGCTTAGTTATGAATATGCTTTTCTAAATTACAAAGTTGTGTTTAGCTTTTCTTACCCAAGACAATATATAATATAGCAATGTAACACAAAGAAAAAAATACAAGCGGGCCTCAATTTATATACCTGCGGGCCTCAATTTATATACCTGAGTTGATAGGTCAAGGAGCATGCAGTCAGTAAATAAACAAGATTCCCATGCTTTTTCAATGAGCAAGTAGCGATAGAAAATATGTCCTTTTTTTTTCTTCATCGATCTTTATTTATTTACAATTAAGAACTAGATGGTGTAAACAGCCATCTGGACGGCACTCGTAAACAGAAGAGATTACTGGAATAATTAACAAATGCTCACTATGTAAAAAAACACACACTATCACTGTTCATGTCCAATATATATCACACACAGTACTGTTCATGTCCGTTGAAAAAACGATTTAATACTGGTGATTTGTTATGTCTAGGGGAGAAGAGTTTGTATGTTATTTAAAAAATGAGTGAGTATAAATTACTAATACTATACTCAGAGTAACACTTAACAAATGCAATTGAAACTAGAGGCCCAAGAGGGCCTGTAAACGCTCTACTGGTTCAAGATAAAGTTTATGTATAAGGGGCAATACGTCTTTCAAAAATCATTCAACCAGAACATGGCAATGACAGGTGCAACTAGGCTTAGTACTGATCATTCTCACCAAGATTCGCTGAAATCTGGCAAAGCGTTCAGAAGAGACTAATCTGGACAAAGTTTGTGCATTAAAACATTAAAAGGGTCACAACTCTGCCAAAAATCATTTAACCGAAAAATGGCGATGATATGCACAACTAGGCTTAATACTGATCATCCTTGTCAGGTTTCGTCTATATCCAGCCAGGGGTTCAGGAAAACTAGCCCGGAAAAAAATTGTGGTATCAACATTCTTTAAAGGGCCATAATTCTGATAAAAACATCATTCAACCGGAATACGGCAAAGATTTGCACAACTAGACGTGGAATTGATCATCCCTAAAAAGCTTCGTTTAAATCCGGCCAGGGGTTCAGGAGAACTAGTCAGAACAAAGTTTGTGTATTAAAACCTTTAAAGGGCTATAACTCCGCCAAAATCATTCAACTTGAACATGGTGACTATGTACAACTAGGCTTGGTACTGATCATCATTGCAAAGTTCCAATGAAATCCGGCAAATGAAGGCCCTTTCGTCTTAATGAGGCCAAGATATAGCATATTTCAGAAAATCAAGGGCCATGACTCCGATGTGAATGGTCCAATCTGGATGGTTTTCAAACTTGTCCAAGCTTTCATTGATATTAACAATCTGGTAAAGTTTCTTAAAGATCGGATGAAAGATGAAGGCCCTATCGTCTTAACGAGGCAAAATATAGGATTTTTAACTAAATCAAGGGCAATAACTCCGCTGTTAATAGTCCGATCTAGCTGGTTTTCGATCTTGTCCGAGCTTTCATTGATATTAAAAATCTGTGCACGTTTGGTAAAGATCAAATAATAAATGAAGGTGCTAGAGTGTTCACAAGGCTTAATATGGCATTTTTCAGCAAAACAAGGGCCATAACTCCGTTGAAATTATTTCGATCTTGTCGGTTTTCGAACTTGTCCGAGCTTTCATTGATATAAAGACACTGGCGAAATTAAGTAAAGATCCGATTAATATTGAAGGCCCTAGAGTGTTCACAAGGCAGAAAATAGCATTTTTCAGAAAAAACAAGGGCCATAACTCCGGTGTTACTGACACGATTTAGCTGGTTTTCGAACTTGTTCGAGCTTTCATTGATATTAACAATCTGTGCAAGTTTGGTAAAGATCAAATAATAAATGAATGTGCTAGAGTGTTCACAAGGCAGAAAATGGCATTTTTCAGAAAAACAAGGGCCATAACTCTGGAGTTACTAACCCAATTTAGCTAATTTTCAAACTTGACCAAGCTATCATTGGTATTAACAATCTGTGCAAGTTTGGTAACGATCAAATAATAAATGAAGGTGTTAGAGCGTTCACAAGGCAGAAAATAACAATTTTCAGAAAAAAAACAAGGGCCATAACTCTGGCGTTACTGATCCGATTTGGCTGGTTTTCAAACTTTTCCGAGCAGTCATTGATATAAACAATCTGTGCAAGTTTGGTAAAGATCAAATAATAAATGAAGGTGCTAGAGTGTTCACAAGGCTTAATATGCATTTTTAAGCAAAACAAGGGCCATAACTCCGGTGAAATTTATCCGATCCGGCTGATTTTCGAACTTGTCCGAGCTTTCATTGATATTAACAACCTGTTTAAGTTTGGTAAAGATCGGATGAAAAATGAAGGCCCTATCGTGGTAACAAGACAAAAGTTAACGACGGACGGACGACGGACGACAGACAACGGACGACGGACGGACGAAGGACAACTCGCCATCCCATAAGCTCTGCTGGCCCATGGCCAGTAGAGCTAAAAACCGTAAGCGAGTGCCGTTTACAATATATGTAAGTACAAGTTGTTGCGAAACTATATTTTACGAAAGACTTGTCCCATATGCATGCATACAATTTAATAAAAAATATCACTGGCAACTATACACCTCAGTGCGTTCCCCCGCGAGGTAAGGTCGGGAACCACCTGACATCCCGGGAGAAGGCACCAGCGTGAAGATACAAGTGTTGCAAAGCTAAATAAAACGTATGTAAGTGACAAAATTGAATTCAAACACATTTTTTGAAAAACTAGTTTTCAACATAAACATGGTTACATTTAGTTCATTCTCCATCAAAGTACTCGAGCAACAAAAACATATCTGAAACGAAAAGAAGACTTTAATATTGCTTTTAAACAAAATATCTTAAAATACATGAGTAATAATTTTTAATGAAACAGTGTTATGAAAAAGACTTTGATAAAAGAGTATGACTGTAATGACAAATTGTGTATGTAAATTACGAAACGATAGGAACTGGTGAGAAATATGTATTAATGTCAAGACAAGGGTCAAACGAGAATTCGTTGTTTGTGAAATCTAACGTGCCAAAGCCATTATCAAACCAACAATGTCCAAACTCAAGACAATTCATTCGCGACAAATCAGCATACATTCTGTACTTAATTTTATTTAAAAATGTATGGACAAAAGAGTATTGTGTAAACTGTTTATTTTCATGCTTCGTCAAATTTCTGCATGTCCAAATAATATGTCTTGATTCTATTAACAGAATTAACAGAATCAATAATTAAGGCAATATCATGAATATCTTTATCTAATTTTGATAAATATAAAAAGCGAAAAACTCTTTCACTAAGAATAAAACTACATTTACTTATAAACTGCAGTAATTTCAAAACAACCCTATTTAAAGGTTGAACCATTTTACATTCTATAAACAAATGGCTTACGGTTTCTATTGATTCACAAAAGGTACAGCATTTATTAACATTAAGATGTAGTCTATAGGCCAAGTAATAGTTTACATATAATACATCATGACACGATTCTCCAGGAAGTATTTCTTACATGTGGATCAACACAAGGTAAGTATATATTCTTAAACAAATGGTTGGGAAATTCCGAACAACCTTTAGTGTGGTGTGTTCAATATTTAACAATGCATTATAACAATCTTTAGTTGTAGCCTTTTTGAACGAAAAATCCGGATAATGTTTCAAGAGTTTATTATAAACACCTTTCATAAAATGGTGGAACAAATTCACTATGAGGAATTAAATTACTGGCAAATAAAGGATTGTGCTTTCTCAAATTAAATCCAATCCAATATTTTGCTAAATATGTCCAGTTTGCATTATGACTATTAATAAGTTTCTGTAAATGGGATAAGTACAATGCCTGGCACTTAATATCAACATTTGGTACATTAAGGCCTCCTTCCTTAAAAGGTAAGTATAATGTTTTCCCATTTACGGGCTCTAAAGTAGACCCCCAAATGTATATAAAGGCTGCTCTTTGAAACATGTTAATATAGTGACTTGGCATATTACTAGCCTCCGTGTCATATAATATTTTACTTAAAGCTAGAGAATGTAGAACATTAGACTTGCCTTTAAAAGACAGTTTTCTAGACTTCCAAAGATTAAGTGTATAATGAAAATTCGAAAATAGTTGTGACCAAGCTTGATCAGAATCAACATTGTAACCATAATAATAGCCTAAAAGTTTAGTCATATTAATCCATGGAATTCCAAACGGATGCTCGGACCGATTTTTCCATTTTCCTAAATACATTCAATTAGACTTCCTATAATTAATTCGGGATCCAGATATCTTCTGAAACAAATATATATAATCAAAATATTTTTTCATTGATATTTCAGAAGTCAAAATACCAGTGTTATCATCCGCGTACATAGACATTTTCACTTCAAAATCAGATCCAGGTAGCTTTATACCTTTAATAGAGGGGTCATCTTGAACTTTTTTAGCGAAAGGTTCGAAACATATTACGTACAAAAGGGGAGACAAGGAACAACCTTGCCTCACGCCTCTTTGTATATCGAAAGTATCAGAAATATGATTATTGACTATCACAGACGACTTGACATTGTTATATAAAACTTTTATCCGAAGAATAAATTCTTCATCAAAACCAAAACCCTTTAAGGTGTCATATTAATATGACCAAGAGAGTTTATCAAAGCTTTTTCTTGGTCCATGTAAATGGTGTCATATAAATATGACCAAGAGAGTTTATCAAAGATTTGTCTTGGTCCATGGAAATAAAAACTGCTGTTAAGTTTTTTTGTTCAATGTAATCAAAGACGTTACGAAGTAGATGAGAATTATCAAAAATAGTCCTCCCTTTAATGGAACAAGTTTGACTGATGCCAATAATTTTAGATAATACACTGCCTAAACATTTACATATAACTTTGGAGAGTACCTTCCTATCTACAATCAATAAGGAAATTAGCCTATAAAACTTCATATCAGATGCATTTGATGTATCTTTGCATATTAAAGTAATATATGATAACTTTTGGGACTCTGACATTTCCCCAAAATCATAAACAAGTTGAAAAATTGATTCTAAAATATCACCAAAGATATGAAAAAAATTCAAGTAAAAACATCTTGTTTATGAACATTTATTTATGCACAATTTCATCTTTTGAAATACAACGTTTTAATAAAATATTATCTATTTCACTTATCTGTGGTAAATTTGAAAGAAAAGTATCATTAAGAGTTTTATCAACATCTTCTTCTGTATATAATTGCTTGTAGAAATCTCTAAAACAAGTTAAAATATTTTTTGAATCATGAAAATTAACATCATGTTTAATATTCGTTATGGTTTGATTTAAACTCTTAGTTTTTTCTCTGTGAAAGAAATAACTTGTAGGATTCTCTTTTGAAGTTAAGATATTTGCTTTGCTTCTAATGATTGACCCAGCTTGTAACTTGTTTTCAATAACTTTTATTCTTGACTTAATTTGCTCTTTTAAATATAATGTATTTTCCTGAACTAAGTTTAAGTTCTGATTATCTTTTTTAAGTTTTTTGTATTCCCCATGTGATTCTTTGTTTTTATCTTTACTCTAATCAATACAAAATTCTTTAATTTGAATTTTCATTGCATCCCACTATTCTAAGGTGATAGTATCTGTCCTACTAACAAATTGAATATCCCAGTAATATTCAAAAGTATTTAAAAAATCTTTATCTTCAAGTAATGTATCATTAAACTTTCAATAAGACTTTCCAAAAGACAAACCTTTATTAACGTTAATTTTTTAAAGTAACAAAATCATGATCAGAATGTGAACATGGTAAGATCTCAGAATTAACTACAGCATCTTTAAGTGTGTTTGGAATGTAAAATCTATCTAATCTACAGCCTATATAGGAATATTTAATGTTATCTGAACTATTTTTTCTAGCCCATGTTACGGCCTTTTTGGTAGGATATAAATATCTAAAAGCATCAACTAATTTATGCTTATCTATTATAGTATTAAATATTTTTGATCCGTCAATACCTCTATTTAAATGTCCTCCTATTTTGTCTAATCTAGTGTTCATAACAAAATTAAAGTCCCCATTTTAGCAGTAACTAAATGTGGAACTAAATCGAGAATAAAATTCGCATCTTGATTTATTAATCCAGTATCATATTGACTTGAAAACTGATTGCATATATTTAAATACCATTTTGAGTTTTCAATTTCACTTCGTTATTTTACGATAAGTTTAGGTATATTATTGATATATTATAATAAACAGTTAGTAGTATGCAAAAACAATTATCTTTCAGCTCTTCTTATAATTGATATTAATGATTGAACAAATGCAAGTTATCTAGAAAAACAAACAGCAGAGTTAAAAAGAGGTTGAAAAACCAAGTTTGTTATGAGTCCCTTTAATGAACCTGTTAACAATATTATTGACGAGTTTTCATACGATCATTTGTCAAAGTTGTACATTCCATTAATATACTGAAAGGAAAAAGAAACGCATAATCAAAAAATTGCCTAGAATGCGCTATTATATACACCTAATTCCACGTCATTTTCCAGATATATCTCAACGTGTTTTGTACAAAAAGGGGCTACAACTAATTACAGAAAGGACAACTCTGTCATGTAGTAGACCTTTTAATCAAAGTACATTTGTTACACAAAATTCATAAATGTTGAAGTTTCGCTTGAAAAAATCGAGCCATTTCAATATTGTGTTCAATGATAAGAGATTGCAACGTTTAAAGCCTAAGTTTGCTCACCTGTGCTTTCTGTCGATAATGAAACTTTAAAGGGGTAACCACTGGTGTGTTCGGTGCTGTTTAAACCTTCTTTCCGAAAGGACAGGCCTAATGTCGCCCTGTGCCATTCGATAAGCAGTAGCATATACAATATACACTATAAGCGGAAATATCCATTATGCGTTTCTTTTTCTGTTCAGTATATATTTATATCTAACTATACACTAATTTTAAAGGGACTCACGGCAATCTTGAAGTATTTATCAAGCATTGAAATTATCCTCTCGATTTATTAATCCAGTATCATTTTGACTTTAAAATCTGCTTGCATATATTTAAATACAATTTTGAGTTTTCATCTTTTCTTCGTTCTTCTACCACATATTTGAGAATATATTGTTGGTGAAATGCAATCAACCGTTAGTCATATGCAAAAACAATTTGCTTTATACAATTCTTATAATTAATATTAAGATACAACAAATGCAATTTGTGTAAAAAACTAACAGGACGTCGAGAGTATTAAAAAACAAAATCAAGATTGCCATGTGTCACTTTAATTCACAACTATGTGATAACAATGGAAAACCATAATCAAGCGGGTCTTAATTAAGTGTATTAGTGTATTGTCATTCTGAAAGTTTACAGTTTATTAAAGTCTCTTCTTATTATAGTATTGTATACAATAAAACATTACATATGACTTTAACTATAATGTCATTCTATTCATATTACAGTATTGTATACAATAAAACATTACATACGATTTTAACTATAATGTCATTCTCTTCATATTACAGTATTGTATACAATAAACGATTACATACGATTTTAACTATAATGTCATTCTCTTTATATTACAGTATTGTATACAATAAAACTTTACATATGATTTTAACTATAATGTCATTCTAAAAGAGTTATAAGAGACTATATGAAAATAAATTTAATTTACAACACAATAACATAATATGACAATTTTAACATAAGTGATTGCACCAGACGTGTCGTCAGACTTACAAATAGCTCCAGCAATACCCCAAAAGGACTAATCATGAATTGAATCGAATTTTAAGGCGCACCAGCACATGAAAGGTTATATGGCGCCTAACGGGAATGAACATGCCAGGTTCCTTATCCTTCAGTAACATCAAGATAAAATATGGAAAATGGGCCTAGAACCTTCTTACCAGCAGAACTGCAGAGTGACTGCAAGTAAATGACAAAATGAATATGAATGGGGGGGGGGGGGGGGGCAGTCCTACCTCTCTGAATGTGGGGCGGGGGGAAGTGGGGGGGCAGTCCTACCTCTCTGAATGTAACAGTGTGTTTGTGAGATTGCAGTGGTTGTATTATACCCAGGCAACCACACGGGGACCAATCATGGTTGATACTGTGAAAAGCTATAAATTACATATAGAAATGATGACCTGTTTTCATTTATTGATATATTTTCAGTTCTGGTCAATTGGTTACCCCCATTTTTTCCTTTTTCTATTTTTTTTAAGGTAAAAAACACGTTCCTTCAACCTGTACTCGATTTCACCTCACATTAAACTTTGGTGTTAACATCAAATCATTAATATAATAATTAACGTTACTGTTGCAGTCAACATGTTGGTCTATCTTTTGATTTAATCAAATACTAAATTACAATCGCTTAAATGGAGCATATTTCTCTCTTAACTATATTACCATCTAAACTTCTTACTTAGCTTTTAAAACTACTAGACATAAAGGCATAGTTTACGTTTCTGTTACGTCACATTTGCAATACCATAAAAGAGTAACACGTGTGTGTGTTAACCCTTTGAATAAATCAGTCTAAAACCATAAACATGTCCAGTATTTCTAGATTATCTAAATATGTTATGGACGTTTATTTAAATGGGAACAAGATCATGCACTTCTATAAAGTAAATATATTGAATGTGAGTCTCAGGTAAGACACATATACATATGTACACATGTGTAATTGTGTATACATGTTTCACTTAGAAAATATTAGCTCATACGTAAATGCTGTTTCTTTCATAATTATCATCAAAGGTTTTTTTACATGGATCATGTTTCTTTATAGGGCTTTTTATTTTTCATAAACAGGGGCCGATATTCGGCCCCTTCCCCTATCAAAACAGACTACTTTTTTCCCCCTCTTTGGCTGAGAAAATTCCCTTAAAATTTGCTTTAACATTATTTCCCCCTCTGTTTGGGATACATTTCTAGAATACAGTTTATCTAAAAATGTACCTCTTTTGCATATTTGCACACCCAAATCTTCAATTTCTGGCTAATACACTGTTCCCCCTATATCTTGAAATCGCATTATTTTTTCCCCGTTAAATCGAGCTTTTTTTTTTCCACCTCTTCCCCTTTTTCCGAAAAAAAGCCCAGCTATATGGTTTTGTCCCTTTTATACGTTGTTTTCACGATGTTCTGTAAATGAACTGACATGCTTTTTGCGTTGATGATTTCTAAGATACCCTGAGTTTGCAAATGTCTCGTCACAGATATCGCATGCGTATGGCTCCTCACCAGTGTGAATGCGCACGTGTGTCGTCAGGCTCCTGGGCTGTGCAAAGCTTTTGTCACACACATGACATGTATATGCCTTTTCCTTGTTATGTGTAATTAAGTGTGTTTTAAGACCACCGGATGCTGCAAATGTCTTATCACATATATGACATGCATACGGCTTTTCTTTGGTATGAGTGCGTATGTGTGTTTTAAGACCACCGGGCGCCGCAAAGGCCTTGTGACATACATGACATACATACGGCCTTTCTTTGGTATGTATACGCATGTGTATTTTAAGACCATCAGAAGCAGCAAAGGCTTTATCACAAACATGACATGCATGCGGTCTTTCCTTGGTATGCGTACGCGTGTGTCTTTTGAGAGTATCAGCATCAGCAAAGCCTACATTGCAAACCTCACATGTATATGGCCTTACTCCACTATGTACACGTTGTACATGCTTAGAGAGATTACACGACTTGGCAAATCCTTTTTGGCAAGTCAGACATACGAACGGTCTTTCTCCAGTATGAGTACGTATGTGGTCTCTAAGCGTCGATTTTTGTGTAAATTTATTGCTACATACAGGACATGTGAATGACCTCTCCCCGGTATGCACAAGCATGTGCTGCTTGATTGAACTCAATCGTGAAAACATATGGTTGCAGATATGACATATGAACGGTTTCTCTCCAGCATGTTTACTCAAATGCTGCCGCAACAGTTCTACATCTTCAAATTCCTCTTTACATTCAGCACACTGCTGCGATTTTGTTTCTAAAGCAGCCATTTTACCAATGCCTATATCTTTATCAGGTACGTTAGAATCAGGTCCTTAGTTAATCAGAAGACTACAAAAGACTACTGAGGGTCTTTTGAACTAATCTTGGGTCTTTCGAACTAATCTTGGAATGCACGAATCGTCATTTGCATCAAGCCAGCCATTATATGATAACCCAAATGCCCAGTAAAGCCATTTATATATATATGATGTTAGCCGTTTCTGAAGAAATCGTCAATATTCTGCGAACCTTGTTCATACACGGACGTCAATACCTTCTTGAGACTTTTATTCACGAGAGTTAGTATTTTCTGGAACCTTATTTGTATACAAATGTTAATATTCTACTAGAATCTTTGTTTTAATATGTTCCTGACGCCATTGTTTAAGCCACAAACGTGTTCAACATCTTGGTGTAATCGTTTATTTACGACCGTTAAAACACTCATGTGAACATCAGTTTATATGTCGTACATGTCGTTTTGGAGTTGTAATGGTCACACTTGGCAATTCGGTAGATATATCTGTAATAGAAAGTAATCGTTTTTAATGTGCATCAATGTAATGGCATTTAACATTTGACTAATCTATAAAAAACAAAGTTGTTTTGTACTGTTTCCAATGGGCTGAATTTTACCGATTTGTCAGTGATATGAGGAGACTTGTCTCATTTATTTTACGTCTGGCGTGCTTTTTTACAGACGGACGTTTATAGGTGCACCCCGTGACGCCTAATTGCGTTTGATCAAAAACCGTGTGGACACTTTCAGACAGCACACCGTACTAGATTAAAGCCTAATATCTCAAATAAACCACAATACAACTCTAAATACTCTTACCAAATCAATAAATAAATAATCTGTATTTGAATTTATCATGTCAATCTGCATAATTCTGCCGAGAAACAGGACGCCTGAGATAAAATCTTATCTCGGCAGTTACGTTCCTATCCCGTCAGGTGAACTTCTTTTGATGACGTCAGCACCTCACGGCACGAAACAATGAAACACTCGGCACATCCTCGGGTTTCTTTTTTTCTCAGCCTCACCTGATAATCTGGATGAGATCAGGCACGAACAGGATATTCTCTATATCACATGTATGGTATTATGATACGAGATAAAAGAAGATTGATTTATTTCAAGTCGGGTTTGAGAAACAGTTTAACATTAGCTTTATGAGCTATTTTCTTACAGAACATATATGTAAACATAAGAAAATATAACATAGCAGCTAAAACAGAAAAAGCATGAGGTTAAAATTTACATATATCACGTTATTTAAAACATAATACATACAATCGGGGTTCTTATAAAATTATTATAAGAGCCCTGATAAAATCATAATTATACTTGATAAATGGCGCAGGGACAAACACATTCACCGGAACACTCACATTTAAGCATACACATATACTGAAAGGAAAAAGAAACGTAGAGTGCGTATTTCCGCTATATATTGCATATACTGCACACTTAATTCCATATATATTCCAAGGAAATCCCAAGATGTTTTGTAAAAAAAAAAAGTGCAGTTAGTTAGAGAAAGGTCACAACTGTGATGTTGCAGACGTTTTAATCACAGTAACAAGAAATTCATAAATGCTGAAGTTCCTCTTTGAAAAATTGAGCCAGTTCAGTACTGTACTCAATGTTAAGTGATTGCAACATTTAAAGCCTAAGTTTGCTCACCTGCTTGAGCCAAATGCGCATTCTGACGATAATGAAACTTTAAAGGAGTAACCATTGATGTGTTCAGTGCTGTTTAAACCTTCTTTCTAAAAAGACAGGCCTAATGTCGCCCTGTACCATTCGATTAGCAGTAGCATATTAAACATACAATATATAGCGGAAATACGCACCCTGCGTTTCTTTTTCCTTTCAGTATATTTAAAATAATTATTCTAAGCACACATGCATTTAACATAGGAATTAAACTGTCAGCGGATAGAGTCCACGTACATACACATTTAGCACACCAATGTAATCTTCATTAAACTAGAACATTAACTAAAACTAAATAGCAATCTCATTTGAAGCACATTTAAAACAATTTACAACCACAATGAACGCACATTTAAAATGATATATAGGGTCCTATAGAAACCACAGCGTCCGAACGCAATGGCATCGTAGGTCCGCACTGTACTGCAAACAAGGACTTGAAACTACAATAAAAGAGACAAAAAACAACAAAAAGGGTGCGCACAATCCTCGCTATTATCCTGTCTTCAGCGCCCAAATAGACAAGACAGAGTAAACAAAACTACATAATACAATGAAAGAGACAAAAAAAAAAAAGAAGCAGAAAGGGTGATGAAGACAGGGTTACCGACTTGGAACGGTCAGTAGGCAATAAGGCCTACCGGTTAGCTTGAATCGATTTTATATGCGCACAATCCTCGCTATTATCCTGTCTTCAGAGCCCAAATAGACAAGACAGTGTAACCAAAACTAAATCCCATCAAAAGGAAATCTCTAACAATAAAGTCCACTTCCAGAGAAACCAACTAAAGATATACATACAAAATAATAAACATCTCAGGATGTATCCAGAATCGTACTGAACAACCATAGTAGTTGCAGCTAAAGATAAGACCAATCTAGGGTACGACCAGAAAACCCGAGGGACGAAAGCTCATGCACCCACCTCCCTTAGTTGGGGTTTCAGTAGGTACAATCATAGAGTCCCAAAAGGTAGTCCAGTCATCGCACAAGTGAAAAGTGAAGCGTAATGACTGACTGTAGAGGGGTCAATCACTAAACATGCAGTGCGCTGTAAAACCAAGGGGTTATATCCTTTTCTGACGAACTTCCTGATTAAATTTGTAAAGCGGTCAGGAAACCCGTCAGACCCCTTTAACTTTCGAAGTTTATAGACTCGTAAAAATTGCACACGATGTCATTTGGCATAAACATGCAGCCACATAAGCAATACAACGCATATCCAACATAGCAGCATATTTATGAAAATTAAGAACATAATAAGAAATGAAGGAAGGTCAACATTAAAACTCTTAAAATGTTGTAGTTATATATAAACCAACATAAACAAAATGTACTCACACCAATTTGTGGTACAAATAGGTTTTATGCAAGAATATAATTTAAGTCAACAAACATGCAAAGAAACAAGAAAACAGCAAGCATCCCATGGTTTGTCAACACAAAAGCTAGACCACCATGAGACAATCAAAGCAACATCAGCCACACATGGCACACTTACATTTAGGTCCAATCCAGGTGCGGACTAGCCTAGCAAACTCTTTGTAATCCTTGGTGGATCGGAATCATTTGGTAGGCCGTTCCACACCCGGACCGCCTCAAAACAAAATGTTTTTTTTACCGAACTTGCTTGTCCTTACTTGGGGTGTCTCAAGAATATTGTCATCAATGAAATTATAATGAGACTTTTTTGAAGTTACAATATGTTGAATATATTGTGGAGAGAGGTTATGCATACATTTATAAGTTTCGTTAGCAATGCATTTTAATCTACTCAGATGAAGAGTGGACATTTTAACTCGACCCAGCAAAACCTCATACGTCGCATTTTAATCTCTGAAACCTATTCTCAACGCCCTTAGTTGGAGTTTTTCAAAAATGCCAGACCAATTAGATTAAAATTAGATCTTATAAAAGACTTAAAAATAATTAGCTTAGTCTATATTTTTAAGAATTTGCTACGTTTTTGTAAAACATTCAGTTGTTTAGATGCTTTTTTAAACATATTGGACATCTGTTTATCGAAATTAAGTAGATAGTCTAGTTCAACTCCACTGAAGTAGCTTTCCTTCACATTTTATTTCCTAGTCGTAGACTTTAAATGATTTTATTTCATTGCGAGATTTAGCTCCAACAGAGATTGCCTGAACTTTGTCAGGATTTGCCAGCATCTGGTTTATAGCGAACCAGTCTATAGGCACTTTGCTTTCACGCTCTATTGTGGACTTCATTATGTTTGGGTTGTTACCATAGCATGTTATCATCTGCATAATTATACAGAGTGGAATATTTTATAAAATAAATAATATTTTAATATTTATGAAAATATTGAATATCAGAGGACCTAGGATGAAACCTTGAGGCACTCCGTTAATTATATTCATCCATGTACTCTTATGCCTATCTTGACTCTTTGTATTATATAGTTAGCTACACATAAGCATGCATGCTTTTTCGGATACACCGTAGGCTTTAAGTTTTAATAATACCAAGTCATGATGTAGGTAATCGAAGGCTTTCGAAAGGTCCATTAGAAATGCACCTATATATATATATAGGTTATTGTCTTGGGCTTTTTTCCAGTCTTCAGCAAGACGTTAAATAGTGGTTTGACAACCAAAAGCTTTTCTAAAGACGGCCGGGAAGGAGTGAAAGACGACTTCAAAGTGAGAATCTAGCTGGTTATGAAAATGTTTGTTTTTTTGTTTGTTTTTTAATTTTAGTGTGAAATTCAAATGGATAAATGACCTGTCTACACTTTAGGTAAGTTGTACATTTAGAAAATCCAGTGTATCAGTTTAAATAGACTGTTTATGTTTAGCGCAGACAAACTCTGAGCTATGTCCACATATAAAAAAAGTCAAACGCGTATGCACGTCGCAGGATGGCGCTATCAAAATTCGTCTCACCGTTCGTAGACGTGTATTTTATGCAATATGAGGGGACATAATCAGATTATCCTCGAATATGTAACGTCAGATTTATCGATGTATACAGTACGGCTCAGAATTGATGAGTGGAGTTGTTTTGCCAAATCGTGGGTGTTTGGTATGTAATGGCTTCACCTTTTCAGACGGTCCTTCTAAATACCGCTAAGGACCACAAAGTACCACTAAGGACCACTAAGAAGCCACTAAGGACCACTAAGGGGACACTAAATTACCTTGCGTATATTATGTTTGTTAATGCCCAGTATCTATTAGCGGCTTAATTATAAGGCGAATGATGGGGGAGAATTTAAAAAAATAATATTTAATAGAATCATTAATCCTAAAATATTGTATAGAAGTATTCACACCTAATACTACGAATACTATTAATTTCAACCCATTAAAGAACTATTGCCGACAATCTGGTCGGCGAAGAGTTGATCAGTCGAAAATTACTCCCAAACTTCATTCATAATTTTTGCGAGTTAACAAACATAATTAATTTATGATTTATATAAACTGGCCATTCAAATATTTTAAGTACTGCTTCTTATAGCAGTAAATATAGTTGATATTCTAGTATACTTTTTGGAGTTATATTCTTGTGATTGCATTTTAGTCAATGCTTTAGTGTTCAGTGTGGATATTGGGAATTTCTGAAATAACTATTTTTAATTAATTTATAACTTTATTTCCAGTTGCCAATAGGCTTAAAAGCCCATGAGGATACCAAATACAAATTAACAAAGCATGGCAACAGCGGTATATTTGGTGATTTTATTCCTGCAGTTTCTTTTAAAATAACGCCAATATAATTTAGCATTTTTATATATAATTTAGCATTTTTATATCTAGCTTTCTCAGATAAAGAAGTCCAACGTTTTATCGTTATCCCAAAAATATTTAAAAATCAACAAGTCATGGCCATAAGTAGCATGCTCAGTTCTATACATATATTTTTTCTCGAAATTGATAACTTCTGTTTTTATATTTAGAGGAACTTACCATTCGTGACTGTGTATTATTGATGTTAATAAGCGAGTTGGATAAAATGATAGGATTTTGTTGTAAACCAAATTTAACGTTACTAACATGCATTTCATGAAGTAAGATTTCGAATAAACATAAATAGTTAAGGTGTCAGAACGTATCGTATGATATGCCATGAAAACAATAAGGATTAAATGTTTTTTCTGTATACAAACACAGTGATTCGTCCTCATTTGCATCTGTAATACACTAGTGTATTACGAAAAATATATTTACACGCCAAATATTGTTTGCTGTTTCATTTGTAAATAAACTAAAATGAAAAAATTATCACCAACTGCTATTGGACTAAGTTTGTATAAGTGTGTTCTAAATAGACAATGAATTGTTATTTAATTACTTGTAAAGACATCTCATCTTTACAACTTTTACTTATTTCGTTGATAGGATTAGTGACACGTGTTGAGTGCAACATACACATTGCAAGGTTTGCGATATTAGACAGAGCCATTGTTCGGTTTCTATAGCTGGACACTTTTAGAAATTAATATATTTATAATACTGATTTTATATATGGGTAATTAAACATGGCGGACAGTGTAGTTGTGTTTTTAGCGTGTGATAAAATGTTTTGAAGAAAACGTGTTTAAGTGTATAAAGAACTTGTTTTAAATAAACGCATTTATCAAGAACTTATAGTTGACGTTCTGTGGAAAGTTATTGTGGCGAAATTGGACGCGATTATGGCTTTGAGTAGTGGTTTTTACACAGAAAACAGTTTCTCAGTTCTAGAAAAAATGGCGGGTAACGAAGATTTTCAAGAAAATTGGACAAAAGTTGGAAATCGGAATAGTGATCGTCTTCAGTTTGCTAATAGTTCAATGGATATTAAGTTAATAAGGCTGTTTGACGATATGCAACTGATTAAATCAGGACAAAGTGACTGTGCTAAAGGTATGACATATTTGCAAAATACAATGACAACAGTAGTGCACAAGGTAGGCCAAGTTATTGATATGACAAATAAACAAACACATTTACTTAAAACGTTAGCATTCAAATCTATTGATGTTGAAGCGCGTAGCCGTCGCAACAACCTGATATTTTGGGGATTTGCTGAAAACTACCAAGAGAACTGTGGTCACATTATTCGAGATTTTCTCAATGATCGGCTTGATTTGGATCCAAATGACTTCTATATTGCCAGGGCACATAGGCTTGGATCTCGCAAAATTGGCCAGCAAAACCATAGGCGGCCGTTAATTGTAAACTTCCGTGATTTCGGAGACACTGAGGAAATCATGCGTAAGGCATACAAGTTGAAAGGAACCCCGTTCTCAATTGACTATGATTTGCCGAAAGAAATACAAGAAGCCAGGAAAATGCTATGGCCGAAGTGCAAAGACCTGAGAGCCAGATACCCGGGGGCAAAGGTATAAATCATTGCATATCCAGCAAAACTCCTTATGGATGGAAAAACTGTACAAGACGCCTTTCCAGACTGGTACAATTACATGCATAACAATCGTTTGCCGGCTCTACACAGCATTGACCCAGTTTCGGACATAGCTACGAATGTAAACATTGCAAATAACCCTTTACACATTCCTGCTACACACCAGCTTAGAGCCCCTGAGGTAACGTCGTGTCACCCAATTGCACGTGTAAATTGTGAGAACACAACGGTTAATATAGCTACAATGACACCACCCAATGTAGGACAGGAGTCCCATTGTTCACCATCTCAATCGAGTAATATTCACACAGTTGATTCGATATTGTCAACAAATAATGAGCAGCAATACACCTCCAGTGTCAGTTCTAATGACGAGAATACCAAGTCCGCGCACATGATGGTCGTTGATCTAACAAAATACAGTCAAAAACCTAGCGAAACCGGATCTGAAGATAGAGGGCGTACCCATGTATCACGTGCGGCAACAAGATCAACTAAACGATCACAATCGTCAGTTCCGTATTTTAACCGTAGACACAGTACAAGTGCTTCGCGTTCGAAAGAAGACGTTTCCCATTTGCCTTTAAAAAATACAATTCAACGGCGAGTCGCTTAACCTTGACATAAGTGAGAGCGGATTTACCCCTATTACTATAAATAACGCAGAGAGAACACGTGCCAATACACCGCAGTAGGATGAAACGGAGAAGGTCAGATTACGTTGTGCTTTATTGAACATAAAGGGTTTAGTAACGAAACGTGTAAACAAACTGAAATCTGAGGAGTTAAAATATATTTTTGAAAAGAACGATGTTGTTTTATTTACTGAAACTTGGACCAATGAATTCTCAGAACTTAGCGTTGACAATTTTGAATATTTTGTATTAAACAGAACTGAATATAAAGAAACGAGTAAACGAAACTCGGGTGGCATAATTCTCTACCTTAGAAATGATTATGTTACAGATGAAACGCTTATTTTTCAGAGTAATGATGATATTGTATGTATTAAGATTGATGGTAAACATTTTGCATTACAGAATGACTTATTTGTTTGTTTGGGTTACGTTGTTCCAGATGATAGTAGCAGACAGTCTATGATTGATACAAATATATTTGACAGGTTGATTGATTTTATTGCATGTACCAATTCAAATAATGAAACTGGTTTAAATTTTGTCTTGTGTGGGGACATGAACAGTAGAACGGCCGAATGTGCGGATTATGTTGCAGACGATTACGGTATTCATATGCAATTTTTACCTGATGATTACTGTAATGATCATGAAATAAAACGTTATTCTCGAGATAAAGGTAGGGTTAACAATAATGGTCATTATCTTTTACATTTATGTAAACAAACTGGCTTACGTATTATGAATGGACGTGTTGGGAAAGATAGCGGTATTGGTAATTATACTTTTGTTGGGAATCGGGGTTGTAGTGTTGTTGATTATGTTGTATGTACAGACAATTTGTTTCCATTTATAACGGAGTTTGATATTTCACAGCCGAATATTTTAACTGACCATTGTTTAATTTCCTTTTGTTTTGAATTTGAAAAACCAGTTTGTACAAACGAATTTGTAGATAACGATTACGTTAGAGTAAAACATAAATACACGTGGAATAATGAGTAAAAATCTGAGTACGTTGAAAAACTGTCAACAACTGACATAACGCATCAATTGTATACGTTTAATGAAACTTTAAATGCGTGTTCGAATAACATCGAGATGAATAGTTGTATTGAACGTTTATCACAGATCATTGATGGTGTCGTAGCTCCATTATTTAAGAAACGGATACCTGGTAATTCTGATTATTCTCCAAACCCGGCTACTTCAGAAAATGCCTGGTATACTAATGAGTGTTTTGAAAGTAGAACCAGTTTCTTATTCTTTTTAAATAAATACAGATTGGAAAATAATGACGTCAATCGAATTAATTTAGTCAAGGCTAGATCTGAATATAAATCACTTATTCGTAGATGTAGATTTGAATATGATAGGAATGAAACTTTAAAATTAGTCCAGGCCAAACAAAAAAATGCTAAGTTGTATTGGAATATGTTGAAAAAATGCGCAGGAATAAAACAGTCAAATATTCAAATTAGTACTTTTGAAAAATATTTCAAGGCTGTTAACAATCCAGATAGTCCATCCGGATGAAGATATTTTACACTTTGTTGATAGGTATGAAAACAATGAATTAAATATTATGTTTAATGAACTGAATGTTGATATTTCTGAGCAGGAAATGTTTAAAGGTTTACACCAGCTCAAAGCTAATCGCTCAGGAGGACCGGATATGTATATAAATGAGTTGTTCATGCACGGTAAACATATTTTAGCACCATACATAATTAAATTGTTTAATAAAGTTTTTGAAATTGGTTATTTTCCAGAAAGCTGGTCAGAGGGTTATGTTATCCCCCTCCATAAAAAGGGAAATATAAATGACGTTGAAAACTATCGAGGCATAACTCTATTAAGTATACTGGGGAAATTATTTACACGGGTTTTAAATAATAGGCTTACTGATTGGGCAGAAAATTATAGTGTTTATATTGAGGCACAAGGCGGTTTTAGAGCTAACATGGGAACAATAGATAACATTTTTGTGTTACAAGGGCTTATAACTAATTTTATTAATGGGAGTAAACAATTGTATTGTGTTTTTGTTGACTTCACGAAAGCTTTTGATTATGTTGTTCGTGACAACTTATGGTTCAAACTAATAAAGTTAGGTGTGCGTGGTAAAATATTTAATGTTATTAAATCTATGTATACTTCAGTAAAATCAAGAGTGAAATATTGTAATGAACTCAGTGAGGAGTACACATGTATGCTTGGAGTAAGACAAGGGGAATGTTTATCACCTTTTCTTTTTTCTATGTTTCTAAACGATATCGAAGATGAATTTATAAAACATGGTATTGAAGGAATTAATGTTAATATGTTTAAAGTATTTCTCGTATTATATGCTGATGATATTGTTATATTTGCAAACAGTAGTATAGAATTACAAACGAGTTTAAATTTGCTATCGGGATATTGTAATAAGTGGAAACTTGTTGTAAATACATCAAAAACTAAGGTTATGGTGTTTAAAAAGGGTGGCTCATTACCAAGAAATTTAACTTTTCATTTAAATGATAATGCATTAGATATTGTTAATAGGTTCAACTATTTAGGCATAGTCTTTACAACGGGTGGATCATTCACTGATGCACAGGCAACACTTGAAGGACAGGCTTTAAAGGCTATATTTAAAATGAACAAATGCCTATATAAATTTACTGAGTTATCTATTGAACACAGATTAGATTTATTTGATAAATTAATCACGCCAATTTTGAACTATGGGGCTGCAGTTTGGGGTTTTACAAAAGCTAATGCAATAGAAAGAGTGCATCTTAAATTCTGTAAGAATATATTAAGTGTAAAGAAGACAACGCAAAATGATTTTATAATAAAGTACTGGCTCAAAATATTACATAGTAGTGAAAATAAGTATGTTAAAATAGTTTATGATATGATGATCAATGACATAACTGGCCAACCGAATAAATTAAATTGGGCTTTACTATTACGTGATCTTCTGTGTAATATGGGTTTCCATGATGTATGGTTAGCACAAAGTGTAGGAAACGTTGAACTATTTTTGCTTGTTGTCAATCAAAGACTTCATGATAATTTTATACAAAATTGGCATAATAGATTGCAAGAATCAAGCAGAGCTTTATTTTATAATTGTATAGAGAATTTTAGATTTCAACCCTACCTAAATATGTGTAATATATCGAAATTTAGGCAAGCTTTAACTAAACTTCGCGTTTCATCACACAGACTTGAGATAGAAGCTGGACGATGGAGCAAACCAAATAGAACACCGGTTAATGATAGGAAATGTAAATTGTGCCAGTCTTTAGAAGATGAATACCATTTTGTTTTAATATGTCCCTTATATACAGACATAAGAAAACACTATATTAAAACGTATTATTTCATGCGTCCAAATATGCAAAAGTTCATTTCTTTGATTAATTCTACATGTAAAAAGCAAATAAGAAATCTAGCTATTTTTATTTATAAGGCTTTTAATAAAAGAAATGAGTGCCTTTTTCCAAATAGGTAATACGAATTGATGTTGTAATGATATACATTTACTGTTTATATATGCATTTTGTTGTATAGCAACAGTATTTCACTCAAAATTGTATCACCTTCTCCACTAGATACACATACACGTAATTGTGTAAAATTGCTAAGTATACTATGCATTTGTACTTTTTGTTACATTGTCTGTCATGTTATTTTCATGTCTGTATTTGTACCACAAGGGCCTTAGTGCCTATTGGATTTTGAAATAAACTAAACTAAACTAAACTAAACTATATAATTTAAATATATCACACCTGATGTAACATTTAATCATTTCTATATATTGAAAGCAATATTATCGCATGCAAAATTAGACAGAGCCCTTGTTCTTGAACTAGTGAAACTGGCCCTACTCAAATAAGCTTTTGTTGTCAAAAACAATATAGTACACCATGAGAAAATATCAAAAATAAAAAAATAATGTATTCCTCTAAACCCTCAGCCACCTCCTGAATCTGTTGTGACATTACATAGGTACTACACAGCTTTGAATCGAGATAATACATACAGAAAACGTGTGAGTTGGTTTAGTGATTTGCCTTCAACTCTGTCACATCGGAAATACATTTCGGTTGTAGAATACCAGGGCCAATATGATGGCAGTGTGCCCCCTCATGGAAATTCCAAAGCAAACACCGAGGTCTATATAAGGACAAAACCCGAGACAGTTGAGTTGATCAAACAAACTGTGGCTCATGAAACCCCAGCAGAGGCCTATAATAGGCTATCAAAATTAGATGATTCTACTCTATTTCCGAGAGATTTACGACACTGCCAAAATTACAGAAATAAAAACAACGACAAAGAATCCCTTACATAGCCGAAATTATTTATGCCAGAGACATACTCAAGCCGTTAATATTTTGCTACACAACTGAACAGTTGACAGACTTTCGATCATTCCTTAATTCAAGTGCTGGTGTCGTAGGCATAGACAGGACATTTAATCTAGGTCCGTGTTACGTGACAACACTTGTATACAAAAGCCACAAAGTTGTAAGAAAGGAAACCGGAGAACCGCCAATTATGTTAGGCCCACTAATGCTGCACTGGGATGGAAAAACTAGTACGTGTACTATCGGTTCTTCGCTCACCTAAAGGGGAACTTAGGAATAGATTTGACAAAGATTGAGATGCTACTAGAAACCGATGATGAGAAAGCCATGACTAATGCCTTGGACATGACATTTCCAGAGGCAAAACGAAAGTTGTGTACCAAGCACATAAAAGACAGCATCAATCGGCAAATGACAAAGTGCCGAAACCACAAAGGAACGTATAGATATTGTTAAACTGATTTTTGGATCAAATGGTGAGAACGACAGTGCAACGTTTGACGAAAGGAATGAGCGCGTAAAAGAGACACTGCGAGAGAATCATGCTGACTTTCTCCAGTATTACGAGAAATACGCGGAGGCGAAGATATCCAAACACTCAATTGACCAGTCGGATGAACTCTGGACGAACAACAACACTGAGTCTATGAACAATCGGTTAAAAATTGCAATAAAATGGCAGCCGAAGAAAACAGATGACCTTGTACTAAAATTATATTATGTCGTCAGGGTTCAAATGATTGATGTTCGCCGTGCGCTGTATGGAACTGGAAACTACAGCTTAGTTCCACGGTTTGCCAAACAAAAGCTGGCACCTGTGGTCTTGCATGCCAGGTCGGAAGAGGACAAGAAACGATATTTACAAAAGTAATTCATCATGTCTGATACTTGTAGCGGATGCTTTCATAAAAATTAACTAAACACCACTTTTCTTTCATCGGAAACAGTTTACCTATCATCTATTGTTTTCCCCCTAAGTGCCTCTTAATTGTCCTTAGTGGTCCTTAGTGGTATTTAGTAGGACCCTTTTCAGAATGTTAAGTTAGTTTAAATCTCAATTCAGATGTTATTGTATCTTCTAATCCGAGCCTTTTCTGACCGTTCCAGCCACTTTTTTTTCATGATTTTGGTATTTCCTTTGGCTGTGTACGTACACAAAAATCAAAAGTATCAAAATCATAAAAAAGGGCTGGAACGGTCAGGGAAATGTTCATACAGACATACATTTTTATGTTGACCTTTGAGGCTTTGTCGATTTACATGGACATGAATGATATAATAATACACATTCAATCAGTTTGGGTTACAATAATTACCTGTGATACTGTGTGTTTCCAAAATAAAAATAAAACATATGTAGATCTATACTTACACCATCGAAAGCATTCACAATTGGTTCAAACGATGATGACAAAAATCTTTTTTCTATTGGGTAAATGGAGGAACAGTAAATAAGGGAGGTAAGAAAGAATGTGCACGATCAAATTGTATTTTGTATAACCAGATTTCGGGGAAGATGGAATATTAAAAGAAGCCATTTCCTATAATAAAAAATAGTTCCCAAATAAATGATAGCATTACCTTATACATGTACACAAATCTACTAAATGTCTAAACTTGGGCGTGATTACGTCGATACATCGATTGCCATGCAAGCATAAACAAATAACTCCCTTCATAATCAAGTCAATGAACAATTAAACACTTGAAACGTATTTAATATACAGGGTTGAAAACATAAAACTACTCTGATACTTATTGAGAGATGGGGGTGGGGTTATGAAGTGGGTGTGGATGGAGGGTTGGGGTGGGGATGGGGTGTGGGGGAGTGGATGAAGCCAAGACATGAACATGGTCAATACTATAGAGCTGTCGTTTGTGAGTATGGTAGTTCATTTCAATGTCGTATGGTTCTTGTGAAGTAGGAGTTTTGGTGGTAGTTAGTGTAAGAGTGTGGGTGACAACGTTCAGGTTTCGAGATGTTTGCATATGGTGATGATAAGCACATAATAGAGATGCCATTTTAAACTTAGAATTGACACCAACCGCATGTATATATACGAACTTGAATTTGTTTTGTTTTTCGTATAACGCACATGTACAACTAATCCCGATTTGCACCGCAATGTAAAATGACTTTCGCATTATCCACATTGACAAATCCAGTACTAATACTCGCTCACACAATAGGGTTAGTTTCGTTTTGATTGCTATTTGATAATTAGCCGGATCTATGTGTAACGGCTCATAAAGGACACTGTTTACGTTATTTCGAGCCGCGCTAGAGAGGGGAAGGATACAAAGCAATCTGAAAACCGTTTCATAATCGAATACATTACTATGCCCTTTAAAGTGCTCAGAGGATGTATATACTCCGATACACGAGTCTGCTCGATTTACGTTCCCATCCGACGGACTGGGCTAGGGAAGTGTCTTGCCTAAGGGCACGCCGAACACGCCGATGTAACACAGTGGAACCATGTCTTGCCTTACGGAATATATATGAGATCATAATAACAACAAATAACGGATATAGAATTTGAGCTAAGGTGTATGTGTTTGTGGGTGGTGTACGGGGTGGGATGGGGATTGGGGGGAGGGGAGGGCATGTGGTGATGGGGGGGGGGGGACGATGCTACAGCTTAAAGTAAACAGTTGGCAGTTTGTGATTAATGTCATTCCCTATGATAGTACAATTTCCGGACGGCACAAGCACACTTCTGTGAATCAAAAATTAATTTGGCAAAATATGTCAGACTTTGAATGCAACCTCAACTGTCAAGATATGAAGACTAAATTCAAATATATTTTTATTAGTTGGTATGTGTTTTTATGCCCCCGTAGGGTGGGCATATAGCAGTCGCACCGTCCGTCCGTCCGTCCTTCTGTCCGTCACACATTTCGTGTCCAGTCAATAACTATGACATTTATGGAGGGATTTTCACGTGCAAAATCCAGGTCCGTAGCTCCAAGGTCTTAGACGTCAAATCATGCCATATGACCCTATGTTTGATGTTAAGTCAGGCCAAATAAAAAAAATACCTATGTTTCCGGTGGCCCGACCGACCCTATTTTTCCGACCCTTAACTTTTTATGCAAAAATTAAAAAAAAATCAATTTGTTGTGAACAATGATTTATCATATGGCTTATATCTTGGAAGTGAACCATAACACCTTTATATATTTTCTGTAATTCACTGGGCATTGGTTTCATACGCAAATTATTACCAAATTACACAGCAAAAGTGGAAAATATTTAGGTAAGCCATATGATTTTCCTGGAATTTCATGATACATTCAGAGTTTAATGTTTTTCTTTCAGGTAAACAATGCGATGCTTATTAACTAACCAGTAAAATGCATGTTAAACAGTTATTATGGTTTAAAGTGTCCTATTATTTGTAACAAGAATGCTTAATTTAACTGGGGCGGTCTTATATCTTGGGAAATTGACAACATCACAGAGAAGCTTTCAGCTGTATCATCAATTTTTTTATGGGGTTTATGAGATAAACAGAATCTCACTATATCTTGCTCAAAAAAAAAATGTAAGAAAGAAAAAAGAAAAAGAAAAAGACAAGGCCTACAGACATACCCTATTTTTTCAGAGCATGCAATAGGAAACACATCTACAAATCTATTTTTTTGCCTCATGTAGGTCGTGTCCGATCTATAAGAGTCATCCATAGAAGGATTTTCATATAACCTGGCACAAGTGTTCACCACAACAAGAGGACGTGTCGTGCGCAAAATCCAGGTCCGTAGCTCCAAGGTCGAGGTCACATTTAGAGGTCAAATCATTCTATAAGGCCCTATAGTTGATTTTGTCATTCAAGTCATGCCCGATCTATAACTTTGTCATCCATTGAAGGATTTTCATATACACATGGCACAAGTGTTCAACACGACAAGACGACGTGTCGCCTCCAAAATCCAGGTCCGTACCTTCAATGTCAAGGTCACACCACCCCATGATCCCCCACAAATGTGTTTTTGTGTATTTTCATCAATATAATATATATATTACATAAAAACATGTTGCACCCCCACCCCACCACACACACACAAGGGTCACCAACCCATGCCCCCACCCCGCCTGCACTGACATTCATACTATATACTGTCAATATACTAGTATACTGGTCCGGGATCTTGGAAATCTCTAAAAGTATGTCTGAAATATGTCGCGTTTCGCACGATGATAACTTGACTTTCGTAATCAAGATCATCAAAGTCGTAAATTGACCGCGAAACTTACCAAGAGCCATCCATCCCTTCGGGGGCATAAAAACACACACCAACTGTTCAAACAATATTTGAATTTAGTCTTCATATCATGACAATTGAGGTAATCCGAACCTTCTCTGACCCTAAAAGCCTTTTTTTTTTCTTTTTTTTTCTTTTTTGTGACTTGTTAGGGTCAGAGGAACTCCTATAGTGAAAACCGAGGGATTACTAAAAACACACAGTCATGCACTTTCAACGATGTTTTCTGCGTCGGGTCGACGTTTTATGACAATTTAGCTTAACAGATCGATCAATTAATGTTTGTTATACCAAGCTGCAATGATAAAACGGCACCTTTATCGATTGTAGTGACACAATAAAACATTTATGTTTTGAATTAACTTTTATTTACTATATCCGCCACATTTTCATTTTGCATTTTAATTAAATTCCCGTGAAATTCTCGCGCGAGGTGAAGGCATTCATATTTCCCTCATCAAATAAGTCCACTATCAACTGACAACTTCGAGGGAGTTTTGTAGTGGAACGAACTCTTCTCGGAGCATAATTAGGGTCTAAACTTTAAAGATAAACAATTCGATGTTGTTCAGAGAATTGCGAGTGCCAAAAGGAAAAGTTGACTTGAATAATAACAAATGTTGGACATTTAATATTTTTTAACTTCGTCTGAAAAAGTTGACCGTTACAACTTTATTAAGATTAATATACATATATTTTGGTTCAGATAGGTAAATAAATATATTGATCATCGCTTTAGATGCTTGAAATGTTAATTATATGCATACTTTCTGAGATATATTTACTTAAAACCTAGAGCGTAGCTCTCCTCTCCCTCGCGGCGGGAGAGGAGATCCCCATGATTTTACTATAGGAACTGCTCTGGCCGTACACAGCCAGATGAAATATTAAAATCGTAAAAAGGGCTGGTAAGGTCAGAGAATACTCGGATTACATTGCCTTTACTATTTACCACAATACATATATGTCCAATATGTCAAAAAGTAACACAATGTTTACTAAATGCGTGCACTGAAAACATCTATAAGTAATTACAAGTAAGTTTCAATCCAAAATGTACAGTGGTTACCTAGCAACCGTCAAAAACGCGAAAGAATTGCCTAAAGCAATCTGACCTTCCCGTCCGCATCTGAAATGTTCACTCTGACTTCACCGATCGCACTTGTAAAACACATCTAACATTCCGGTTCGCTATTTTTTTTTACCTTGTCGACTTTAAAATGCTATAACTCGAAAAGTTGTCATTATTTCAATGAGATACTTTGTACAGTTATACAGAAAGGATTGACGATCTTGACAAGCGTTTTATATTGAATTATAATTGCGAATATCAGTTCGTTATTTGTGGTTATTCTGAAAATTTCATTGTTTTTACAATTTTTTTTGACATTTATAAAGGGTGCTATACGCACTAACGTCGTTTTATTACCGGATTTTAAAAGTGAAAGCTTCCTCTGTCATTCCTTTTCAAACCTGCATAAACATTTTCCAAACATTTGAGCAAAATACGCAACAGAAAGCAAAAATACTAACCCCACCATTCACTTCCAACAATTTCGCCAATCTGACTTCTTTGCAACCATCTGACTTCGCTGCAGCCGTAGACGTAGGAAAAGGGGAAGTGAGAGGGGACAGGTCCTTGAATTCTGACATATTTTGTCAAATACATTTTTGATCCACAGAAGTGTGCTTGTGTCGTCCTGGAAATTGTACTATCATGGGGCATGCCATTAATTATAAACTAACAGGAGAGAGAGAGATACAGACAGAGAGACAGACAGACAGACGGACAGACGAAAATATCAGAAATATCAGAGATATTTTCAGCACTTGTTAATTTACTTGAATCAACTGCAATATGGTTATTAAAAAAAGTCGCTCTTTTAATCACTGTTTGTTTCACAGGTTTGCATGTAAAATTATATTTTCCTCAGAAACTACTGGGCCGGTGCTCTATGTGACTTGTAATGTACGGACCTATGGTGTCATTGTGTTTGCGTGCTGTGATTGGTGCCATTGAGTTTGTGTGCTGTGATTGGTGCCATTGCGTTTGCGTGCTGTGATTGGTGCCATTGCGTTTGCGTGCTGTGATTGGTGCCATTGCGTTTGCGTGCTGTGATTGGTGCCATTGCATTTGCTTACTGTGATTGGTGCCATTGCGTTTGCGTGCTGTGATTGGTGCCATTGCATTTGCTTGCTGTGATTGGTGCCATTGCGTTTGCGTGCTGTGATTGGTGCCATTGCATTTGCTTGCTGTGATTGGTGCCATTGCATTTGCTTGCTGTGATTGGTGCCATTGTATTTGCTTGCTGTGATTGGTGCCATTGCATTTGCGTGCTGTGATTTGTATAGGAACTTTTTTTTCTTCTCATTTTTAGAATACAATAATGCTTTCATGATAATGACAATTAAGATGTTTCCAGAATTAAGGTTCTTTATCTAAAATATGTAGAAGATGTTGTTAAGCATCACATATCAAACCCTTGATTTACCGTGTACGGAAAACAGTTTCGTTTTGACACACACAAAATTAGTGATGATACAGTATAATTATATTTGTCTCCCATATAAGACACCTGACTGGAACAAAATAGAGTTGCAACGTCATTTGCCTCTTTTTTCAAAGTACCCCGAGTACTGAAGGTATTTTTTAACTGATCTAATTTTGACTAAAACATTACTTTTTGAACTTTTGAAAATAAAAAGATGCGAACTTTGTTGGTAACTTTGCTGTTTTAATGCAACGGCTTATCGCGGGAGGAAACTTAAGACGGTAAGACACGTGTTTGTGTTCATTTTGTACTGGTGAACGCTTGGACCATCGAGAACTGGTAACGCCAGGGCAGTGATTGTTTACTTACTTTTGAAAGTAACTGAAACGTCATCTCATCTTTGTGTGTTTGTGGGTGTGTGGTATTGAGTCGCAAAAGAAAGAAACACAAACTTTGTTATTCACCAATAAAATATCAGTGCGTATCTTATTGACCCTGAGTCAAAATCTAGTTTTGAATTAAGACATATATCCAGACGAGATCGTAACTTTACAATAAATCATTGAAATTACGATCATTAAGAAAGCTGACTTACAAGTAATAGATATAATAGAGTCTGGTCTCAGCGAGTTGGCTTATTTAAACACCGAGATGGGCGTAGCATGGTGTACGTAATAACACTGTGACGTCAGAGTGACGTCCGTACTCTAAATTCCTCCATCTGGTAGTTGTAGTACGGTATAGCCGCACCTCTTTAGTTACCCTAAATTAAACGATTTAATGCATTGCATTCATCAAAGGAAATATCACCGACCATGCTACAATATCGATTGTAAGACCACAGGGCCGATATCAGTCACCTCAACTTGAAACTGAACTTAATATCAGTTGCATGTGATACAATAGCTAATTTACACACGCTTTCAGTACATGTAGCAATATCATACTTATATTATACGTGAATGCATTTTGTAACAAGAAGGTGTCCAGATATGTGATCATGGTTTTAGACATACCGTTTTATAAAACTTTCCATGACTATTTATAAACCGGTGCTGCAGACGATATCATTCAATATAATGTAAGTTCTTACTGAGATGTCTGCATATCAAACAAAATAAGTATAAAAGTCGAACAGGAAATGCAGCTTTCACAGAACACAGTAAACCCAAAATACGCAAAACGACAAACATGAATGGCAATGTTAATAAGGAATAAAGGCATATGACGTGACAAACACACAAACGGTTGACAATAAGGCTACCGCCTTGGAAAGGTCAGTGGCATAAAAGGCGGTCAGTGGCAAAAAGGGCCGAAGGTTCTAGGGTGCACCAAACATCACACTTACCCAACTGTCATCCGAATAAAATGGGACAGTGCAAATAAAAAAATCCCCGCCATGAACTATTCTTTAACCAACAAGGTAGCATTAATAGGCAATATAAGTAAAACACAAAGATGCACGTGTATATATAAATACAAAAAACAATAGTCTAGAACAAGTGTGGGATGACAAAGTTTTTGTTTCAAGATGTTTACAGATGGTGATCACACTCAATAGGTTATTTTAAATTTTGCTGACGATTTTGAGAGAAGTCAACTTTCGTGCGTATTCTTAGGTAAGCCATCTGAGTTATTTTATAACTGAAGTACTTTGGTAATTATAGTCGTTACAAACACATCTAGGAGTTCGCCTTTGTATCATTAAGATCGCTCAAATGCCAAATTATCGGAACCAATCAGATCGCAGATCGTGGCAATTGTTATGTACTATTTAATACCGCAACAAACCAATTGCGCCTTTAACCTTTGGCGCGGTCGGTTCGAGCGTCGTCTACAATGTGTCTACTGAACAGAAGTAACAGGGTTCGAGCCTTATATAAGGGAACCTTTTTTAAACCATATAATGTTAAGATATTTCAAAAAATACTATACAAAACTACTACGGAATAAATGTGATTGGTTCCGACAATTTGGCATTTGAGTACTCTGTCATTTAACTGTGCATATTGTAATAGATCAATAGGAACATTTTCTGTCGATGTAGTTTATTTTGTATAGTACTATATATTGCATTTATAAGTTTTCTCATTGAATAAGCATTGGTATATTGAACAATATCTAGGATATAGCATTACATTATGCTTAAAACCTTACTTTTATGAAGAAGAAGAAAAAAAGCAAAACACACCAAAACACAACTAATGAAACACCTGCTTTTATGTTTTAATATGTTGGCTTCATACTGGGAGGGCCTCATCAACTGAAACAAAATTGAACACCACAAATTTCTCATGCAATTGTATGTCTAACAGTGATTTACAGTTACCTATACTTCGCTCACCCAAATACAATAGCACTAGCGGATCCAGGGGCGCGCGCCCCCCCCCCCCAAAAAAATTCCGGATCATACATGTATGTCCATGTTACTGTAGATATAATATCAAACAATTTCGATGCACGCCCTAAGTATTAAAAAATGTCTCGCTCGCTCTACGCATAATGACTAATGAGTGGTTTTATTAACACATTGTTAAATCCTTTTATTTGAAAACGGACTTTTTTTTATTCATACATGTCCATGTTACTGTAGATAAAATATCAAACAATTTCGATGCACGCCCTCAGTATCTTTTTTCGCTCGCTTCGCTCGCTTGACGCATAATGGCTAATGAGTGGTTTAATTAACAAATTGTTAAAACCTTTTATTTTAAAACGGACTTTTTTATTCATACATGTATGTTCATGTTACTGTAGATAAAATATCAAACAATTTCGATGCACGCCCTCAGTAAAAAATATTTCTCGCTCGCTTCGCTCGCTCTACGCATAATGACGAATGAGTGGTTTAATTAAGACATTGTTAAATCCTTTTATTTGAAAACGGATTTTTTTTTATTCATACATGTATGTCCATGTTACTGTAGATAAAATATCAAACAATTTCGATGCACGCCCTCAGTATTTTTATTTTTTTCGCTCGCTTCGCTCGCTCGACGCATAATGGCTAATGAGTGGTTTAATTAACACATTGTTAAATCCTTTTATTTGAAAACGGACTTTTTTTATTCATACATGTATGTCCATGTTACTGTAGATAAAATATCAAACAATTTCGATGCACGCCCTCAGTATAACAATTTTTTTCGCTCGCTTCGCTCGCTCGACGCATAATGGCTAATGAGTGGTTTAATTAACACATTGATAATTCCTTTTATTTGAAAACAGAATTTTTTACCCTATCAATGCACTACCGCAACCGTTTTATGAGGCTAGAAACGGACCCGAAAATTTACCAAAATCTTACGCCCCCCCCCCCCCCCCCCTCCCCCCTAAGCTGAAATCCTTGATCCGCCCCTGAATAGGCTGGAAATAGGTATTTAACATTAATGTCATATTAAAACAGTAAAACAAACACACAAATATTACATTAGAATATATGTATGATGTTGGATATTTTAAGTTACACGGTGTTTGCGTGGTTGCCTAGTTGATAGTATACTGAACAAAAAAAAAAGAAACGTCCGATGTTGATGCTGATTGTCTAGACAGCAAAACAGGAAACAATTAATGAGGTTTTAACAATATTTAGATATTCCGTCAACAATAGTCCAAACAAACATGTTTTTGAAAAGTTCAGTATACAAGGCAGTTAGCGCCCTTTTTTTAAAACAAGCATTTTGGCCACACAAAAAGAAATTAAATCTACGAAAATTTCCGAAATTTGTTCGAGACAGTATTCTCTATGTTCCTTAATAAAGACATCACACAAAAAACACATACCACAGATTGTGTAGATGGCAGCTTTTGAATATCAACAATCATCAAATTACTTCCATTTAAAATTTCCTTATCATCCATAAAAGAGTATTGCTTAGAAAATTTGAAACTGTTTAATGGGATATTTAGTACTCACTTAAGTGTGCTTATAAACATCAAACATTGATTTATTAAAACGCTGTTTAAGCTTTTATACGCCCTCAAAAATCTGGCCTATGGAAATACCAGCAAAAAAGTCGGACGTTTCCTTTTTTGTTCAGTATACGTTCGACTCTGAATCCGGAGTTCAAGGGTTCGATTCTCAATGACGCACCTGGGTTACTTCCTTGTGTGTTTAGGCAAGACACTTTCCCATGGTTCCAGTGTTACTTCACCGTGTCTTTGGGCACGACACTTCCCCTAGCCTCGTCCGTCGGATGGGGACGTAAATCGGGCGGTCCCGTATCCTCCGAGCACGTTTAAGAAACATAGTAATATATTCGGTAGTAAGAGTATGAAACGTTTCCGGATTTCTATGTATCCTTCACCTCTCTCTCCAGGGCGGCTCAAAATAACCTAAACAATGTGTTTTATGAGCCGTTAAACAACAACTTGCAGTGCCTCGTTATAACATGCGTTTCATATTGTTACGAGTAAATGTAAAAAGAAAGAAAGCAAAATCAGCAACACAAAAATATAATTAACACATTTATTTACATAAAATATTCACTTACAGAATACACAAATCCAGTTTTTCATTAATATTCAATTTATGAATTAAGTCCAAATAAAATTATCCAATATTCCTTTAATTTTCATTAGCAAGTGTCTCTTTAATGCAAAACAGTAAGTGTCTGTTTAATCCAACACAATAAGTGTCTATTAAATCCAAAAACAGTAAGTGTCTCTTTAAGTCTAAATTAATTTCCAATATTTCCGGTTTAGTCCAAATATCTAATTTCACTGTTATTATGGATGAGCAAAAAAAGTATTATATCCTCTCACAATTATATTTTCTAAAAGCATCCAAATCTAAATTAACTTTATTGAAGAATACTGAAATTGATCTAAACTCAACTGCTGGGCTGCTCTCAGAGTATGTTTATATACCGCCCAAAGAGTGTTTCAAAAGCTTCCCCACTAATATAGTCCAATGAAAACAGTCCAAAGTTCATCACAAATTAATTTGCGTAAAATAGTCCAATGAGAACAGTCCAAATTGCATCCTAAATGAATTGCATAAATAAGTTGCATACATTGTAAACATGTTTACATCTATACTATGTTTAACTTTCTTCAGGGACAAATCATGCAATGCAACATGTACACACCGAGACACATGCAACAATACATGTAAACATTTAGATATAGGTAACAATATATACATGCACGAGAGGCAGTCACACAGAGTTCGTAGACACCCGGCTATTGTTCAAATATTTGTTTGAATCCAAGATATATCATTAGCAAACGGAGAGAAAAATATCTGTATAAACACATGAACAAACATGAAATTCATAATACCAATGTCTTTATGCATTTACCAGATGGTTGACAGCATTTGATGTAAAGTTATGACATAGAAGAGAACATGCTAATTAAGGCCTTTGTTTTCTACCACTATTTGTAATTTGGTAGGCTGCCCTTGGCTCATGAAGCCTGATGCTCGGAAATCCTCATCTGCAATGTTCGTTTGATCAGTGTTATGCCAGCTGAGTACACCCTCGCTGAACCACAGCCTTTTTCTTTTGTCCATGTCATTACAAAACGCCCGATTTATCTCTGTCCTTGTGTCTATCCATTTAAGACCAAATCTGTTCCATCCCGCAAATGGGTTGCAGAAATAGATGCACAGACGACGTTTGGGTTGATGCTCTACATCGTACGTTAGTACTCCCATACATCCATACCAACTAAATGGTGTTTTATAAAATCCCATACAGGCCATCGTTTGCGGAAGTATTTGCGTCGGTAGAATACTGTACACCCTGCCACCTGTAGTACACACTTGAGGATTGATCAGTTTTGTGTCTGATTTGTTCTTAATCAATATACAGACGTTCCGTATCTGTAAGGAGAATGTAACAAAATGAGTGCACATGGAGAATGTAACAAAATGAGAGCACATGGAGAATGTAACAAAATGAGTGCACATGGAGAATGTAACAAAATGAGTGCACATGGAGAATGTAACAAAATGAGTGCACATGGAGAATGTAACAAAATGAGTGCACATGGAGAATGTAACAAAATGAGTGCACATGGAGAATGTAACAAAATGAGTGCACATGGAGAATGTAACAAAATGAGTGCACATGGAGAATGTAACAAAATGAGTGCACATGGAGAATGTAACAAAATGAGTGCACATGGAGAATGTAACAAAATGAGTGCACATGGAGAATGTAACAAAATGAGTGCACATGGAGAATGTAACAAAATGAGTGCACATGTACCCAGAGAGTTTTAACTGTTTTTATCGGGGCCTCATTTTCCCTGATTTTGAATAGAAACTTTTATAGATTTTTGTCAAGCGCGTCATTTAAGCGATGTGTATACTGGAAATTGTTTTTTTTAATAGTTTTATTCTATTGATACAAAATAAGTTATTTTAATTTTATTCCATCAGAATTCATCAACTGTTAAGCAAATTATGACTTTACAAGTTATGTATTTTGGCATCTATTGCCGATATTTACCAGGGAGGGCCTAACTTAAGGGGGAATTGACCTATTCGAATATTTAAGGGTATGCATATGAACTATATATATTTGTAAATTTGAAGATATTTGCGACTTGAATCTGAATTTTGTTTTGTCCTTGTGAGAACAAGATTTTATTAATAACGTCTCAAATATGGCTATGTTTGACGTTTTTCATAAAAGTCGCGTTGCACTCAGTTGTCAACGCTTTAGCATCACAGAGTGTTAGTTTAGTCACATACAATTATGGTTTATATCACACTGTTAGTCTTGACGAGTCCTTTTAATCTTATATATAAATTATATCATTTAAATTAGGCTGTAAACTATTATTTATAGAATTTCCTATGTCTTTCGTAGGTTTTTTAACGAGGAATTTTTTGAAAAAGCAACATTAATGCCATTTATCTTTTATATGGCTGGATAAAAAACTGCAAAATTTTAGTATTTTTTAATGAATTTAATTTCCTATTGGAATTTAAAATAAAATTTGCTGATCATCGGAATATTTGTTTCAGTATACTTCCTTTATTGACCCCAAACCCATTCGAAAAAAATACGTCTCTTTTGACGTCGTGTCATTACCATAACGACGTCGACGGTATTTATATTAAAGGTATGTTGTACATGTTGGTGATATATCAATAATTATTTTTAAATAATCAGCTGTCCATAGTAATAGTGATAGTAACCTGCTAGACGGAATGTACATGCTATTATTCAACATAAATTGTTGGTGGGTTGGTAGGGTGTTCCTACATTCAGCTTCGCATGAAGTGAAGCTCTGCACATTATAGTACACATATCGTAATAAGCTTCTCGAAACGAAGCCCCACGTATCTTCAAACAATTTCAAGTTTTACAACATTATTATAAATAGTTTGGTAACATAGCGAAATGGTGTTGCAAAACCCAAAATAATGTCGAGATCACCGTATCAAGCTAAGTGTCCCTCGTGAAGACGTATTTTCGCATATTTATATGTTAAAGAAACTAACCGCCAAATAATGGCAAAATTACACTACACAACCGTTTATCAAAATCTATCCAGGTATTCAGGTCATATAATAATGTATATGTACCAATTAAAAGTATAGGTTTATTCACGGGTTCTTACAATAATTGTGTTATTGAATATGCGTAAATGAAGTATGACTTGGTAACTATTAATTCGGCGCTCCAATTTCGGGGTTTGGTATGGCTGGTCAAAACCATTTATATTGTGTCTATAGAGTTGGGATTCAAAAATATGTAAGTTGTATACATATATATGTCGGTGAAGTCCGCAAATGAGATTGGGTTTGATTGCTTAAAACATGTTACCAATGTATACATTATTAAACAACTAATAAGCAGCTGAACATTTACAAAAAACTGATATTAACATATGGACACATGCATGATAAAAACAATTTAAGAATTAAATACGTTTGATGCTCTATCCATTAACTTTCAGATATCATCTTGACGTAAGTTGTGGTGTTTTGTTTCAGTTAATACAGACATTATCAGATCAAAAATGTATGCTCGTAAGATAGAATGATGACTGCAATAACCTGAAACATTCAGGATATATTTGGGGATAATAACTGCAATCATCGGATTGCAAGTATGATGTGATTAAATCTTAACTTAATAACATAGAGTTGCATGACAGATATCATCTGACACAATGGTAGGACGCCTTATGAAATGTTAAACCATCTGAAATATTTGGGAATCTTCCCTACATCTATTTTCCCACCTGCATGTTACTGTATTACGCTACATGTTCAACAATAAACACACAATTAAGATATAAATTCCCTTCAATATAGCAATGAGACAGAAGAACACAATACAATAGCAAATAATTTGAGGATTTGGGAAAAGTGTGTGTGTTAGTAAATGAGCCGACAGATGAGTCTTGACCGAGGTATTTTGCATATGCCAGTTTGGTATTTAAATATGTGAATGTACTTACTTAAACATATTGTTTAAAAACATTTCCAAGTACAAGAAAGTATGGAAAGCCGTTTGGTTTTAAGCGGGGGTCACAAACGGCTTTCCATAGAGAAAGACAATTTAACAACACTGCTTAAAATCAAAATAATCTTTGACAAAACATGTGTTTTACACTTTACCATGAGTTATTACCGAAATCACTTTTGAGATTTCACAACGTGTACGTTTGGAACAAGTTTTGTTCCCCTGCGAGCATACTGGTAATTGTTTAGTAAACGAATATGACCAATGACAGATAGACTCGATACGAAAACCATCCTGCATTACTGCGATACGACAACTTTTGGATTTTTTCTTCAGATGGCGGGAGGTATACAGTACTGGTTCTACTTAGTAAACAATACGGTGATCTGCCTCTACCACAAAACCATCGACCGTCATATATGGCCTAACATGTGCTAAAATTGACGTAAAACACCATTCAACACAAACAAAACCAATTAAAAACAAGATATCTGGATAGACGGACGGACGGACAGACAGAGACACGGACCTCTCACTGCCCTATTTCATTGTGCGATGTTTCATTGCAGTCCGTTAGTAGTTTTTGAGTTATTCTCAGCACAAGAATTATAACTTTACAAAGGGCAATAACTATAGTGAATGACGATAGAGTTGTGGTACTTATACTCGGCACTTCCCTTTATTACCCTCTATCATTGTATGAAGTATAATTGCAGCCACTTAAGCAGTTTTTTAGTTATGTCTGGACAAGATCGACAAAACGGTAACTATATCATAAACATGGGAAACTGAGTTGGCTCAGGTTCTTGACACGACCAGGACACTGTATTGCAAAGTTGAAAAGCTTAACCGTGTAGATAAAATTCCTATCTAAAACTGTTCATAAACACTGTCTGCATTTCCCCCAAAAACCACACCATTAAAACAACCATACCATTTAACAATTATACCATTAACCAACCATACCATTAACTAACACTGTACGCAAACATATCATTAAACAAGCATACCATTAAACAGCCACATCATTAAAGAATCAAACCATTAAACACTTTTACCATTAAACAATCATATCGTTAAATAACCAAACCATTAAACGACCATACCATTAAACAATCATAACATTAAACAATCATACCATTAAACAATCACATAAACAAAAAGATATACCATTAAACCGTCATATAACAATCATACTATTAAATAATCATACCATTAAACAATCATACCCTTAAACAAGCATACCATTAAGCAATCATACAATTAAACAATCATACAATTCAACAATCATACCATTAAACCACCATTTCATTAAACAACCTTACCATTAAATAATCATACCCTTAAACACTCATACAATTAAACACCAATTAAAACAATTATACCATTAAATAACCATACCAATAAACAATCATACTATTAAACAATCATACCATTAAACAATCACACCATTAAACAATCATACTATTAAACAATCATACCATTAAACAATCATACTATTAAATAATCATACCATTTAACACTCATACAATTGAACACCAATTAAAACAATTATACCATTAAATAAACATACCAATAAACAATCATACCATTTAACAATTATACCATTAACCAACCATACCATTAACTAACACTGTACGCAAACATATCATTAAACAAGCATACCATTAAACAGCCACATCATTAAAGAATCAAACCATTAAACACTTTTACCATTAAACAATCATATCGTTAAATAACCAAACCATTAAACGACCATACCATTAAACAATCATAACATTAAACAATCATACCATTAAACAATCATATCAACAAAAAGATATACCATTAAACCGTCATATAACAATCATACTATTAAATAATCATACCATTAAACAATCATACCCTTAAACAAGCATACCATTAAGCAATCATACAATTAAACAATCATACAATTCAACAATCATACCATTAAACCACCATTTCATTAAACAACCTTACCATTAAATAATCATACCCTTAAACACTCATACAATTAAACACCAATTAAAACAATTATACCATAAAATAACCATACCAATAAACAATCATACTATTAAACAATCATACCATTAAACAATCACACCATTAAACAATCATACTATTAAACAATCATACCATTAAACAATCATACTATTAAATAATCATACCATTTAACAATCATACAATTGAACACCAATTAAAACAATTATACCATTAAATAAACATACCAATAAACAATCATACTATTAAACAATCATACCATTAAACAACCATACCATTAAACAATCATACTATTAAACATACCATTAACCAATCATACCATTAAACATTCATAGCATTTAACAATCATACTATTAAACAATCATACTATTAAACAAGCATACCATTAAACAATCATACTATTAAATAATCATACCATTAAACAATCATACCATTAAACAACCATAACATTAAACAATCATACCATTAAACAATCACATCAATAAAAGTCATACCATTTAACAGTCATATAACAATCATACCATTAAACAATCATACCATTAAAAAAATCAAACAAACAAATTCAACAAACAAACATGTTTTACTGTAAAAAAGGTTTGGAGCGGGCCGATATTTTGGGCAAACAAACCTAATTTTAATAATGGCCTAAAATGCAATTCAATTACTTCTCTGATAATGACAAGCAAATTAAATAGGACAACAAATAACTATTACCTAGAACAATGTGTCCATGCGACACCAATGCCCCGCTATAGTCAAACAAATACTGTAAATTAAAAATGGACATTACGGGTGGTCGAAAGGACGGAGGGACTGACAGACGGACGAACACGGGTAACACTAAATGCCCGCTCCACTTTCGTGGCTGTCCAGCAGCTGTGCTTCTATTTCTTGTTCACTGAACAAATAAAGTCCGTTCAGACAGCGTCCTAACTGCTTAAGCCGTTTTTTCTCCCTGGTGTTTAGGCGTGCGCAGATGCGATCTATGTTTTTTTTGAATATCCAAAATTAATCGACTTAACTAAGAAATTAAAAAATAACAAAGTTAATTAAATGTAAATTAAAAAGCACATAAACTTTATTTTAAATACATATTCACATTATTTATTTTTGGAATGCGGTTATGATATCGTAATGTTGATAAAGAGATGCAATTTGCGATCAGATGAAGGTGTCTTCTGAAACACTTTTAGGCGAAGAGGTCTTAATTAAGTCATCATAAACCATAAGGCCGATATACGTTTCCGTAGTAATGAGTTTAACACTAAAGATATACTTACTAGTAATTACATGTTCCATAGTTAATGCGATATTATGCTAGCGTTTCGAGCGAATCAGACATGATGCATTAAAAACAAATACAATTAAGATTTTTCATATTAACTTCTGTAAAGAAGAAAAAATAATACGAATAAAGAAAAAAGAAGTTGAAAACAGTATTTACTACGTATTAAAATCATAAATGTATCAATGTTTGTTTCCAGTGTTTGCGTCATGGTCGTTATTATTATGTACGATGCGACGTCGACAGTTTGTTTGTTTGTTTGTTTGTTTGTTTGTATGGTGTTTTACGTCATTTTCAACACATGTAAGGTTATATATGACGGTCGATTTTTTGTGGTGGAGGCAGACCACCCACTTTTCCTGGGTAGAACCAGTACTGTACACCTCCCGCCATCCGTAAGAATCGGCACTTCCTCACTTACAAGTCGAGCTCCCAGTGGGATTCGAACCCGCAGCGGTGAGAGGTGAAGGTTTACAACGCAACGTCGTTAACCATTCGGCCACGAGGACGCTGCGACGTCGACAGAGACGTCTTTTTTGTAAGGGTGTTGTGTTCATTTAAACAAACATACTGAAACAAATATTCGATGACCAGCAACTATTATTTTATATTCCGATAGGAAATTAAATTCTCGACAACATATTAAATTGTGCAGTTTTTTATCGAGCCATTTAATAGATAAACGCCTTTAATGTTGTTTTTCCTTAAACGAAAAAGGGTTAAAAGAAATAGGAAATTCTAGAAATAATAGTTTACAGCTTAATTTAAATGATATAATTTATATATCAGATGAAAGGTCTCATCATGACAAACAGTGTGATATAAAAAATAATTGCATGCCACTAAACTAACGCTTTGTGAAGCTAAAATACATTGACAATTGAGTACAAACGCGACTTTTATGAAAAGCGTCAAACATAGCCATATTTGAGACGTTATTATTAAAATATTGTTTACATGACGAAAAAACTAAATTCAGATTCAAATCGCAAATATTTTCAAATTTACAAATACATATAGTTTATATGCGTACCCTTAAATTTTCCAATAGGTCAATTCCCCCTTAAATGTATAAACAGCTTACAGAAGATATAGTTCAAAGCCACGTGCAATACGGACAACTCGAGGTATATGCCATTTACAAGCATGGCGCGTTCAATCAGGTTCACGTGCGTTATGTCTATATAGACAGTAAGTGGCTACGCGGTGTCACACCTACAGGAACCGTTCTCTGGGTTTGTTTGTGGCCGGTACGTGGCGGCAGAATGAGTGAGTTATCTTTCTTTTTATTTTTTTATTTCTTGGTTAAGTAATGACAATTTAAATTATTGTTCTGAAGTAAATATCTGCCAGATATGTTGACAACAATTTGAGGTATGACATTTCAATCAGAAAAAAATTCTCAAGATCAATTGCATACTTATTCAATATACCATCACTTGTAATTGTTACGATCATCTTACAGCAGTAGTTATTGTGTTGTTTAAATGATTTCTTATATATGCAATTTGACATCTTGATTACCGATGTATTACCTACGTCAGTCACAGTATATGCACGTGTACAATGTTCACTTTCTTGACAATATGTTCGTAATTTTTAAGTTTTAAAATGTAATTCTTAAATTTAATATTTATATTGTTAAAAACATTTATTACATTTCTATGGATGAAAGACGGGGATTTCTCAGTGGAAGAATATTCATAATCGCTAAATATTAATAACAATAATAACTAACTGCAACGTTAAGTTATGACGTCAATAACGTCGACTTCATCCGCCGATAACGCTAAATAAAGCGAATCATTCTGGTTAAAATCATACAAAATCTGATTATAAATGTAATAAATAGATTATTTAACTGTTGTGCTAGATAATATGAAATCCTTTACTCGATGGTAGGCGTGTGTTGTTTTTTCACTCACTCGTTCGTGAAAAGAACCACACGTCTACCATCTCGTGAAGGATTTCCCTATTATCGATCCCAGAAGTTAAATAATATCTATATACACTTGACGAATTTCAAACATTAGTTTTATATTGTATACACATCACCTAAAGGTTGAATTATTCTTAGTCATTGTATCTCAAATACTACCTTTTTAGAAAAATCATGAAGTTTCTGGACATATTTTATTCTTTTTGTACCATTGTATTAATTATGTTTGTATAAACTGTAAATATATTCTATTTTGTCTGAGGACCATATGTTAGACTGGCTTGTAGCCCAAATATGTTATCCTCTTGAAATAAAGAAATTATTTTTATTATTATCAACTGAGAACTCATGTAATTCATTCAGCAGTAATAATAATGTATTCGCCAAAAACAAAACCGCGCATCTTAGTCTCTTGAATAGGTTAGAAATAACTATGAATTATAAAAGTGCTATGGGTATGCGCCTCGTAATAATGTAAATATTTGCTGCGTAAATGTTACACTATAAACAAGCTTAAATAAGGATACAACGATTTTAACAAATTTCTAACAAAACCAAACCACATACGTAAACAAATTTGACTTCAATAAATTAAGAAAAAGAACATATCTCTAAAATAGATAATATATAATATTACGCTGTTTTAGTCAATACATGTATAAACATACATCCGTTGAATATGACATAACTATAAAACAAACGAAGGCAATGGTATCAAATTGCAAGGAGAACATTGTTTTACAGTTCGATCGTCTCGCAAGCCAAAAACAAACATTGACTTGTATGGTGTGTTGTAGGTCAGCCATCTTCGTAGTAGATATTAAACTGCATATCATTTATAATTGGTAAATGTTTAATCATTTAGTAAAGAATATAGTTTGACATTTGATCTTCGGCATTGTATCTTAATAAAATTACCGTGATTTCATTTTTAATGTCTCTACACAATCCCACCAGAAGTTGATCGCCTGCATTTTCACTCGGGCCTTTATCGATCGTTGTTCCTGTTTATAAAATACATAGTTTTAGTAATATTCTGGTAATGTTAATGTTTTCCTGGCACAGATCCAGCAAGGCGCTGTCGTCGCACTGAACTTCAAAATAAGATAAAATATGAAAATGAATTTTGTTTGTTTCATTGGTGTTTTTAGTCATTCTCAACACATGCAAGGTTATATATGACGGTCGATTTTTGTTTTGTGTTGGAGGCAGACTACCAACTTTCCCTGGGTAAAACCAGTACTGTATCCGTAAGAATCGACACTTCCTCACTTACAAGTCGGGCTCCCAGTGGGATTCGAACCCGCAGCGGTGAGAGGCGAGAAGGTTTACAACGCAACATCATTAACACCTCGGCCACGTAGACACTATATGAACATGAAAGATATATATCTAAACAGTAGTGCCGCGTGTGCTAAGCATTTTTAAATCGAACTACACATACACATTTATTTAATATACAAGAAAGGACGATCGTCTGACGTAAGGCCATAATTGTATTTGTTTGCCCGAACGTGACCGGTCCAAATAAATCGGCCCGATTCCAAACATTTTGTTCAGTATTTTTAGACCGGATACATAGTTTTAGCGCACCACGCGGATATTACCATATGTTTCAAGACCAGACCTGTTTTACTGAACGCAGTATCTCTGTCCTACGATTTCTCTAGGTTTTTGCGACGCTTGTAATGTTTGTATTTAAAACAAACGTAGTAGATTATCAAGACTATTGCTCAGTAGGTTAGCAATCGTGAACGCTCGGCCAATCCCGTAATTATTACCTCAATGCAACGGCACAGAAAATAGTGCACTGTTGCTATGTAAACAATATGGCTTCCAGCCACACGTGTTTAATATATAATTTGCGTTGAGTGTTTGTTTTTTAGCAATGCGGATGAAGGTTTTATCAATGCTTTCATGTAAATAAACTATTGATGGAGAAATCGGCTGAATACCATTGCAACATTTGACAATGGATGATAACTTTGATTTTGAATGCAAATTTGTTTTGGCGGGAATCTTAGGCGCGATGACGTAACCAATATGGAAACGTGCGTATTACATTCGAGTAATGCTGCGAAGCAGTGTACGATATGTTACGAATGAGTAGGCTATCTGCTAAACGATTGCTAAATCGATATATACGCATAGTTATTACATCTAATATAAAGAACGATAACTCTGCGTGGAGAACACTAGGAACGCGCACCTGTTTTGGATGGTTTAATTTGCTGGACCCGGTACGGTTTTTGACGTGATTTGCGGCGCGATCCTAACAATGTAAAAGACAATAATATGGTTTTTGTTATATGATGCAGTGGATAAATAAAATGAAAATAAAGGAAAAATAGAACCTTATTGTTTGATTCTATTTACATGTGTATTATAAATTAATTATAATTAAAACAAAGTAAAAAGGCGAACTATTTAATATAAAAAACATAAATAATATTGCTTTGGAACCTTTACTAAAATGCCTGGCATGACATATAGTTGGTCCTACACAAAATGCATTTCGATTCGATGTCAAATATTGTCACCAGCGGCCATCTTCGTTTACATAAAGTTATATAGGAAACACTTGTGGCGATTAGTCTGAAAAAACTTGATGGATTTTCATGACACTTTACAGGAATGTTGCTGTTGATGTCTAGTTGGTCCCAAGTAAAAATCGGGTCGGACGGTAATTCAAAATATAAGCTAAAAATACAAGTTAATGGTCTTGAAAGTCCACTTATGTATGTTGGTATACTATTCAAAACAAACCAGTGAGGTTTCAAAACATGGGGCCTGGGATTTTTTCTGAAAAAATATTCTTACCCTTGAATTGCTGAAAAAAATATCCTGGCTCTGACTTGTAGGAAATAAATAAACAGTCCCTCAAATTGTTGGAAAAAAATAATCAAGCCTTGTCTCACATTCTTGGAAAAATATAATCTGGCTGTAAGTCCTATTAGAGGAACAAAATAATCTGGCTCCCTCTTCAGTCTATATGATCAATGTAGATCCACTTGATCAGCCACTGGATTCAACATGGAAAGGTTAACCATAATCTGGCTACATCCACAACTTCTGCTCAGAAGTTTATCTAAATTTCCAGTTGAAATGAGTTGTAGAAGACAGTGATAGTATTCATGGTTGTAATAAATGTGATGTGCATAGATCATGGTAGTATTACATGTGGTATACATTAGTCATGGCAGTTATAAATGTGGTATACACTGGCAATGTTGGTAATAAATGTGTTGTATAAAGTGTTATAAAGTGATCATGGTAGTAATTTGGTATACATTGATCATGGTAGTAATGAACATGATATTCATATAAAGTCATGGTTATAATTAATGTGGTATACATAAGTCATGGTTGTAAGTCTTATTTTTTGATAATTCGTTTTACGAACAAAACAAAATTATGACAAACAAAATTAGGTATTTTATTTTTCCATAGGGAATTTAATAGTTTATTCTTTTCCCTTCCTCCTACAGCTATTCTCTGACTTGATGGTTCTTATTAAAACAAATAATGAAAAATAATGGCCTAAATGTGATATACATTGGTCATGGTAGTATGTAAATATTGTAATCCTGTGAGGGTGACAGTGAATATTTGTCAACCTTCTAAGGCTGTTTATTTTATTATACTGAAAAATATGTTTGAAAAAGATATTTGGTTCTGCTAAATATTCCTTCGAAATAAAACATGAGAAAACATGGTTACGTCTCTCTGTTCAAAATCACTATTCCCAGCACCTAGAAAATATTTTTTGGCGGATGGTTCTTCGTGTTCGTTCGGAATCTTCAGCTGTGAACTCACGAGTAAACTTCAAATCATCTTCAGAAAGTTGTGCAAACTGTGTCAGCCAGTTTAGTAAATGTTCACTGATTTCATGAACTTGCCTAAAATACATACACTTTTCAGCACAGGACATCCCAATACATAATTATAAACTTGCTTTGACTTCACAATCATAAGACAGTAATTATACTGGGGTGACATTACAAAAAAAACTATCATTCATTGAATCACTCCATGGAGACATTACAAGCGATATAAGATATTACAAAAATGGGAAAATAACAGTCTATGGACATTTAACATGAGTGTTTGACATGAGGTATATTATTAATAAATATGGTATCATGGTCATGGTAGTAATAAATGTAGTATGCATAGCTCATGGTAGTAATAAATGGGGTATTCAGTGATCATGGTAGTGATGAAAGGGGTATTCAGTGGTCATGGTAGTAATACATGACGTATTTAGTCTTAGTAGTCATGGTAGTAATAAATGTGATATACAGTGGTCATGGTAGTAATACTTGCAATATACAGTGGTCATGGTAGTAGAAAAGGAGGTTAAGAGTAGCCATGCTAGTTATACATGTGATGTTCTATGGACATGTTAGTAATCAACGTGGTGTTCAGTCATGGTAGTATTACAATACAAGGGTCCTGGTACTTGTGCGATGGACTGTGTGAATATCATCAACAAGTAAGTGGACTTAAGAAGCAGCTTCAGCCATATACAATGCCATGTTATAGACAAAGCTATGCGCTATATGCCAGTGTTAATAAGAATTGTATGGAACATGGTAGTCATTGCCCAGTACAAAACGACCCCCTACACCACCAAACAAAACATCCAATCAATTCATAACTTAGAAGAGCAAAAGGGGGCTCACATTGAAAGCAGTCAAGTACAAGCATAACTAAATAGTAACACCAGCAGATGAAGTACTGTCCACTAAAAAAGGAAAAATCCATATTAAACAAAAGAGCTGTCGAAAGGACAGCATTCTCCACTATTCAAAGTCAAGTTTAAACAAGACCACTGACACTTCTGTCTCACCGACCATGGTGCCAGTTCATTCACAAGGTCGAGTCTTGATTGTGGAGGTTAACAGGTGGTGGTAACTGAGGTGAGGGTGTAGGGGTGCGGGGAGCGGGTGATCAGTAAACATATATACCAAATATCAAAACAAGACCTTTAATACCCCAGAAAGAATATGAACTTGAAGAGGGTGGAGAGGGGAAGTGAAGTGTTACTTAAGGGCCATAATGTTGCTAAAATGCAATACAAAGTGTACATGTGTCTGCTAGCATTCACGCTTTACTGAAGTTGTAGTAATAATTAGCAATAACCTATTGAAATAAAGGACTTGCCTAAAAACTTTAACCAGAATATTTAAGTCGAAAAAGGAACATATCTTTGCTTAAATGCAATACAGAGTTAGAATGGAACATGTGTCTACTAGTGCCCTTGATATTCTAAGCTTTATTGAAGTTTTGTTGATGTACGACTTTCAGTTGTTAAAATAAATGGACTTGTCAAAAAGGAACTTAAACCAGAAATTCAAAGTAATAAAATAAGTCATGCTTTTGCTTAAATGACATACAGAGTTATGGAACATGTGTCTACCAGTGTCCTTGATGGTACTGATGACATAGTTCAAGTTTCACTGACCAGTGGTTGCATAAATAACAGGACTTGGCCAACAACTGAAAAGAAACCTCAAAGCAGGCGTTGAGTAGACCTACAACAGCTCTTCTTAATCGACGAAAAGTAAAACTAAAAAAAATAATTCTGGCTTTCAAGTTGACGAAAAAAATAATCTGGCCCCGCCCCCCCCCCCCCCACCCCCCACTCCCCACCACACACACACACCAGAAATCAAAATGGTTGGTCCCTAATGTACGAACAGAAGCTGGGAGATGCCATAAGCCGAATAGAATACGATTAAATGAAAGTTAATGTATCACATGTGTAAACATAGAATGATGAATATCACTGGTATGGAATGTTTATTATATAATGAGATAAGAAAATAATATATCAAGAAATAACATTGACAAAGCCAAATATGTTTAAAAGTTCAATCCGTATAGTAAAAATAATAAACTAACCGAGTGTCTTTGTTTTTAAAGCCTTTAATATAAGCTTTTTGATGCTTTTTGATTAGCGTACAAATATATAACAAGAGCTGTCGGAGAACAGCGCAGCTCGACTATTCGATTTTTCAGAGAATAATTAATTATATAGCTAGTATATACCATCAGAAAACAAGGCTAAAACAATGTGGGTTGGGGAATAGGGCTTATATAAAAACTCGGGCCGATATAAAATTATGTGAAATTTTATTATTTTTATCTGTTTTAATCCAAATTTGCTATCATTTTAAAGAAATTTGTGGTCAAAAGGCAACTCGGGGAGGGAGCTGATATCTGGCAATTTTTATTGTGGCCTCATTTCATTTTTTGTATTGATATTTCATCTGTGTATCTGATCTGAATCTAAATTGTTTTATATGTAAATGATTGAGTTCAAATTAAAATATCAATATCCAAATAGTAGAAGAAGAATACAATTCCCCTCCCTCTGTCCTCCATGTGAGAGGAGCTAATAAACCAATGCGGGGGTGGAGGGGTGGGACATCCAACATTCAACATAGCTATATATGTGTAAAAAAAATACAAACAATTGAGTTTTGAGTGGGTGTGGGGGGTGAGGGGTGGAGGGTGGGGGGTTGGGGGGAGGGAAAATAATACGAATAAAGAAAACAAAAGTTGAAAACAGTATTTATTACGTGTATTAAAATCATAAATGTATCAATGTTTGTTTCCAGTGTTTGCGTCATGGTCGTTATACATTATATGTACGATGCGACGTCGACAGTTTGTTTGTATATTTGTTTGTATGGTGTTTTACGTCATTTTCAACACATGTAAGGTTATATATGACGGTCGATTTTTTGTGGTGGAGGCAGACCACCCACTTTTCCTGGGTAGAACCAGTACTGTACACCTCGTAAGAATCGACACTTCCTTACTTACAAGTCGAGCTCCCAGTGGGATTCGAACCCGCAGCGGTGACAGGCGAAGGTTTACAACGCAACGTCGTTAACCATTCGGCCACGAGGACGCTGCGACGTCGACAGAGACGTCTTTTTCGTAAGGGTGTTGTGTTCATTAAAACAAACATACTGAAACAAATATTCCGATGACCAGCAACTTTTATTTTATATTCCGATAGGAAATTAAATTCGCGACAACATATCAAAATTGTGCAGTTTTTATAGAGCCAGTTAATAGATAAACGGCTTTAATGTCGTTTTTTCTTAAAATGTTGAAGCCAAAAAAAGGGTAAGAGAAATAGGAAATCCTAGAAATAATAGTTTACAGCTTAATTTAAATGATATAATTTATATATCAAATGAAAGGTCTCATCATGACAAACAGTGTGATATAAAAAATAATTGCATGCGACTAAACTAACGCTTTTTTATGCTAAAAACGTTGACAATTGAGTACAAACGCGATTTTTATGAAAAACGTCAAACATAGCCATATTTGAGACGTGTTTAATAAAATATTGTTTACATGACGACAAAACTAAATTCAGATTCAAATCGCAACTATTTTCAAATTTACAAATATATTTAGTTTATATGCGTACCCTTAAATTTTCCAATACGTCAATTCCCCCTTAAATGTATAAACAGCTTACATAAGATATAGTTCAAAGCCACGTCATAGACGTGCAATACGGACAACTCCAGGTATATGCCATTTACAAGCATGGCGCGTTCAGTCAGGTTCATGTGTGTTGGGTCTATATAGACAGTAAGTGGCTACGCGGTGTCACAACTACAGTAACCGTTCTCTGGGTTTGTTTGTGGCCGGTATATGGCGGCAGAATGAATGAGTTATCTTTCGTTTTATTTTTTATTTCTTATTAATGACAATTTAAATTGTTGTTCTGAAGTAAATGTCTGGCAGAACAGAGAATTCATGTAATTCATTCAGCAGTAATAATAATGTATTCGCCAAAACAAAACCGTGCATCTTAGTCTCTTGAATAGGTTAGAAATAACTATGAATTATAAAAGTGCTATGGGTTTGCGCCTCGTAATAATGTAAATATTTGCTGCATAAATGTTACACTATAAATTCAACCACCAGCTTAAATAAGGATACAACGATTTTAACAAATTTCCAACAAAACCAAACCAAATACGTAAACATAGTTGACTTCAATAAATTAAGAAAAAGAACATATCTCTAAAATAGATAAAATATATAATAAAACGCTGTTTTAGTCAATACATGTATAAACATACGTCCGTTGAATATGACATTACTATAAAACAAACGAAGGCAGTGGTATCAAATTGCAAGGAGAACATTGTTTTACTGTTCGATCGTCTCGCAAGCCAAAAAAACAAACATTGACTTGTATGGTGTGTTGTAGGTCAGCCATCTTCGTAGTAGATATTAAACTGCATATCATTTATAATTGGTAAATGTTTAATCATTTAGTAAAGAATATAGTTTGACATTTGATCTTCGGCGTTGTATCTTAATAAAATTACCGTGATTTGAAATTTGTCTACGCAATTTCACCAGAAGTTCTTCGCCTGCATTTTCACTCGGGCCTATATCCATCGTTGTATCTGTTTATAAAATACATAGTTTTAGTAATGTTCTAGTAATGTTAATGTTTTCCTGGCACAGATCCAGCAAGGCGCTGTCGTCGCACTGAACTTCAAAATTGGATAAAATATGAAAATGAATTTTGTTTGTTTGATTGGTGTTTTACGTCATTCTCAACACATGCAAGGTTACATATGACGGTCGATTTTTGTTTTATGGTGGAGGCAGACTACCAACTTTCCCTGGGTAAAACCAGTACTGTATCCGTAAGAATCGTCACTTCCTCACTTACAAGTCGGGCTCCCAGTGGGATTCGAACCCGCAGCGGTGAGAGGCGAGAAGGTTTACAACGCAACGTCATTAACACCTCGGCCACGTAGACACTATATGAACATGAAAGATATATATCTAAACAGTAGTGCCGCGTGTGCTAAGCATTTTTAAATCGAACTACACATACACATTTATTTATTTATTTAATATACAAGAAAGGACGATCGTCTGACCTAAGGCCATAATTGTATTTGTTTGCCCGAACGTGACCGGTCCAAATAAATCGGCCCGATTACAAACATTTTGTTCAGTATTTTTTGGCGATAGCCATATGCTATCGCTGATAGACCGGATACATAGTTTTAGCGCACCACGCGGATATTACCATATTTTTCAAGACCAGACCTATTTTTACTAAACGCAGTATCTCAGTCCGACGATTTGTCTAGGTTTTTGCGACGCTTGTAATGTTTGTATTTAAAACAAGTGTCGTAGATTATCAAGACTATTGCTCAGTAGGCTAGCAATCGTGAACGCTCGGCCAATCCCGTAATTATTCCCGGAATGCAACGGAACAGAAAATAGTACACTGTTGCTATGTAAACAATATGGCCTCCAGCCACATGTGTTAATATATAATTTGCGTTGAGTGTTTGCTTTTTACAATGCAGATGAAAGTTTTATCAATGCTTTCATGTAAATATACTATTGATGGAGCAATCGGCTGAATAACATTGCAACATGTGGATGATAACTTTGATTTTGAATGCAAATTTGATTCGGCGGGAATCTTGGTCGCGATGACGTAACCAATATGGAAACGTGCGTATTACATTCGAGTAATGCTGCGAAGCAGTGTATGATATGTTGTGAATGAGTAGGCTAGCTGCTAAACGATTGCTAAATCGATATATACGAATAGTTATTACATTGAATATAAAGAACGATAACTCTGCGTGGAGATTGCTGCTAAATAACACTAGGAACGCGCACCTGTTTTGGATGGTTAAATTTGCTGGACCCGGTACGATTTTGATGTGATTTTTTTATTTATTTTTGTTTAAACTGATTTATTTTACATCGATTGTAACGAAAGCTCTCAGAACTTATTGTAATCACTCTCGATGTCTTCCTGGGTAGAACCAGTACTAAGCAGATGCAGATAAAGTGTCTTGCTCAGGGACACAACACATATGGTCATGGCGGGGATCGAACCCACGACCCTCCGATCCTGGGTTCCATGCTCTACCACTAGACCACAGCGCTCCACGTGATTAGCGGCGCGGACCTAACAATGTAAAAAAAAGACAATAATATTGTTTTTTGTTATATGATGCAATGGATAAATAAAATGAAAATAAAGGAAAAATAAAACCTTATTGTTTGATTCTATTCACATGTGTATTATTAATTAATTATAAATAAAACCAAGTGAAAAGGCGATATACTTAATATCAAAAACCATAAATAATATTGCTTTGGAACCTTTACTAAAATGCCTGGCATGACATGTAGTTGGTCCTTCACAAAATGCATTTCGATTCGATGTCAAACATGGTCACCAGCGGCCATCTTCGTTTACATAGAGTTATATAGGAAAAACTTGTGGCGATTAGTCTGAAAATACTTAATGGATTTTCATGACACTTTACAGGAATGTTGCTGTTGATGTCTAGTTGGTCCCAGGTAAAACTCGGGTCGGCCGGAAATTTAAAATATAAGCTAAAACGACAAGTTAATGGTCTTGAAAGTCCACTTATGTATGTTGGTATACTATCCAAAACAACCCAGTGAGGTTTCAAAACATAATTATCTACTTTCAAGACCAAAACGCCCATCTCTTAAGATACCGACCATTTTGATTTCTGGGGTGGGGGCCTGGGATTTCTTCTGAAAAATATTCTGAACCTTGAATTGCTGAAAAAAAAAAATCCTGGCTCTGTCTTGAAGGAAAAAAACAACAATTTCTCAAATTATTGGAAAACAATAATTAGCCTTCTCTCACATTCTTGGAAAAAAATAATCTGGCTGTAAGTCCTATTAGAGGAAAAAATAATCTGGCTCCCTCTTCAGTCTATATTATGAATGTAGATCTACTTCATCAGCCACTGGATTCAACATGTAAATGTTTAACCACAATCTGGCTACATCCACAACTTCTGCTCAGAAGTTTATCGAAAATTCCAGTTGAAATGAATTGTAGAAGACAGTGATAGTATTCATGGTTGTAATACATGTGATGTGCATAGATCATGGTAGTAATACATGCGGTATACAATGGCAATGGTGGTAATAAATGTGTTGTATAAAGTGTTATAAAGTGATCATGGTAGTAATTTGGTATACATTGATCATGGTAGTAATGAACATGATATTCATATAAAGTCATGATTATAATTAATGTGGTATACATAAGTTATGGTTGTAAGTATTTTTTTTTTGATAATTGGTATTACGAACCCTCCTATGACAAAACAAAATTAGGTATTTTATTTTTCCTTAGGGAATTTGATATTTTTTTCCCTTCCTCCTACCATGCCTACAGCTATGCTCTGTCTTGATGTTTCTTAATAAACAAATAATAAAAAATAATGGCCTAAATGTGATATACATTGGTCATGGTAGTATGTAAATATTGTTATCCTGCGAGGGTGACAGTGAATATTTGTCAACCTTCTAAGGCTATTTATTTTATTATACTGAAAAATATGTTTGAAAAAGATATTTGGTTCTGCTAAATATTCCTTTGAAATAAAACATGAGAAAACATGGTTACGTCTCTCTGTTCAAAATTACTATTCTCAGCACCTAGAAAATATTTTTTGGCGGATGGTTCTTCGTGTTCGTTCGGAATCTTCAGCTGTGAACTCACGAGTAAACTTCAAATCATCTTCAGAAAGTAGGGCAAACTGTGTCAGCCAGTTTAGTAAATGTTCACTGATTTCATTTGCATATGTATACATACACTTTTCTGCGTAGGATATCCAAATACATAATTATAAACTTGCTTTGACTTCACAATCATAAGACAGTAAGTATACTGGGGTGACATTACAAAAAAAGACTATCATTCAGTGACTCACTCCATGGAGATATTACAAGCGATAAGAGATATTACAAAAATGGGAAAATAACGATCTATGGACATTCAACATGAGTGTTTGACATGAGGTATATTATTAATAAATATTGTATCAGTGGTCATGGTAGTAATACATGTAGTATGCATAGCTCATGGTAGTAATACATGGGGTATTCAGTGATCATGGTAGTAATGAATGGGGTATTTAGTCTTAGTATTCATGGTAGTAATAAATGTGATAAACAGTGGTCATGGTAATAATACTTGCAATATACAGTGGTCATGGCAGTAGAAAAGGAGGTAAAGAGTTGCCATGCTAGTTATACATGTGATGTTCTATGGACATGTTAGTAATCAACGTGGTGTGCAGTCATGGTAGTATTACAATACAAGGGTCCTGGTACTTGTGTAATGGACTTTGTGAATATCATCAACATGTAAGTGGACTTAAGAAGCAGCTTCAGCCATATGCAATTCCAGGTTATAGACAAAGCTATGCGCTATATGCCAGTGTTAATAAGAATTGTATGGAAAATGGTAGTCATTGCCCAGTACAAAACGACCCCCTACACCACATAACAAAACATCCAATCAGGGCTGACATAGAAAGCAGTCAAGTACAAGCATAACTAAATATTAACACCAACAGATGAAGTACTATCCACCAAATATGGAAAGATCCATATTAAACAAAAGAGCTGTCGAAAGGACAGCATTCTCCACTATTCAAAGTCAAGTTTAAACAAGGCCACTGACCATTCTGTCTCACCAACCATGGTGCCAGTTCATTCACAAGGTCATGTCTTGATTGTGGAGGTTAATAGGTGGTGGTGACTGAGGTGAGGGTGTAGGGGTGCGGGGAGCGGGTGATCAGTAAACATATATACCAAATATCAAAGCAAGACCTTTTATACCCCAGAAAGAATATGAACTTGAAGAGGGTGGAGAGGGGAAGTAAAGTGTTACTTAAGGGCCATAATGTTGCTAAAATGCAATACAAAGTGTACATGTGTCTGCTAGCATTCACGCTTTCTGAAGTCGTAGTACTATTTAACAATAACCTATTGAAATAAAGGACTTGCCTAAAAACTTTAACCAGAATTTTGAAGTCGAAATAAGAACATAACTTTGCTTAAATGCAATACAGAGTTAATATGGAACATGTGTCTACTAGTTCCCTTGATATTCTAACTTTATTGAAGTTTTGTTGATGTACGACTTTCAGTTGTTAAAATAAATGGACTTGTCAAAAAAAAACTTAAACCAGAAATTCAAAGTAGTAAAAAAGTCATGCTTTTGCTTAAATGCCATACAGAGTTATGGAACATGTGTCTACCAGTGTCCTTGATGGTACTGATGACATAGTTCAAGTTTCACTGATCAGTGGTTGCATAAATAACATGACTTGGCCAACAGCTGAAAACCAACCTCGACGCAGACGTTGAGTAGACCTACAACAGCTCTTCTTATTCTACGAATAGTAAAACTTAAAAAAGAAATTCTGGCTTTCAAGTTGACGAAAAAAAAAAATCTGGCCAGTGTATTAAGCGAAATAAAAATCCCGGCTTTAAAGAAATGAAAACAAATATTCCGCTCAAAGGAAAATCCCAGGCCCCCTCCCCACCTCCCCACACCAGAAATCAAAATGGTTGGTACCTAATGTACGAACAGAAGTAGGGAGATGCCATAAGCTGAATAGCTTATGATTTTATGAAAGTTAATGTATCACATGTGCAAACATAGAAAGATGAATATCACTGGTATGGAGTGTTTATTATATAATGAGATAAGAAAATAAAATTTAAAGAAATAACATAGACAAAGCCAAATATGTTTAAAAGTTCAATCCGTATAGTAAAAATAATAAATTAACCGAGTGTCTTTGTTTTTAAAGCCTTTAATATAAGCTTTTTGATGCTTTTTGATCAGCGTACACATATATAACAAGAGCTGTCGGAGAACAGCGCAGCTAGATTTTTCAGAGAATAATAAATCATATAGCTAGTATATACCATCAGAAAACAAGGCTAAAACAATGTGGGGTGGGGTTGGGGAATGGGGCTTGTATAGAAACTCGGGCCGATATTAAATTATGTGAAATTTTATTATTTTTATCTGTTTTAATCCAAAATTGCTATCATTTTAAAGAAATTTGTTGTCGAAAGGCAACTCGGGGAGGGAGCTGATATCTGGCAATTTTTATTGTGGCCTCATTTCATTTTTTGTATTGATATTTCATCTGTGTATCTGAATTTAATCGAAATTGTTTTATATGTAAATGATTGCGTTCAAATTAAAATATTAATATCCAAATAATGGAAGATAAAATACAATTCCCCTCCCTCTGTCCTCCATGTGAGAGGAACCCATAAACCAATGCGGGGGTGGGGGGTGGGGGGGGTGTCAACATAGCTATATATGTGTAAAAAATACAAACAATTGAGTTTTGAGTGGGTGTGGAGGGTGAGGGGTGGGGGGTGGGGTTGGAGTGGGGAGGGAAATATAGCTATAATACGTGTAAGAATTGACCAAAACAACTCAGAAAAAATATGTAAAAAAAATACAAAATATTGAGTTTCGAGTGGGGTGGGTGGGGTGGGAAGGCGGGGCGGGGAGGGGCAATATATATGTGTAAGAAGCTATGTGTAAGAATTGACCAAAACAACACAGAAATATGTAAAAAAATAAAAACAATTATTTCAGTTTTGAGTGTAGGGGTGGGGTGGGGTGGGGTGGGGACGTAACATAGCTATGTTTAAAAATTTACCAAAACAACACAGAAATATATGTAAAAAAAAAAAGAAGAGTTTTGAGTGGGGGGTGTGGTGGGGGGATTAGGGCAACATATTGTAAGAAAGTATGTAAGTGGTTTGAGTGGAGGTGGGGAGTAGGGGTGGGGGAGAGGTGGAGGTGGTGGAAAGGGCAACAAATATGTGTAAGAAGCTGTGTAAGAATTGACCAAAACAACACAGAAATATGTAAAAAAATAAAAAAATATATATTCCAGGAGGGGCGTGGAGGGGAGGGGGTAGGGGCAACATAGCTATGTGTAAGAATTGACAAAAACACCACAGAATATGTAAAAAATAAAAATAAATATATTCCAGTTTCGAGTGGGGGGAGGGGCGTGGAGGGGAGGGGGTAGGGGCAAGATAGCTATGTGTAAGAATTGACAAAAACACCTCAGAATATGCAAAAAATAAAATAAAATAAATGAGTTTTGAGTGGGGGTGGTGGGTGGGGGAGAGGCGGGGGTGGGGGTGGTGGTGGAGGGAGGGCAACATATACGTGTGAGAAGCTATGTAAGAATTGACCAAAACAATACAGAAATATGTAAAAATAAATAAAAAATAAAAACATTCCAGTTTCAAGTGGGGGTGGGTGGGGTGGGGGAGGGAGGGGAAACATAGCTATGTGTAAGAATTGACAAAAATAACACAGAAATGTGTAAACAATAAAGATATAAAAAATCGAGGGGTGAGGGAGAGGCAGGGGGTGGGGTTAAGAAGCTATGTGTAAGAATTGTCCAAAACAACACAGAAATATGTAAAAAAATCATAAAGAAATCTGAGTTTTGAGTGGAGGGGGTGGGGTGGGAGAGAGGCAGGGGGGCAACAATATGTGTAAGAAGCTATGTAAGAATTGACCAAAACAACACAGAAATATGTAAAAAATAAAAATAAAATAAAAATATTCCAGTTTAGAGTGAGGGTGGGTTGGGGGGAGGGGATGCGGAGGGGGGAGGGGGCAACATGTGTAAGAATTGACAAAAGCAATACAGAAATATGTAAAAAAAACAAAGTGTGGAGTGGAGTGGGGTGGAGGGTGGAGGGGGTGGGGTGGAGGGTGAAGTATGAATAAGATGCATAATGCTATAAGACAAAACCAAAATTATAGATATATACATGCTTACATGCAAACCTAGAACTGCCTTTATTGCACATTTTATGGGCCATCACAAATTGGGTTCCATGGGAGCCCAGAATTTGCTGAAGACAAAATTACTTACCCAACCCTTTACAACATACTATAAGGAAACCAATCCCCAAATTTAGTTCAGCTAGGACAAGAAATGTAAGAGATATAGACCTGTAAACACAGCTTACACGCAACATTTGATGTGAAAAAGACACATTTTAAGGGCTATCAGAATTTGGGTTCCATGGGAGCCCGTGGGTTACAGGAATCAAAATTGCTTATGCGGCCCTTAAGATAATGCTATAAGAAAGCTAATGGCCAAAATTGGTTGTGCTAGGATAAGAAAAGTAAGAGATATAGACTTGTAAACACAGCTTACACGTAAACCTTGACGTGGAACGCCGACGCCGACGAAGGGGTGATTACATAAGCTCTCTTATTCTTCGAATAGTCGAGCTAAAAACATTAGATTACCGGACATTAGATTTTCCATCTTCAAAATAGCTGACCGAGATGTTAATGAATGGTAATTCAATCCGAAGAGGAAACTGAAATATGAAAAAGAAAACATTTCTATAATATTACCCATATCGCATAAAGTACTTGCATCATTTTCACAATCGTGATCAGTATGTACAACAACTGATCGACCTAATATAGGATCAACGGTAAAGTCAAAGCTATAGATGTAAATGCACCGATAAATGTAGGTGCGTCTTTGTGTTTTACACCTACATATTTTATGAGTGCACCTATAATACATAGCTAGGTAACGACGAATACAATGCTGGTAAAAACGATAAATGATCCGTTGTTATTCATATTGCATACACTTAAGGTTTACATATATAGACCGATTGCCAATGCTTTTGCTTTTTAAAAATGTCTTGCTCCTTTCAAACCAGTTTTATTATTAAGATTTCTGAAAATCTGTCATAGGTCATATCTCCTATTTCGTAACTCCTAGTTTATATTTCCGAACTCTTAGTTCATATGTCATAATGCATATCCTTTATTTGCTAATGCATGACAAATGATACATGCAAAATATGAAAGCTGTATACTTCGTAGTTTCAGAGAGTAAATTTAAAATATTTAACATCAACCTAATTAGGCGACAGAGCAGAACAGTTTGGACAAAATTGAAAGGTTCATTTGAAGCATGTCTAGAATGTCCAGAGATATCGCTGGAAGCTCAGGTGCGCTAAAAATTCCTTGTTGTTATACTAGGTGTATGTCTGTCTGTACGCTGTTAATTTATATGCATACACAGTACATGTACGCCTTAATGATTATTATTGGGATCACAATCAAATCAACGAAGTACCACCATGTACATACGTTACCCGTTGATGTGGTGGAAGTAACGACATTTTATGTGCCTCAGTGAGGTGTAAATTTACATCGAGGGTAAGAAATGATTATGTGCTTTTGTTTTTATTTATATATTCCAGAAGTTTGACATAGCGCAAGATGTGGTTCATACATTTTCGAACACTCGTTTGAATGTTATTTTGTCTAAACGTCTGTCGTTTTTTCAAACGTATGGACAAGGTAAAGCATCTGTATCCTTATTGTTTGTACTAGCAAGCATAGCAGAGAAAATATTTTTACCCGGCAATTTATAGTAGTAATAAAAATAAATAAACAATATGAACTTAATTTTCCAAGGCACGTTTTATACTTTAAACCTTATATCTAGAGAAAGCTGCAAATAGAGTATATTATTCGATTATTAACGTTGTGTTTATTTAATTACATTCTAAATTAAGACTGCTACAACCATATAGCAGAGAGTCCATCATTTTGACTTGAATTGTCACGTGTTTGTCTATTGATCGGGGTGAATCAAAGGTTGTTCAGTATTAACATGAGCAATTGTTTCAATACATACATACATTATAATATATCATGAGAGCTGGAACTTTTAGGGTAGAAAATTAAGAAATCTCAAACAACTTCAGTCAGCCCTAATATTTTGCTATTAAACTTTTAGAGTGTCTTAGTTTTGTCCAAAAACAAATAAATATTTTAGAACTATTTGATGCAGCCACATATGTTTGCCATATTGTCTGATACATGTGAAATATATTGGTCAGCGGTAATGGGGTTCGACTGTACTAAAGGTATGATGCACACACTTGTATATGTTAGTAAGCAAGGACAGGCCATCAGGTCACAGTGAAGTGAAAGTAGTTTAAATGGGTTAATTATGAAACGGTGGCCATACCAGGCATACCACAGAGTTCATTTGTACTGCAAATGCCTGACACTTGTATTGGTCAAGTTATGCATCATAGCTATTTTGGGCTTGAGATGAAAAAGAGTTACAGGCTAAAAGATCTCGTGACAAGAAGGTTATATAACTCCGGTAACAACTGTTGAGATGTGGCAGGCCAGTTTGGAGTAAACAAGACCGGTTTTAGAGGTCATGTGCAATATACTTAATTGCACGTGGCAGTCAATAGCTGGGTCATCATGATGCAATATAAATGTGGTGTGAGCCACAACAGGGAGGGCAAATTGGATTGAGATTCAGAGCGAGATAGACTGAAAGTTTGGTCTCCATAAGTGGGAGGCTTGGCGTGTCCCGGTCGGGCGATACCCGATCGGGAGGAGGTTCTTTTAGATTAGGCTAAGTCGCACACCGTTTGAACTAGTAGACTGCTTGCACATTAAAGATAGTACATTTATTGAAAGTTGAACATTTTACTCTGGTTTCTTAGTTTATATATTGTGAACGTAAATTAATAGTTAGTAGCTTAATAAATATATATTATATTAAAGACTATTACTGTGTTAAGTATTTCACTTCACTATAGTACATATAAACGTCTGGTGCCTAACAACCTAGGTTCCGACACAAGAGAACAACACGAGGGAATAACGCGACCCATGGGAACAACGCAAAACACAACGCGAAGGACAACAAAACACAATGCGAAGCACTATGGAAAACACAACGCAAAGGTCAATTGACAAAGAGTGATACTTTGTACGCATTTTCTGTACTATCAAAAAGTCAGTTTAGATCAAAACTCAAAACATATATATTTAATTGGGGCTATATAATATTTGGAGCAAATTAGTTTTTTCATAGACTCATCAAAATGACAAACCTGAATGCAAAAATGTGTAGTATAATTGTAAAGTCTAGAGGATTTACTAATGTCACGAAATGTCTACTACTTGAAACCCAGTGGTCATTAACTTGCGGTAGACGTTAATAGCGCCTGTCGATGATATAACGCGGAAAGATGAAACAACTGTTCAAACTTAAGGTTATGAGAGGTCGACTATACGAAAGTGTAGAGTTATACGTGGAGAAATTGTCAAACATCGCTGACGAGAGATATGAAAACGTTAATGACTAGTAGATATCATTCTGTTTATGTGTATACATGTCAGGACATGCGGTAATGACAAAAAAGAAATATATATATATACTAATTAACAAAAAGAAAACATTAGTATTGGTAGCTTTAAGATACATTTTTACGGAGGTTATGACTTAATGAGAAAGGGTAAACATATATATATCTATATCTAAATATAATTAAATACATCTAGTATTTGTTACATTATGTTTAGATATTTAAGGAAGCTAGGTATTACTAAAAACAACATAACTATGATAAAACAAACTAATAAAGTGTTTGCTTATAGAAATTACTTGTTTGAAAACACCAAAAACAGAATGCTTTGGGACATGTTATACACATTGTTTTGATCGATTAACTTATCATCTTATTTTAAAATGCAGAAAAAGACTTGTTTGTAAACAGCTCAAAGTATGAGCAATGTTAGTTTAGATAATGAAAATAATGTCTATGGTAGATAAGATAGACTAGAGTTGAAATTCGGTTAGTCTGTTAATAAGGTGTGGTCTTGTTTATAAGGGTGATGTTCATCATGCTTTGTATGAATGTAGTTATGCGGATGAGCACAGGCGTACGTTTTTGACTGATACTGATGAAAGATTTGGTAGATCTGTCTTAAATTTACTAAGTAATTGCCAAAGAGCAGAACAATAAGGTATCCTGTTGGGAGCGCCATGTGATAATTTGATGTCATTACTTGACAGAGATTATAGTGCATTTCTAGAATTTAATATATCGTATATAAATAAGTTATGGTCATTGTTTGACACTATGTAATGTATATCAGACTCTGATTGCGGTGGCGGGATTTTGTAGATAGGGACAGTCCCGGCACTTGAGCACGTCTTTGTGATGTGTGTTTGTGCATATATTTTATAATAAATTATAATAATTAATATCATCGTGTATGTATAATATATGTTATGCTATAACCTTTCATAATTGTGTATGATTTTGTGTTTATTGTAAATATATTATGTAAATCTCCTACTCTGGAGGAAATAAAGAAATAAAGTTAAAGTTGTCTAGGTAATTATATCGTGTGTAGCGATATTGGACTTAAATTAACAGTCATCATATGACGTATCTACCCTCGTTCGAATACACTGGCTACTAATTGAATTATCGGAATATACCTTAAGTCAGGTTATGTGTTTAACGGCATAGTCTTTTTATAGGCACTCGATTAATAGGCAATTGACTAGTTTAGTAATAACTAGTGAAGTAATGTTTACGGAGATTAAGAAGTTATGATGTATATGTTATGAAAGGTTATGGAGATGGTAGGCGCGAAAAGGGGGTAAATTTAGTAAATGATAAGCGATGAAATAAGGACTAATTGTCTTTACCATGTTTACTGTGAACAATTAAAGTTATACGAAATAATGCATATGATACGAGTGCGACTATAGTTTTAAGTAGTAAGGGTATTAATTAGGTTCACATGTACTACAGTAATGCCATATGACTTATGTCGTAGAATTGACAGACAACTATGTACTTTATGTACTTATGTACTTGACTTACGTGATATTGACCTTGTGGCGGACAATTCATTGATGGACATTTACCTTTTAAGTTCGAAATTGAGTTAATATACATAGTTAACTAAGCGGCGTAGTAAATCCAACGGAAAAAGCAATTACTATAATATGATATGAGAGAGTTTAAGTACTGTTATACAAATTTTCGACAGATATATAAGCTTAAGAGTTAGATGCTATTTAGGAACTGCTATTCTTGAAATCAAAGATATGTCATTGGATGTGCAATACTCAAAATGGGAATACACAGGGTGATTGTTTTAAGTTTTTTCGGGAATTGTAATAAATAGTCATACATAGTAAATTTTTGCTACAAAATTACAAAAACGGTTACTCTCTAAACTTAAAAAATGGTCGTACAGGGGGCATATGATTGTCATTCCGCCGCAAAATCAAGACCCCATGGAGATGCCACTTCTGCCTTGTTTGTGCAGCGTTATCATATATATTATAATGATGACTCTTGGATTTTAGAGTCTGGGTCTGATTTTGACTCGAACGTGCAGAATAGCAGATTTTGGGAGTTGAAAAGGGGCGTAGAGTACGTCACATGGATCTGTATAAAGGAAAACGAGACGGCGTTATAGTTTATTGATGGTTCTCGTACTATAGAATCTATATTTGTGTAGGATCCAAACGCAGAAATTAGATGATTTAGCAGATTTTCAAAGTCGATCGGACAAACACCTGACTGGCGAATGGAACATGAGACGGGCAAATGGTTTTGATATTGCTGTATCGTGGATTTGACATACAGCTAGCCAACTCTAGCCAAGGATGTTGCTACTCGACAACTGAGATGTACTCAGCAAGTCCAAGTGGATTTGAAGTAGATTAGGTCAATATATGTTTAAGTGTGTTTAATTATATAACCAAGTCCCCTCATTCTCTCTCAAAGGTTTGATTGGTAAAGAAATTACGCGTAAATTAAAAACTGAAAATACATTGGGAAGCGCCCAATGCTCCCTAGGCAGAAGAATATTTTAGACTGAAAGACCCTTAAAAATGTTTAACCCCATAGATAGTTCAGTTATTAGAGTGTTGGACACGATTCGTTTAGGAAGTAGAAACAAATATGCACAACATAGATGTGCTTAACGGGATTAAAAGCAGTAAGGAGAAAACTTCAAGTGATAAAAGTTGAATATTACTTGATAAGGCGTATGTGTGTACTAATTGTATACCGGTACACCGGCGAACCCAGCAAATGACATACAAACATGATGTCATACCAACAGGAGGTCATATCAACATGATGTCATACTAACGTGGTGTCATACCAACTTGATGTCATACCAACATGATGTCATACCAACGTGATGTTGTACTAACGTGATGCCATACCAACGTGATGTTATACCAACCATATGTCATGCCAACCAGATGTCATACCAACAAATGTGCTGAACAATACAGTGATGAACAATGAACAAACCTTATAGACTCTAAATTCTTGATGTGTACACTTTTTAGTTTTATATTATTTAATTTATATTCTATTTTATGATAACTATTCTTTGATGTGTTGAATTGGATGTTCACGTTTTCTAAGTATCGAGTAGAGAAACTCGAGTTTCGAGTGGAGAATATCGAGTTTCGAGTAGAGAAAATCAAGAAAATCGAGTTTCGAGTGGAGAATATCGAGTTTCGAGTAGAGAAAATCGAGTTTCGATTAGACAGTATCGAGTTTCGAGTAGAGAAAATCGAGTTTCGAGTGGAGAATATCGAGTTTCGAGTAGACAATATCGAGTTTCGAGTACAGAAAATCTAAGTTCGAAAATTACCAACAGAATACAGTCAAATATGAGCAGCAATGGTGTTATAGAGGCAGTAATGGTGTTATAGAGGCAGCAGTGATGTATCCACGTATTTCATCTTTATCTTATAATCACATCTGTCTTATTAATACCCTTACATAAACCCTTGTAAAAGTAACATCAAGTTTCCAAGTTTATTTTGTACAGTATATCAAAAATGATGTCTCGTGATCTTACTCCAGGACAAAAAAAGATTGTTTGAGATTGATAATTGACTCTTGATAATTAAAGGTCGAGATGTGTTTTCCTGAGAAACTACGATTCACGGAATCATTTAATCATTTATAATCATTTATAATATATAAGCTATCAGCATGTGGTTAAATTTCTGCTGAACATACTGATCTGACCGGATATTTCAGTTCTGCCAGATGTTGGATACACATACATAATATATATAATCATGTACTTCAATATAGAATCCTTTAAAATTAATATTTCTGAATTAATTTACAAAGTAGCGTTTACTATTATTAGTCCACAACCAGTGTATTACCATTGGGGGTGGGGGGTGGGTGGGGGGGGGGGGGGTTAATTTACAAAGTAGCGTTTACTATTATTAGTCCACAACCAGTGTATTACCATTGGGGGGTGTTGGGGGGGGGGGGGGTGTTGGAGGGGGTATACGTTAATTTACTCTCCGTCTGTCTGTCCCTCTGTATGTCCGCAAAAACTGGATTGTGATTGTGGACAGTATTAACACCTCCACACATTTTTATGAAATGTGCCCGTGTAAGTTTTTTGTTCCATTTTAATTTGGCCGTTTGGAGCCTTTTTTCTTGTACTATCTTCGATAACTGCATTATGTGATTATGGATTAACGGCTTCAGGTATTATTTACAAAATGTCCCATGTGCATTAAGTTAAAAAAACATCGCCAAGCGGAGCATATACGCCCGTCGTTTAATTTTTGTAGACCTAATACATTGAATGGAAAATAATTCAAATAAATATAAATCGGAGCGCTAAGGACCTTTATCAGATGTATTCATCGTGTCATGTTGAAGAATTTAGATGAGTACTGTTTTCACATTTTCTAAGTATCGTGTTTTGAGTAGAGAAAATAGAGTTTCGAGTAGAGAATATCGAGTTTCGAGTGGAAAATATCAGGTTTCGAGTGGAGAATATCGAGTTTCGAGTAGACAATATCGAGTTTAGAGTAGAAAAAATCGAGTTTCGAGTGGAGAATATCGAGTTTCGAGTAGACAATATAGAGTTTCAAGTAGAGATAATCGAGTTTCAAGTAGGCAATATTGAGTTTCGAGTAGATGAAATCGAGTTTCAAGTAGACAATATTGAGTTTCGAGTGGAGAAAATCGAGTTTCTACGGAAGCTACGGAAGCGTATTTGTGTCTCGTCTTGTTGGGTTATATTGAATTTCTCCATTTAAAACAATTCCAGTTGTTATGATATATATCTATAAATCGATATATGTATGTCGACAAAACGCGAAACAACTCAATAAATGCAAAACAAATACGTTGGAAAGGCTCTTTATTTTACAATAAATCGATTTTAGTGAACTTAACATTTTTTTCTATTCTTTATATCTCGTTGAAACAAAACAAATAAAAATATATCAATATAAAGGTACTTGACGTAAAGAGTAGTATCTGTATTACACGAGATATTTATTTAATAAACACGATATATTTATTTCAAGCTATGTACTGTTTGTCGATTATGTGATATAAATATGTCGATTTAAAATCTAAAAAATTATAAAACAATTCGAGTTAACGTCATGTTTTAATTAAATAATATTTCATCGGAATGATTAGCCCCGGTCATCCGGCATGCTTCTGATTTTTTTACTACGCTTTGTTACGTGTATTCTAGTCTCGGACAGATAAATCCGTATGATGTATATGTCTTATTTGCAAATATCGGTCTTGCCAAATTATTCCGATTAAAGTACCCACTAGCGATAAGCCCACTGTATTACAATTTTCACGCAAATAAAAGTCAACGTTTGCATGACTCGTATGTTGTGAATAAAGCTACATGAGTTTTCAGCAGTCAAGCAAGTACTCAATGACATGTCAGAAGACAGAGTAACAAGACAATATCCAGTAAGGGCATACAACAACACAAACAAGACAAACAATAAACGTAACCTTCCCTTTCAGGATTTAAAAACTGACTTTACTCTAGCCTTGATCACCCGGCCTGCTTTTGCTTTCTTCGCTACTCTATGCTACACGGAGTCAGCCACGGGAACCCTCATAAAGACCTGGATGAAAATCGATGGTTGAACTTGCCACTAACGTTGTGAGATTTTGGCTAGACTTTGAGAGATTGTATGTACAATAGACATATTTGCATGTTAATTAAACGTTTAAAAATTTAAAATGTATTTTGCCTTATGAGAAGCAGCACGTGATGGTAACAAGACTGTGTAACTAAACTGTTGTGTTATGCTGTAATTGGCGAAATTTACTTTTGTTATTTTAAAATAATATTGATTGTTATCTTTTGGTTAATTTGATGTTGTCTGTTATTTATTTATCTTGTCCCGAACTCTCCCCCTCCATCACCTATCGTAAAATGTAAAATTTAGGATTGCTTTTTGATTTTATTTACTGTGAACTGTTTTATGTATTTTTAATTCATTGTTATCTATTATCTAGAATCACCAAATTCAATTTGCTGTTATCCTGTTATGAGACCCTTACCCCAACCCCATTCCTACAACATAACGTCAAGCAAAGGTTGACTTTTATGTGCGTGAAAAGCGGGCGAAAACAGTTGGCGCTTATTTTATTCTACCCAGACCGATATTTGTCAATAAAAGTAAATATACTAAAGTGAAAAAGAAACGCAACTTTTGAATTTCCGCTATATAATTAAAGAAATGCAGAATGGGCCTGGAACCTTCTCATCTGCAGAACTGTAGAGTTGCTTCAAATTATGTTGTAAAAACTCCATGTTTTGCTGGAGCGACGACCATTGTTTTCTGCCATCACTAAAGCAGCACCTAAAACAATACAAGGGTGATGATGATGCATTCATCAAAGGAAATGTCACCGACCATGCTACACATTCTTAATTATGGCTTAACCTGAAGAACATTTACACGGAATTGTTGAATGGTGTCATTTCCGTTGATGAATGCACAGCATTAAATCGTTTAATTTAGGGTAACTTATGGGAGTGGCTATACCGTACTACAACTACCAGATAGAGGAATATAGAGTACGGACGTCGCTCTGACGTCACAGTGTTACTAAGTACACCATGCTACAAAGAGTATGTCTCAGCTCGTTGGTTATTTAAACACCTCGATGGGCTACACCCATCTCGGTGTTTAAATAAACCAACTCGCCGAAACCAGACACTATCTATTACATATTCTATCTTTAAGCATTTGGATTTCGGCCATTTTGAAATGTGCTAAAATAGTAACAGAGGACCGCCCGGTTTACGTCCCCATCCGAAGGACGAGGCTAAGGGAGAGTGTCTTGCCCAAGAACACACCAACGAAACTCAGTGGCACCACGGAGGATTGAACCCGGGGCCTCCGGTTACAAATCCGACTGCGCCAGGCTAACCGAATTGAAAATATGGACTTTATCGTGGGGATTGAGGTAGGCAGTATACACCATAATCACGGTGTAAGACTGACAACACAGAAATATGTACTCTTTTTTAAATAACCGGATAAGGATTGATGTTATCGGTTAAGAAAAATAGATACAAAATTCATTTGATAGTTTACCCCGCAATCCCCTTCCCCACCCACCATACATCAGGCACCATAGTTATGATGTAATAATAAACAAAAATAACAACGAAGAAATATTTACATTTGCCCCACTCTCGCCCTCCCCCACACTTCCCAAACTCCCCAGCCCCAGAGATGAGGATTGGTTATTTTTTTAAATAAAAAATACCAAACCAAAAACAACATTTGAGAGTACACCCTCCCCCTACCCCCCTCCCACTACTCACCAACTCCCTTACCTCTATGCGAGGCGAGCCAATAACCCAATATGGTTTGAACTATGAATAAGACACGTAAACATATATGTTCCGTTTGTAACACTTTGGAAGACGAATTTCATTTTATTTTAGAATGTACACTAAATACCGATTTAAGGAAAAAATACATAAATCGATATTTCTGGTTTAGGCCAAATATTCCGAAGTTCATTCAGTTAATAACATGTGAAAATGGAACAACTATATGAAATATATCTGCATATGTATATGAGGGGTTTACACTAAGAAATTCTGTTATCTATAATAATTGATCATAGTATTACAAATCAATTAGTATAGCTCTTGTTAACCATTGTTTGCTACTAACACTCATAAGTATTAAAATCTGTTGATATTTAAAAGATACATGTGCAATCAAACTTGTTTTAGCGGTCACGTAAAATGGATAGACACATGTCTTAATTTAATTTAAGTTACATATATTATTATCTTAAATGTAATTGAAATTATATATATCTGTGTGTAAATGTATGTATATATAAGGGTGAGAAAATACATACATCTACAAAATACCTTTCAAAAAGCACTGGATCCCCGAGGGGATACCAAAATGTTGGAATAAATTAATAGATGGGGAAAAAAACATTTATACAGTGCTACAGTTTATGAAAACCCAAGCGCTTTCGGCTTACGCCTTCATCAGGAGTACACAAACACGAAAATAACAAAAACACTAAAATACACGGCAGTTTAAATAAAACTTTTAAAAAACAACTTATCATTTGGCAGTGTTGCAGAAACTGAAACTTATATATAGGGAGAAATATTTGTGAACTACCAAGGACAGACAACCTTCGGACGAACTACGGCAGGGCGCCTAGCTATGACGAGATACACAGAAATCAAGCGTATGCATTCACTCCCTAAAAAGGATAGCTGCAACACACGTTGAGGAACTGTATCTCTACATCATAACACACTCGTCTGGAGGCACAATTAACATATAGACGCATACATACATACAATTATAGTATAAATGGGCCACATTTAAGCATTCAACCACACAAAGCTATATTGAGACAGTGACAATGAAAGGTGCCGGATCTTGGGGATACTGTGAATTCAGGTAAATATAATAAAGGGTGATAATTTGCATATATATATCAGGTGTACACAAACACGAAAATAACAAATACGAAACAAAAAAACACTAAAATACACGGCAGTTTAAATAAAACTCTTTAAAAAAAAACTTATCGTTTGGCAGTGTTGCAGAAACTGGTTACTTTGAATAGACACTCTGGATTCAAATGTGATACTAATAAAAGAACATATCTGGTTGGATGAGGGTAAAACTATACCCCGGCATTTAGTTATGAAGAGAGAGTAAAAATGTGAAAAAGATAACGCAAACCATTTTGTAGATAAGGGTGAGAAAATGCATACATCTACAAAAGACCTTTCAAAAAGCACTAGATCCCCGAGGGGAAACGAAAATGTTGGAATACATTAATAGATGGGGGGAAAAACATTTATACAGTGCTACAGTTTATAAAAACCCAAGCGCTTTCGGCTTACGCTTTCATCAGGGGTACACAAACACGAAAAGAACAAATACGAAAAAAAAACACTAAAATACACAGCAGTTTAAATACAACTCTTTCAAAACAAATTATCGTTTGGCAGTGTTGTAGGGACTGGTTACTTTGAATAGACACTCTGGAGCCAAATGTGATACTAATAAAGGACATATCTGGTTGGATGAGGGTAAAACTGTACGCTGACATTTAGTTATGAAGAGAGAGTGAAGATATGAAAAAGATAACACAAACCCTACCTCAAAACCTAAAACCGATACTGCAGCATACAGTATAAAGCAACTCCAAAGCTAATAAAAACAATAAATAAGGCTAAAAAAATAAAATAAAATAAATGGAGACATTAAGATCAAGGGAAGTAACAAAATTACTAATAATAGAACATCTCTGGTTGGATGAAGGTAAAATTGTACGCTGACATTTATAATTAGTTATGAAGAGGGAGTGTGTGAGTGAATAACCCTACCTCAATATCTAAGACATAGAATCGATACTGCAGGAATATTTGTAATACATAATATATATATATATTGTCAAGTGTATTGTGTATTTGTAATACATAATATACTATCCTCTTTAACCTCTATATATTTATTTAACATAGCAAATTAAAACAATATCGTTTGTGGATTCCTTTTGAATATTTCTATTTTTCGAACAACAAAGCAAACTGGAATTAATAACTAGTGTTCACATGCTTGACCAAACCATTAAATAGTCCAGTTGTTCAAAATTTGTTGCAAAAAGGACAATAGACGTAACACTATGGGGTTTGAAATTCACACGATCTGCATACGGATAAGTAACATAAACTACAATACCATTGTTATAAATGATAAATGTAGCATATTGAATCACCTTAATCATTTATCGATATAACATCAAAGACATAAACACAGAAGAAATATTATCTAAAATCTATAGTCCTTTGTGAATCAAGTAAAGACCTAAGAATATTAAAAACTAAAGATTTATATGAAGGTTTTAAATGATTTTAACGAACCACCTGCAATAATATGTTACGATGAGAGTAAACGGTATACTAGTACTACGTGTTAAACGGTATACGCGTAGATTCAAAAGCATTCAGACAGATTTGAGCTTCCCAACTTATAAACAGTCGGACAATGACATGGTCGTACTCATCATATTTAACCAACCACATGACAGGAAATGTTTGAACGATTATACGGTTTACGTGTAGCTTCATAACATAACTGCAACAGCTGAGATAAATTTGAATCAGTAAGGGTTCGAACTTTACACCTAAATAATAGCTGAACACTTACATGGACGTTTGGGAACAAACTGGCATCAATCGGGGACGTCATTGCGTTTTGGTCATACGCATGTCAAAAGTATTTGGGTAATATAGAAGTTGTTAAACATTTCGCATCTAATGGAATAACACATACGAGACAATATCACTCGTCAGCAGTTTAATTGTCATTTTCTTTTCCTTGCCACAGGAGGAATGTATGCATTATGTTCGTATTATCATTGTAACATGATATGACGCTGTTCAGACCATAAACAAACTGGTATCAGTCAGCGTTCTTCGATTGCTTTCAACAAAATATTGAATGATAATGGTCCATATTAATTACTAAAACTATTGCTAGCATAAACTCGTATGGAGAATGTCCCTATCATCACAGCTTTCACACTGAAATTGTAGTTTTTGAGGTACTACCATTTGAGTATGCATGCTCCTTTGATCATACACACGGACACGCACACACACACACACACACACACACACACACACCTAGTGAGTTCTAATCTAATCACAGTTAGATGATCATTTTTGTAGACAAATAACACAGTTGATAGTAACATAAGTATGGTGATAGTGATGATTCATCATATTGATTGACGACGATTATGATTGTTGATGATTGAGTGATATTATGATTAAAAGAGATGAATAAAATGGTGATGATGCCGGATGATGATATATTTGATGATAATGAATGGCAATGGAGATGATGGCGGATGGTTATGGATTTGATTGTAATGAATGATGATAGTGATGATGGCGGCTGATTATGGATTTGATGGTAATGACTAATGACTGTGATAATGGCTGTTGATTATGGATTTGATGGTAATTAATGATGATGGTATTGATGATGGCTGATTATGGATTTGATGGTAATTGATGATGATGATGATGATGATGATGATGATGATGATTATGGATTTGATGGTAATGAATGATAATGGTGATGATGGCAGATGATTATGGAGTTGATGGTAATTAATGATGATGGTGATGATGGCGGCTGATTATAGATTTGATGGTTATGAATGATGATGGTGATGAATGGCGGTTGATTATGGATTTGATAGTAATTAATGAGGATGTCGATGATGGCGGATGATTATGGATTCGATGGTAATTAATGATGATGATGATGATTATGGATTTGATGGTAATGAATGATAATGGTGATGATGGTGGCTGATTAATGATTTGATGGCAAATAATGATGATGATGATGATGGCGGATGATTATGGAGTTGATGGTTATGAATGATGGTGATGAATGGCGGTTGATTATGGATTTGATAGTAATTAATGAGGATGTCGATGATGGCGATGATTATGGATTCGATGGTAATTAATGATGATGATGATGATTATGGATTTGATGGTAATGAATGATAATGGTGATGATGGTGGCTGATTAATGATTTGATGGCAAATAATGATGATGATGATGATGGCGGATGATTATGGAGTTGATGGTAATTAATGATGATGGCGATGATGGCGATGAAGGCGATGATGGCGACTGATTGTGGATTTGATGGTAAGACATGAAGATGGTGATGATGGCGGCTGATTGTGGATTTGTTGGTAATTAATCATGATGATGATGATGATTATGGATTTGATGGTAATGAATGATAATGGTGACGATGGTGGCTGATTAATGATTTGATGGCAATTAATGATGATGATGATGATGATGGCGGATGATTATGGAGTTGATGGTAATTAATGATGATGGCGATGATGGCGATGATGGCGACTGATTGTGGATTTGTTGGTAATTAATCATGATGATGATGATGATTATGGATTTGATGGTAATGAATGATAATGGTGACGATGGTGGCTGATTAATGATTTGATGGCAATTAATGATGATGATGATGATGATGGCGGATGATTATGGAGTTGATGGTAATTAATGATGATGGTGATGATGGCGATGATGGCGGCTGATTGTGGATTTGATGGTAAGACATGATGATCAGGGGCGGATCCAGGATTTCAGCTTAGGGGGGGCGTAAGATTTTGGTAAATTTTAGGGTCCGTTTCTAGCCTCATAAAACGGTTGCGGTAGTGCATTGATAGGGTAAAAAAGTCCGTTTTCGAATAAAAGGAATTATCAATGTGTTAATTAAACCACTCATTCGCCATTATGCGTCGAGCGAGCGAAGCGAGCGAAAAAAAAATGTTATCCTGAGGGCGTGCATCGAAATAGTTTGATATTTTATCTACAGTAACATGAACATACATGTATGAAGAAAAAAGTCCGTTTTAAAATAAAAGGTTTTAACAATTTGTTAATTAAACCACTCATTAGCCATTATGCGTCAAGCGAGCGAAGCGAGCGAAAAAAAAATATACTGAGGGCGTGCATCGAAATTGTTTGATATTTTATCTACAGTAACATGGACATGTATGAATAAAAAAAGTCCGTTTTCAAATAAAAGGATTTAACAATGTGTTAATTAAACCACTCATTAGTCATTATGCGTAGAGCGAGCGAAGCGAGCGAGAATTTTTTTTATACTGAGGGCGTGCATCGAAATTGTTTGATATTTTATCTACAGTAACATGAACATACATGTATGATCCGGAATTTTTAGGGGGGGCGCACCGAATGCGGTGCGCCCCCCCCCCCCCCCCCCCACCCCCCCTGGATCCGCTAGTGATGATGGTGATGATGGCGGCTGATACATCATGAAATCCACAAAATAGCGGCATATGCAATTGATGAATATAAAACAGTCACATGAATATCGCATAACATGTTTGTTAAAACGTAAATGTAGAGGAAAAAAATACTCATATCTTTGAATAAATTGGAGATAATCTTATATTACTGTAAAAAAGACACCACCAGACGGATGTTCAGCTTTATTTACATATTTAGAAGAAACAAATAGTGTAATATCTAATGAGATATAAAATGTACTTAACACAGTACTTACCCAACAAGCGCACATTCAACACTGTTTTCCTGGCACAATCGTATACAGTATATTATCCGGCAATGCGAGTGTGCAGTCAATTGATCAATGCTCCCAGACAAACTAATTTCTAACAGTTACACAGAGTACATACAACGGAGAATATGTAATTTAACCTAACGACCAACGTAGTTATGCCAATGTTTTGTATATCATAGGCTCCCCAAGCCGCGTTGCACACCACCAATGTTATGTATATCATAGGCTCCCTCAGACGCGTTGCACACCACCCGTACTAATGATTCAAATATGCACTATGGGCTACCGAGATATTGAATTATGATTTGAAATGTACAGGTGCATAATATCAATTGAAATTAGTCATAATTGCATACTGTGTATGTAATTTGATAGAATACATGAATAGCTGCCTGCGTGATTATATCACAATTATAACCTTTCTTTGTTTCTAAAGATTTTAGGTGTAAACCATATTGAATTAGATTAGAGGATTTGCAACGTTAAAGGACTGACACATTAATGCGAAAATGAACACAGAGTTTGCAAAATACAAGAAATGTTACCAATAAGTTACATATGCCGCCGAAATGTTGACATATTTGACATTTGGCCTCCAAGTGTGACTTTGACCTTTGATGTATTGACCCAATTCTTGCCCACGACACACATTCTCATTGTGGTTAACATAAGTGTGACGTTACAGGGAAGCCCTTTAGTTCTTTCAACGTTATGGTTGAGACATGATTGTTTCGGACGTAATTGCTTAAGACGGAAGACAAACGAACGAATGAACGAACGGACAAACAGACGGGCGGTTCGATTACTATATGCATCCATGCGGGAGCATAAACATCTCTACATATCAATCTAGATAGTACGGGGGACAAGAAATAGTCAAATAAATCCATATACAGTTAATAAAATACAGTTTTGTCTTTTTTAATGTTATTTTGTTTAAAACACAAAATGAGTTTCCCAATACAAGCACACACGGGCCATTGTTAAATATTGTTAATTTTGAAAAGGATTAGAGTGATGGCAACAAAGGGTGTATGGACTGTTTATTATTGATAAAATAGTTTATATATTTTGGTTCGTTAACACTCTAGCTCCTTAATGTTTAATTGCATCATAACCAATATTTTGCAGAATGTTAATTGTTATAAGTTAGAAAACAAGACATATCTGCCAAGAAACAGCAGAGTTATGGCTACTGAATTATTTAAACATTTCTATATTTTACTACTTTAACACATTAACACTGTCATGTTTCATCTGATTTTTTTTATCAAACTTGGTCAAAGTGTTTTTATCAATGAAGGCTTAAAGAACCAGCCAAATTTGAAAAGAAACATAATACTTATGACCCATGATGATTAGGTAAGACTGCTATGTTTTGCTTTATTATCACTGTATATTCTTCATTTTCGTCTGATCTTTTAAATATTCTTCATGTTCGTCTGATCTTTTTAATATTCTTCATGTTCGTCTGATCTTTTAAATTCTTCATGTTCGTCTGATCTTTTAAATATTCTTCATGTTCGTCTGATCTTTTAAATATTCTTCATGTTCGTCTGATCTTTTAAATATTCTTCATGTTCGTCTGATCTTTTAAATATTCTTCATGTTCGTCTGATCTTTTAATACAAAACTTGAATGCTGACATCAATAAGGCTCGGACAAGTTTAAGAACCAGCGTTATCTGATTTCCTCCACCCCACTCTACCCCTATCCTCACACCTCCCCATCCCCCTACCCTGACCCCGCTCACCCAAACCTCACCTCATGTTTTGGTATATTTTATTTTATAAAATCTCGGTCATATTAAAAAGACTGGACAACTTCAAAAATATGTTATGTCAGAATGGAAACAGCAGAGTACTGGCCCTTGTCTTAGTTTCAATTTGCCAGATTTTACTTTGGTAACTTGTTAGTTCCTTAATTTTCCGATTTTCCAAAACATATTTGTTCAAATACATATAAAATGATGGACCCATAGCTCTGGATTTATGTTTACAAAATATCTGACCTTAATTTAGTCAAAAGTTAATGATTAACATTTTGTATGTATGCTTGTATTTACAACTATTATCCGTTATAAGTTGTTATGAAACGTCACACATACAAGTTTTCAACAAAACAGATGTACATAACTCGGCGTTGTATTTTTACAGACGTATTTACATCTGGGTGTTATCCAAGGATTCACTTTATTGTAAAATGTCAGTTGTTTAAAAAGAGATTTCGAATAGTCGAACGTGCGAAATAGTATTATACTATCATTCGATGCATGCCATCTCTTCGTGTTAATGCATTATTCTCAAATATTCTTTACAATGGTAATCTAGCTTATCGAAAACAATGGAATTGATCTATATTTTACCAAAGCGAAGATAATAGAGCACAGAATGTACATAATTATAACATTTTGGAGCTACCCCATCCCCACCCTGAACTAGCTTTATTTACAACATAATGCTGACTTTTATTTGCCCTGAAAACGGGCGAATACAGTCGGCAAATCGCTAGTGGGCGCTTTATCGGCCTAATATGCCCAGATCGATATCTGCCTGTAAGACATATACGACATATACATCATACGGTTTTGGCTGTCCGAGACTAACGTCTCCGTGGCCGAGGTATTAACGACGTTGCGTTGTAAGCCTTCTTCCTCTCACCGCTGAGGGTTAGAATCCCACTGGGAGCTCGAATTGTAAGTGAGGAAGTGTTGATTCTTAAGGATGGCGGGGAGGTGTACAGTACTGGTTCTACCCAGGAAAAGTGGGTGGACTGCCTCCACCACAAACAAATCGACCGTCATATGTATAACCTTACATGTGTTGACAATGACGTAACACACCATACAAACAAACAAACAAACTGTCCGAGACTAGAATACACGTAACATAGTGTAGTAAAGAATCAGAAGCAGGCCGGACGCCCGATGCTGATCATTCCGGTGTAAATTTGATTTAATTAAAAGATGACGTTAACTCGAAATGTTTTATCATTTTTTAGATTTTAAATCGACATATTTATATCACATACTCGACAAACTGTACATAGCTTGAAATAAATATCTCGTGTATATTCGATAAATATCTCGTTTAATACAGATACTACTCATTAGGTCGAGTACCTTTATATTGATATATTTTTATTTGTTTTGTTTCAACGCGATATAAAGAAGACAACAAAATGTCAAGTTCACTAAAAACGATTTATTTAAAGACACATTTCGAGGAGAGAGAATTTCTATAGGTAAATGTAAATCGCTGTTAGAAATACATTTTCACAAGAAAATTGAGATTATTAGTGTTTCGTCAAAGGATGAGGCCCGTCCCATTAAGAGTGTATAAGGTAATAATGTAGTAAAAATTATAACCGTTTTGCATTTTATGTGCACTTGTATATATGTTAAAACAACTATGTATAGATGGATTTTTTTAAAAGACCCGTGTTAACAATTAATAGTTTTTGTATTTTTAGCACAATATACTCTATTATCAATTACTTCTCTGCCATTTTTTAGTAAATCTCAAATGCAAGAAAGTCATCGGGACTTCAACATTCAAAATTCATTGTCATCTGTCAGTGTTTTTGATCACCTGAGCCGAAGGCTCAATGTGATGTTTTGGAATCACTATTCGTCCGTCGTCTGTCCGTTGTCTGTCCGACGTCCGTCGTCGTCGTTACCTTTTGCTTCTGACGACTTTTTCTCAGAAACCGTTTGTCGGAATTCAGTCAAATCTTATATGAATTCATTAAACTGGATTTTATAGTTGCTCCAACAGCTAAGGTCATTTGGCGACATTTTAGCTTTTTATTGGTGGAGGAAGACCCCAGGTGCAAACCCGGGCATTTTTTCGTGCACGGGCGCGCACCTGAGTAGAACCACAGACGTTCCGCAAGCAAGCTGGATAGCTTGATACTCATACTTAACAGTCCTGGCCCCATGGGGAATCGAACCCACAGCGGTGAGGGACATGTGATTTCAAGTCTGAGACCACTCGACCACGGACAACCCCAAGTTTATGTGAAGCATCATTATATGTTTGTTCGAATGGTGCACCTGAGGTCATAAATGCCCCCCGCAATGGGGCTTAACCGTTTCATTTAACAAATCTTAAAAAATCATCTGCAAAAATACAAGATATAGAGCCGTGATATTTTGCAGGTAACATCGTCTTATGGTCCTCTGACTAGTTTGTTCTAATGGTGACCCTGAGGTCAAACTTGGACCCGCCCCAGTGGTTACATATTAAACATAGACTTATATAGGGAAACACTTCAACAATATTCATCTCTGAAACTACAATATCCAGAGGTTTAATATTTTGCATTTACCTTAAGGTTATGGTCATCTACCAAGTTTGTTCAAATCGTGACTCTGTGGTCAGATTTGAACATTTCCTGTTCTGCTTCCTTTTAGTGTATTTATATTCATTCATTCATAACCTTTCCTTATTCAAAATGAATCCGTACGGAACTCTATTATGCTCCGGATAAGATTTTTCAAAAAGGGGAGATAATTAAAAAAAATAGTGAAGCTAGAGTTATGGTTCCTATGAACTGCACTCCGTCTAATCATCCTTATTATTCACAGGAACTTTAATCAAGCATACTTTTTGAGTTATGCTCCGGACAAAAAGCGCATGGACGCACGGACGCACATACGGACGGACGGAAAAAGCGGCGACTATATGCTCCCCCATAATAAACAATCTAGTGTTTTTTTTAGTTACAATATATCTTATATCAAAAACTAAGGTAATAGTAAATGAAAAGAAAAAAAATGTGATGGGGCCTCAATATAATGTCTCTGTGGTAATCAGTCAGCGAGAAGTAAGCAGTTAAAAAGCATGCGATCCATGACTTTTCAACGACTACAATCAGCTGGGAAATGTGTCTTTAAGAAGCAATAAATATGTACCTGTGCTTTATCGGTGAATAAAATACAGTTAGAAGTTCGGATGCGTAATAATTAAATCACGTGTGCGTTAATGACTAACTGTATTTTATTCACAGATAAAATACAGGTATACGTATTTATTATTTCGATTACTATATATTATCTCGGAGGTCAAGATAATCAGGCTGCTATGTTTACAGGCTGTTCCATTGGGCGCCCCGTATGCAAAGTTCTGCGTTTCAATACACTAGTAGTCATGTGACAAACAATTAAGTAATTGCTTACGTCATTTAGCTTCTCTGTATGACGTCAAACGTTCTCACCTTGTTCAAGATGCTTATTAATGTTATATGTACTTATGCATATGTTGGGTTTATATCGGGGGTATGCACGGTTTGGTAGCATGGCAAGTTTGTTGTAATTAACATTTCATTAAAATTACTATTGAGTTTGTCTTCGTGACGTATATTTACCAAGTGACGTCATGTAACGTGGCGCTTCCAACGGATGTAATATACGCGGGGAATTAATGAAACAGCTGTATTTTATCGTAGAATAACATACAGCTGTCTCTCTTCTTTGTGTATATGAAAGACTGCGGAGGTAAATTAAAGAACCAGTTCAACGTATTTGTTTTGCATTTATTGAATTACATCGTGTTTTGGCGACATAAATATATCGATTTATAGATATATATCTTAACAACTCGAGTTATTTAAATTGAGAAATTCAATATTACCCGACAAGACAAGGCACGAATACGCTTCCGTAAGTTTCGAGTAGACAATATCGAGTTAGATGCCTCTACTGCAAACCATCTGCCTAACTGTGACCTTGACCTGTAAGGCACTGACATGATCCTTTTACAAGACACGTCTTCTCATTGTGATGAACATTTGTGTGAAATTTGATGCAATTCCCTTCAGTAGTTTTGGACTAATGGCTGACATGAAAAAATGACATTTGAACTCCAACTGTGACCTTGATCTTTGAGGCACTGGCATGATTCTTGCGCGCGACACACCTTCTCAATGTGATGAACATTTGTGTGAACTTTGACGAAACTTCCTTCAGTAGTTTCGAAGAAATGGTTGAGACATGAATTGTTTTACGATTTGTTTTACCTTTGACCTCCAACTGTGTGACCTTGACCTTTGAGGCACTGACATTATTCTTGCACGCGACACACTTTCTCATTGTGATGTACAGTTGTGTGAAGTTTGACGCAACTACTGATGCAGCTCACTTCAGTAGTTGCCAAGTAAAAGCTGAGACATGATTTTTTTTACGATTTTTTTACCTTTGACCTACAACTGTGAACTTGACCTTTGAGGCACTGACATGATTTTTGTCTTTACCCATAAAGATTATAAGAATATATCATGGGTATCCGTGAAGATAGGGAGTTCCAGTCGGAGGTATAAGTGTTTTTATCGGAACCGAGGCTCTGCCGAGGTTCCGATTAAAACACTTATACCGAGAGTTGGAATTCCCTATCTGAACCGAATATTCATGATAGATTCTTTTTCTTGCATATCAGAGACATGTTGTACGTTGACGCCGCCAGCTATTAACGTTTTGCATGTTTTCCTGCATACCGGATGTTGGAGCGCGTGAATTTTATCTCGACCCTAGGGTGAGATGGAAATATCTAGCCCCGGTAAAATGACGGATTATAAGAATCTGTCATGGGTATCAGGTGAAGATAGGGAATTCCAACCCGAGGTATAAGTGTTTTTATCGGAACCGAGGCTCTGCCGAGGTTCTCATTAAAACATTTATACCGAGGTTTGGAATTCCCTATCTGAACCGAATACCCATGATAGATTATTTTTCTTGCAAATCAGAAACATGATGTGCGTTGACACCGCAAGCTACTAACGTTTAACATATGTTCCTGCATACCGGATGTTGGCGTGCGTGAATTTTATCTCGACCCTAGGGTGAGATGGTAATATCTAGCCCGGGTAAAATGACGGATGTCCTTGTCCGGTATGCAAGAAAAGACTGTCCATCCCCCATGTAAAACGTGGATAGCCTTATCCGGTATGCAAGACAAAGTGATCCTAAAGTGTCTGCGCTACGCAGGCGACACAATAAAGTGCATGCTGCTGTTTCTGTTGTATGAAAAATACATAACGGCACGCCGCGAGATTGAAGAAAATCAATATTGAAGTTTGTCCCTTTAAATTAGTATTGACTTTACTTCTTTCACTGTTAAAATACTAATGACTTAATGTATTCTACAGATAAATTGTAATATATAATTACCGTATTCCTCACCATTCTTACAATGATTTGTTTTCTCAAAAACTCTCTGCTCGAAACTCGACTTTCTCTACTCGAAACTCGATTTTCTCTGCTCTAAACTCGACTTTCTCTACTCGATACTCGATTTTCTCTACTCGAAACTCGACTTTCTCTACTCGAAACGACTTTATCTACTCGATACTTGATTTTCTCTACTCGAAACTCGACTTTTTCTACTCGAAACTCGACTTTCTCTACTCGAGACTCGATTTTCTCGGAACTCGAGAACGTCAACACGTCGACTCAAAAATAGATAATGTCATCTTGTGACTACATTTTAATATTTTGTAAACAGATTTCAAAACACCCCAACTATTAAATTAAATATACATTTCAGCCTTCAGCGAACATAAACCGCTCTCTCTCTCTCTATCTCTCTCTCTCTCTCTCTCTCTCTGCACAATAATCACCTATACGTAGGCAATTGTTCTAACCTATACGTAGGCGATTGTTTAATGTGAAGTTTGGCATATCTAAATCTTTGTAACAGTACACTTTGCCTGCTCTAAATGGAGATAAGCATGTCCTAAGTGGATTTGTTGTCACTAGCTACGCTGAGACACACCGAGGCATTGCATTTTATGAAGAAAAAAACCCCGAGGCATTGCATCTGTACAGTTGGGGGAATTTACGTACTATGTACACCGGTAGCTGTATCAGTGTTGGGAACGAAACAAATATAGATTTAAAATTAAAAGTTTTCCTGAAAAATTATCCCAGAGTATTGTAGTTATAGACTATAACTACAATACTCTGTACTCTGGGATAATGTTACGGTCCCTAGTCAGCGGACGTATTTACCACTTCGTTCCAGAATATTACATAGTAATTTATAACCAGTGCAAAGGAGATAGTAGGATAATGTTTGTTTTCAACAAAAAACATGTCCATTGTGTTTTAATTTTATATAGATCCTGATCTGTTTAGTTCCCCGACACTGATACAGCTACCTCTGACTATGTACGTTACATATAAACAACCTCAATATCGATAAATAATCAATGTCGCAGAGAATGCGCATTTGGCTCAAGCGGTGAGCAAACTTAGGCTTTAAATGTTGCAGTCTCTTACCATTAAACACAATACTCAAATGGCTTGACTTTTTCAAGCGAAACTTCAACATTTATGAACAAAGTATACTTTGATTAAAATGTCTACTACATGACAGAGTTGTCCTTTCTGTAATTAATGGTAGCCCCTTTTTGTACAAAACACGTTGAGATATATCTGGAATATTACGTGGAATTAGGTGTTACAGTATATAATAGTGTAGTATGGGCAATTTTTTGATCATGCGTTTCTTTTTTCCTTTGAGTATATAGACGTATATTATACGTCATGATTTACGTCGCGTGAAAACGTGTCAAATACCAAAAAAGGATATTTAGGGTTATTTAATTTGAACTAGTTCTTCTATATAGAGAAACGGTTCTGTTGAATAACAAACATAACTTAAAATAGATCATCAATATTTTACTATGAAAACATGCGATCAAAAAGTTATATGTTTTGTTCTGCTCGCGGTAAAGACGTTAATATAAAATTAAAGTTTGATGTGTGATAATTCATCATCGTGCTAATATATCCGAAACTCTCAAAATGGGCGATCGCGCTTAATTTTGAAACTCGGTATTGTCTACTGAAAGTTACTGAAAGCTTGCTTTTCTCTGTTTGAAACTCGATTCACTCGAAACTCGGATTTTCTCCACTCGAAACTCGATATTCTCTACTCGAAACTGGAATTTATCTACTCGAAACTCGATTTTCTCTGCTTACTCGAAACTCGATTTTTTCTACTCAAAACACGAACTTTTCTACTCGAAACTCGATTTTCTCTACTCGAAACTCGATTTTCTCTACTCGAAACTCGATATTTTCTACTCGAAACTCGAATTTCTCTACTCGTAACTCGATCTTTTCCACTCGAAACTCGATTTTCTCTACTCGAAACTCGAATTTCTCTACTCGAACTATTTGATGCAGCCAACGACGTTTGCCATATTGTCTGATACATGTGAAATATATTGGTCAGCGGTAATGGGATTCGACTGTAAAGGTATGATGCACACACTTGTATATGTTAGTAAGCAAGGAAGGCGATCAGGTCACAGTGAAGTGCAAGTAGTTTAAATGGGTTAATTAGGAAACGGTGGCCGAACCAGGCACACCGCAGTGTTCATTTGTACTGCATATGCCTGACATTTGTATTGGTCAAGTTATGAATCATAGCTGTTTTTGGCTTGAGATGAACTAGAGTCACTGGCTAAAAGATCTCGTGACACGAAGGTTATATAACTCCGGTACTGGAACCAGGCTAATGATCTTGTTTACTCCAACTTGTTGAGATGTGTACTCTTAGGCCAGTTTGGACAGCTTTAAACCGGTTTAAGTCATGCGCAATATACTTAATTATACGTGGCAGTAAATAGCTGGGTCATCATGATGCTATATAAATGTGGTGTAAGCCACAACAGGGAGGGTAGATTTGATTGAGATTCAGAGCGAGATATTCTGAAGGTTTGGTCTCCATAAGTGGGAGCCTTGGCATGTCCCGGTCGGGCGGGACCCGGTCGGGAAGAGATTATTTTTGAAAGACTAAGTCGCACACCGTTTAAACTAGTAGACCGCTTGCACATGAAAGATATTATATTTATTCAGTTAGACATTTTACTCTGGTTTCTTAAATTGTATAGTGTGAAAGTGAATTAATAGATAGTAGTTTAATTAATATTTATAAAAGACTATTACTTGTGTTAAGTATTTCATGTCACTATAGTACACTATCAGATAAAGTAGTTATTTACCACAGAAATGTCTGTTTATTGATAGTTATCGTATTAAGGTACTAGTCGAATTTTGTCTTGTAAACAAGCGCCCGAACTATTATTATTACATCTAGCGTCAGCTTTTTGCAGCTTTTTACATTTAAGATTTTCGTTTTGAAACCATATTATTATATTATTTTAAATTCAAGTTTAATAATTTCATCCAATAGGTGAAGATGTTTTTTTATTAGACGCCACCTGTAGTTAGGCATATGATAAAGAAATTCTCCTGTGGAGATTAGTCATCGATTGTGTTATTATGGAAACATCAGTAAATGCAATACAGATTTTGTTTACATAAAAAATACATAAAAAAAAACAATTATTGTAGTAGTACATTATGAGATATGTATTTTAATAGTATAGACACTTATAAATATAATAAAAAGGAAAGTAAATATAATTTATAAATAAAATAATTATATCTTGCATATACTGCACACTTAATTCCATATATATATACAAGGAAATCCCAAGATGTTTTGTAAAAAAAAAAGGTGCAGTTAGTTAGAGAAAGGACACAACTGTGATGTTGTAGACGTGTTAATCACAGTACACGTTGTAACAAGAAATTCATAAATGCTGAAGTCCTACTTTGAAAAATTGAGCCAGTTCAGTACTGTATTTAATGTTAAGTGATTGCAACATTTAAAGCCTTAGTTTGCTCACCTGCTTGAGCCAAATGGGATTTTTCCCGGGGGCTCATATGGTAGAGAGACTTTAAACCTTAGAAATCTTCATCATCTCGGTAAGGGTTGATATATATTTATTTTTTTTAGTGTTTTTTTTCGGTTTTTTTTAACCATTCCGATTCTCCGACTGAACTTTATATTTAAATTTAAATACAAATAAACAATACCGTTATCGAGATATTGCGAATGCGTTTTCCGTAAAATTACGCATTTAGACAAAAACTTTTTACATAGCCTTAAGTGTGATCATATTTATTTCCGCGAATTATAGGAGTTACTTAACAAGGTAAGCTATTCCTTATTGCGAAGATATTCGTACCAAAGGATATTTGAATGCCGCTTTGAAAGGTATGGAACCTTAGAAAGCGTCTGTCCGAAAAGCATTTAATACTATGACATAACTATATATCAAAAACAAATTGTTTCGGTAATAAAAATTGAGGGAAATCATTACTCTTAAAACTAGCATCTGGCTAAAAGACGTCTATGTATTATCATTTTTAATAAAACGTTCCACATTGTCACTACGTATATATATATATATATATATATATATATATATATATATATATATGGAGAAATATTTGTGAACTACCAAGGACAGACAACCTTCGGACGAACTATGGCAGGGCGCCTAGCTATGACGAGATACACAGAAATCAAACGTATGAATTCACTCCTTAAAAAAGGTAGCTGCAACACACGATGATGAACTGTATCTCTACATCATAACACACGTCTGGAGGCACACTTAACATATACATACAATTATAGCTCATATGAGTGGGCCACATTTAAGCGTTCAACCACACACAGCTATATTGACACAGTGACAATGAAAGTCAATAAAGTCAAGTGGCAATAAAAATGGTTAACATTTTTTGTACATAATAATTTTTTTTAGCTCTACTTGGTCCGTCCGTCTGTTAACTTTTTGTTCCAGCGCTGTAGCGTTTTCCTTTTTCATTCGATCTTTATCAAACTTTACCAGACTGTTAATATAAGTAAAAGTTCGGACAAATTCGATAACCAGCAATATCTGAGCAGAAACACTAGAGTTATGGCCCTTGAATTAACGAAAACTGCTATATGTTTTCGTGTCTACACTCCAGCCCCTTTATTTTTCATATGATCTTTAGCAAACTGTATCACGTTGTTAATATTAATGAAAGCTTAGACGAATTCGAAACCAGCCAAATCGGACCTGTAACACAATAGTAATTAACAAACATTGCTAAACTTGTGTCTAGTGGATACTTTTCTCCCAACCTTTAGCAAACTTTACATTGAGATCAATGAAATCTTGGACAAGTTAAATAAAACACCTTCTATCAGATCAAAAATACCGACTTCAGTTTTCATCTGATCTTTACCGGATTGTTAATATTACTGAAAAGTAGGACAAGTTTGAAAACTAAACAGATTGAACCAGTAACACCAGAGCTATGTAATGTAAAATGCTATATTTTGACTTGTGCAGATGATGGGGCCTTCAATTTTCTTATGATTTTTAACAAACATATATAAATAAAATCTGGGACAAGTTTGAATTCAATCAAGATTGGACCAGCAATTGCAGAGTTACATCCCTTGATTTTCTTACACAAAATTGCGGCGTCTTTGATGCCTTGCATCAAAATTCGTCTTGTTCGCTTATATGGTTTTCATAATTGCACATGGTAAGGTAGCAATGAACAGTTTCTGTGAGTTTTTCACTTTGATAACGCAATCTTATAAATTACACATGGTAGCAGTGAAAAGTTTATCTGTGTTGTAATGCACACGCTAACGCAAACGCATCCCTTACATTCGAACACTTGTATTTCTGTGCTGATGTGTAATTCTAGCACGTCTAGTAGGTGAATATGTAATCAATATGTAACGCATGTCAAGGATTTGATCAGAGCGAAGCGAGGTCGCCCACCTTGATCCAAAATGTTTGGTAGAAGAACTGATAGTAAAAATGGGAATAAAGTGTTTGGTAAGAAAAAACGGTCGTGGCGTGTTTACGTCTTCCTGACAACATTATTATTTTCATTGTTTTTTAAACACCCATGACTTGATCGGTTATTATGCTAAACTTTGTTCACGGTTTCTACCCACATATAATGCTATTTTCTCTCGGCAGCTATTTCACGCTTACGTTAAACTTTGCTTGTCTTCCTTGTTACGGTAAGTAGGAAGCAGGCGATCAGTTTCGCAATAAAACGTATTTAAGCTATCAAAGGCAATGAAGGCATATATTCAAACACAAAGAACTTTGTAAATGAATGTAAATCCTTAACATATTATATAATGCATTATTTCACTTTATTAAACCTAGTACTCATTATAGTCGATATGAGTTATTGACCCTATAAATCTATACATTATCATATTATATAATTCTAATATTCTAAATAGTGTAATTTAGAACTGTAATACAGTTCTGAAAATGGCAGCTTCTACAACCGTTTCAGAAGAAAATTTAATCCTCTTTTTTTGATCATTTGATTTGATAATTGTTCGATTTTTACGGTTGGCGGGAGATACATGTATACCGTACTGGTCCTACCCAGGAATACATCGTTGGTGTTCCTCACCACTACAAGTCGACCGTCATACATAGCCTAAAATGTACTGATAACTACGTGAAACACCAAACAAACAGTTTTTCAGAAATCTCAATAATGGTTTGAAAATATGCCTAAATTCCCTTTAAGATACTAAATGTACATCAGAGCAATGCCAACCTGTCAGCCATTTTATATTTCATTAAAAATTAGTGTATTTATTGAAATGTTTACCTTTTTCTATATCTCCTTTTCGATGTAACGCTAGTAAACCGACCGCTATACACACCTGTCCTTAAAAAGGTACACTAAATTACAGATAAAACGCTTGACTGCCTGCACTTGACACAGCTATAACTACAATATTCACCCCAGTATACCGACAGGGAATAAAGCAGTTGGCAGTGATTGATACAGTCGGTAGTGTCTATAACGCAATGTATGACTTAGATAAGTATTTCAATTATTTTGCCCCTTTGTGATGAGTATTTTCTAAAAGAACTACATAGGCTTAATGTGTACTAATTTTAGAATATGCATACTATTTTTGGTGAAATATGAAGGTATCTTATTTGAAATAGAACAACTGACAGATAAGTTTTTGTGCAAATTGCTTTTTGACATTAACGAACAAAATGCTCGTACACGTTTGAACATTCAGCTCATTTGGGCTAATAGCCATAATAAACAATCATCCTAGCATACACAGTCAAAATTTTAGCGCGCAAAATGCATTTCTTAAAGAGTTGTGAGAATATTTAAACGAGACTAGGGTAAGAATAAATGCAACGAAATGCAGCAGTTGTAAAATAGTTTGGCAGCGATTTGAAGCAGTTGATCAAGATTTTTTCGACATCAAATGAAATGGCCATTTTAAAGCTTATATTTATCCAAAGTTGTTTATGAATGTATTTTCAGCTTACCTAAAAACGAACAGATATTACTGCAAACATTTCTGAACACTTACATCCTCTGTCAACGTTTTTACTAATTGATATTTTTCTTAAGAACAATACCAAATCATTTAAATTTCTGCATAGATCACTATATGATACTGCTTTTTCTGTTATAAATAGGACACAGGTTATTTAGTAACTAGTTTAAAAAGTTCAACGTCCTATGAACGATTGCACATTGTATTACATTATAGTACTACACATGTAGTTCGTAGTATCGTCAATGGCAATATTTTGGTGCTCTCTGTACTTCGGTAGTATCCAATTAACTATTTGAACAGCATAAAGAAACAGATTGCAACGCTTTTCAAACTTTTCTAACTTTCGATTAAATTGATTGCTACGATTTGTTAATTATAATCATAAATAGTGCATCAATAGATTTGTTTTAGCAAATTGCATACGGTCATATTAATAACATATTTCGTTAATTTTGTAATCTGTGAAAGTGCGGCTTAAAAAAACAGTACATTCGAGACAATTCAATAAATTGATCAGTCTTTTCAGCACTTTAATTTGAAATTAATGATATGTAACCTTGATGTAGCTGTAGTTAAGTCCCTTAAATATAATTAAGCCACGTAAACATTTGTTAAGGTCTGAGAACGTATCTTTTTGTAAATTTACACCTGCACTCTTAATAAATATTCATGCAGTTCAATACTTTATTATTTATCAATGGACGGCAAACGATAGTATATGTTTTTCCATATTGATTACTGCATTTTCACATATTTGCACAAAACTATTATATTCTGCATATAAACAGCAAAAGTACAGAAAGCACCAAAATATTGTCATTGACGATAATAATTAAGATACATGCGTAATAATATAATGAAATACAATGTGAAATCGTTCATATGACGTTGATCGCGTTACTTGTTAAACTAGTTACTAAATAACCGGTGAACTATTTACAACAGAAAATCAGTATCATATGCATGTAGTGATCTATGCAGAAATTTAAATGACTTGATATTGTTCTTAAGAAAAAGATCAATTAATGAAAACATTAACAGAGGATGTAAGTGTTCAGAAATGTTTGCAATAACAGCTGTTCGTTCTTAGGTAAGCTGAAAATACATTTATAAACGATTTGGGATATATATATAAGCTTTAAAATCGCCGTTTCATTTGATCGCGCAAAAATCTTGATCAACTGCTTCAAGTCGCTGCCAAAATAGTTTACAACTGTTGCATTTCGCTGCATTTTTTCTTACCCTAGTCTCGTTTAAAAAATTCACAACTCTCCAAGAAATGCATTTTCCGCGCTAAAATGTTGACAGTGTATGCTAGGATGAGTGTTTTTATGCATGTAATCCCAATTGGACTGAATGTTCAAACGTGTACGAGCATTTTGTCAAAAAGCAATTTTTTTACACCAAAAAACTTATCTGTCAGTCGCTCAATTTCAAATAATTTACCTTCACATTTTACCAAAAATGGCATGCATATTTTAGAATTAGTGCACATTAAGCCTATGTAGTTCTTTTAGACAATACTCCTCACAAAGGGGCAACATACTTGAAATACTGACCTTAGTCATACATTGCTTTCTGGACACTACCGACTGTATCAATCGCTGCCAACTGCTTCATTCCCTGTCGGTATACTGGGGTTATATTTGGTAACTGAATCTTCACCTGTGTTGATAAGTACACAGGAAGTAAAATTCACTTTGGTATTCATTTTATTTGTATAGTACTATTATCCCTACCCTTTTCTGCGATAAAACGCATTTTTTGAATCTGTCTTTTCCTTTATTTTTTTTATTTATTTATTTTTTTCTTTTTTTTATCTCTCTGACATACCTTCATTTACTTAATTTTGAGAGCTAAGAAACATCCACATGGTTGTATGATGATTTTATTTATCAACATGAAAATGTTGAAAGTGAAAGCAGATTGCATGTGAGAGGTGCCGAATGAATGCAGATTTTTACGGTGTCAAACATTATTGGGTGAGACACGTCATACAATTGTTATCATCTTAATATAGTGTGATGCAGATTTTGTATGCATATACTTTTTAACTGGGATTGAATCTGTCTGTAGACTGAGTTGTTGTTTTTATAATGGAATCATTTGAAAATGACAAATCTGTATTACACTGTTTTAGTGACATAATATATTACAGGTGCAGAGTAAGTGTGTCAGTGTATGTCCTAGAAATGGTGGGACGTGGGAAGGGGAACACGGGGGCGGCGGGTGGGCATACCACTCCGAGAATTTGACTGTTCCAGATAATATTCGTACTCCCACCCATAAGGAAGGATGTTAAACCCAAAATACACCTTCACTGGAATTACACATCGCCATCCAGAAAAATCTATACAAAATAACCCTTGGACTATTTTTTCCTTAAAGATACCCCGCTGGAAATTCCTTTCATTCCACTCCTAGAAAACTCTACAAATCTCTACAAAATATCTAACCTCACATACTCCGCCCCCACCCCCACACACACCTCCACAGGATTAAAGAAATAAAAGAACAACAAATACCACGCAGGTGGAAAAGCGTTGAAATCCCGAACCCCTGGAAAATATCCCCCACTCCTTCCGAAAAAAATCTTCCCCCATCACCGTCAAACACATTTTTTCCTACTTAGCGGGGTACGGATATTTCCTGGAATAGCCCAATTTGATCAATAACGTTTGACACAGGGGTAGGAATTTAAGAACGGAAAATGGTATGGTACCAACATGGGACTACCCTGGAAAATGTTGCTCCTAGGGTGGGAATTTAATAGTACACTTGTCTAACTCCCTTGAATATTCCTGTCACTCCCACCTCCCACAATCCTAACCCGACGAAGGGAAATATTTGTTTTGCGTGTTTCTCCTCAGTAATAGTTGATTTTCGTGCGAGCGAGGATACATCGTTCCGACTTTTGCTCATAAATGAAATTCTTTATTAATTTGTAAAATTACTTAAAATTGCATGTATTCAACAATCATTTCAGATTTGAGCAAAACTTCACATTTAATGTTAAACTTATAGATAGGAAAAGGTACTTAATATAGATATAAAAATCGAACAGGAAAAGCAGCATTCAAGGACGACAGTCAACCACAAACACACAGAAACAGAAACAAAGATGAATAAAAGGACAAATAAGACATCACAAACACAAAAGGGTTGACAATAGGGCTACCGCCTTGGAACGGTCAGTGGCAAAAAAGGTCGCTTTGGTTTAAACCAGTTTCTAGGGTGCACCAAACCTCGAACCATTGAGGGCACGACAATAAATATAAAAAGATCGGACAGGGAAAGTAGCATTCAAGGAGGACAGTAAACCACAAAACACAGAAACAAACACGCAAACAGACAAACAAGAAGGCAAAAGCAATAATAAATGCAAACGACATCACAAACACAAAAAGGGTTGACAATAGGGCTACCGCCTTGGAACAGTAAGTGGCAAAGTAGGCCACTGGGGGTTTAAACCGGTTCTAGGGTGCACCAAACCTCACACTTACCCTACTGTCATCCCATTAAAACAGGACAGTGTAAATGAAGAAATCCCCGCCATGATCTAATCTCTAACCAACAAGGCAGCATCAATAGGCAATATAAGTAAAACACAAATATGCTCGTGTAAATATAATACAAAAAAACAATGGCCTAGAAAGCCACAATGAAGGTACTCAATGACTTTGCAGAAGCCAGAGCAGTAAGAGAATAAACCATTAAGGGCACGACAAGAAAGATCATGGACAAACATCAAACGCCACCGTCCCAATGGGCTTTAGGTAGGCGTCATCAAAGGGTCCACAGCCTGTCCGGTCACCGTACATTTAAAGAGGAAAGCATAGTGGCGAACTGTAAAAGGGTCCACCACCAAGCATGCAGTACGTTGCAAAATGATAGGGTCATAACCTCTTTTGATAAACTTTTTAACAAGTTTAACAAAGATAATATGAAAGTGATCATGACCTAGAATCTTACGAAGTTTATAAATCACATCACCATAGAAGTCAGGTTGTGATAGTCCTTGTCGCAGAAGAGTCCTTAAATTATTTTTATATTTGGAAAGAAGATCAGGGTTACGATTATAAAATTTTGCAAAGGTTTTACGAAGTTTATGGTAACGGTAACCCTGATTGAGTAACTTTTTAGTTATACAAAGATTACGAATATTAAAGTCCTCAACTCGAGTACAAGCTCTAGAAAAACGAATAAGTTGAGACACATATACCCCATAAGAAGTTGCTCGGGGAACATCCCCATCCAAGTGGGGATAATTAACAATGTCAAAATTAAAATCATCTCTCTTGTCATAGATTTTGCTAATTATTTGACCATTTTCAATCGAGAGATCTAAATCAAGAAAAGAAGCGTTATTATCAGATATATTAGCTTTGTTAAGCTGAAGTTATTTAGGATAAATATAATTAACCATAGTTGGAAAGAAAGGGTTGTCAATGTTCAATATGTCATCCAGATACCGAGAGGTATCATTAAAGGCTTCAATAACATCTGCCTGGGTATCTGGTGAAAGACTCAACATGAAATCCCTTTCATAGCAAAATAAGAACAAATTTGCGACAAGTGGTGCACAGTTCGTACCCATAGGGATACCAACAATTTGTCTATAAACGGTGGTTCCATACCTGACGAAAATATTATCTAATAGGAAGATGAGTGCTTCACAAACTTCATAGCAAGTCCACATAGTATAATTGTCAAAACTGCCGTTAGTAAAAAACGCTTTTATATTATTACATGCCAAAAATGTAGTATTTTCTCTAGCAAATGTTTTTTGAATAAGAGAAATTAGCTTGTCTTTAATAAGGTGATGTGGTAAGGTTGTATATAGTGTAGAGAAGTCATAAGTGCTTATTGATGAAACTTGACCTTTCTTGAACATTTTATCAAGAACGTCTCCTGAATATTTTATAGACCAAAATAAATTAATCCCAGAGTTTTCATAAGTTTTATCACAATATAGTTTAACGTGATCTTTAACGGCAGTAAGACAAGAAGTTAAAAGTTTGGAGATGTTTGTTGTGGTGCTGGCACTAGAATTCGAAATAAAGCGAGCCTTATATGGATTTTTATGTAATTTAGTAATCCAGTACATAGTAGGCAGTTTATTTTGCTTATCGTTTACACCAGCCTTGAAAGTAGTGCACCGAGTGATATGTGCGGAAACAACATCATCCTCGGTAGAATTAACTGGAGTATACGAATTGGTGCTGCAGAGTTCCAGAGATAAAACATTGACGTAATGTAGGCGTCAAACAATAATTACATTATTACCTGCTTTATCTGCAGGAACTAAAACAAATTTATTATGAAATTCCTGAATTCCCGATTTTAAATTACGAAAGGAAAACCTAGGTCTCGGAGGAAGTAAAGAGGGGTTAGCATTATAAAAGTTAATACGTGTATCTATAATTTTCAGAATTGACTTTTTCCAAGTAGAAAGTGAGTTTGGGTCCGCATGTTCTCTACGACACCATTTGATACTAAAATATTCAATGGAGTGGGCGATCTGGGCACGACAGGCATTAAAATCAATAGTTGAAGGTAATCTATATTTAGGACCTTTCGAAAACAAATGCCGAATACGTTTATCAATAATATCAAAATTACCGGTGACAAGACTGCAGACAAACATCAAACGTCACCGTCCTTTTGGGCTTTAGGTATGTTTTGTATGAAAACTCCATGTTTGTGGGACAGTTAGACTGAAAAATCGCTAATTAGAAGTTCCTGCAAACGTTGCTGCATTTTGTAATCAACCTCTGATAAGACGCACCATTGGTCAGCTGGTTTCTGATAATTATGTGTTTACTTATTGGATTTGACTGGCGGGTCGGAACTATGTATTGAGTAATCAGTAGGGAAAGTCATATCTTTTTATAGAAAGCAGAACAGACGCTTGGTTATGGTCGCAATTGAAGCTATCAAACATGCTGTAAAAAATTGTCTTCTGACTGTTGCTTTGTTTTAGTTTGAAAAAACGGGACCTTCATGGTGAAGCAGTCTGAACATATATCAGAATTGTATTTGTTTAAATGCCACATGACACCACTTTTCTCAGCAGTTTACTAGAGAGGAAGAGCATTATCTCTAAGAATAGGTAAATGTAATTCGTTTTGAAAAATTACAAACTAGAAAGGTTTGTAAATTTTATACGGAATTCATCTGGATTTTTTTTTACTACCGGTACCCATTGATAAGGCAGGTATTTTCCCACTCAACAGATATTTTTTTAAGTAATCCTTTTCCAGTATTCCAGAAATTTGTTTCTCTCCTGAGCGATTCACCACAAATTATAATGTTGTATATGATGATAGACTGTATTATGCAGTGTTTTAATCGTCTTACCATCACTTAAAATAGTATACATAAGTAGAACATAGTTCGCCAATATGCTTTCCTCTTTGATAGTGCAATGAGTTGACAGATTGTGGACCCTATGATGATGTTTACCTAAATCCTCAAAGCACGGTATCGTTGGATGTTTGTCTTACATCTTGTCTTGTTGAACCCTTAATGTTTGTTCTCTTGTTGCTCTGGCTTCTACCAAGTCAGTAAATACGTGCTCTGTGGCTTTTTGGGCCATTTTTATGTTCATATAAGGTCAGATACCACTATTGATTTGGTAAAAAAAGTATAGGGTAAAAAAAGCATAGGGTCTATTAGGGCATATAATCAGATTGTAAGATAGATTCTGATTGTATTAAATTACCCAAATCATAACAATTCCCCATAAAACATCAAAATATTATATTTTCATCATAAAACATGTTAATTTAGGATATTTTGACAGAAATTTGCATTTTTATAGATACAATTGTACTGAGAGCATATTTGCAAAAAGTAAAATGTATTTACTGCCATTCTGGGGGTGGCCTCCTTCAGTGAAATATTAGAGGCTGAAAGCATCAAATTACCCCCCAATTTGCTGGTCATTTTTGAGTGTCTCTAAATATAAGATAGTTCTTTAAAAAAAAGTTAGGTTTTATTATCCGTTCGGATATAGAAATAGAGGTTGTAGGCCAAAAGGTTATAATGGAGGCCTATGGTAAATGCAATAGTGGTATATAACCATAAACATAATCATCTATGTGTTATACTGTATTGCCTATTAATGCTGCCTAGTTTGTTAGAGAATATAACCTGGGGATATCATTATTTACACTGTCCCGTTTTATTGGGATGACAATAGGGTAAGAGCGAGGTTTGGTGCACCCTAGAACCTGGTTTAAACCTCTTGCGGCATTTCAAGTTCCAAGGTGGTAGCCATATTGTCAAGCCGTTTGTATTTGTGATGTCACATGCCTTGCTTTTTAACATAGTACTGCTTGTTTGTTTAATGCGTGTTTTTGGTTGACTGTGTTCTGTGTAAGCTTGTTTTCCTGTTCGGTTTTTAAACCTACTTTAAATGTAAATTCATATGTTTGATGTAGTAACTATCCATCAGGCGCATAATGCATATTACAAACGACGTAGGCGTCCTATTTCGTCCTCGGTAGATCATTGGATACTGCCTTGAACTCTTTTTTCGCCTCTGTTCACTCCCTGATGGATGCATAACTGACGGGAATCGTAATCATTCATCTCATCTTCCTCTGAGGGTTTTGTCCAAATATTACCTAGTGAAATATGTTAAAGCCCCAGTTGATAGTTATTAATTTCGTCGGTTCAGCCGTTTACCATTGTCAAACAGGTGGGTTGGGTAATATTTTAATGTGGGTATTGAATGTTGTTTGACGGCTCACTCATGTAGTATACTGTGTAATGACTGAAACACGCTTTTGACTCCTATGAACTTAATCTCAAAGTGTGACCTTGAACTTTGATGTACTGACCTAATTTTTGCGTGCTATTATTTGCAAGTTTATGTCACGTGCTTTCAAATCTCACGCCATCATCAGATTTAGGAAAACCATAAAAGGTACCAGAATTATAATCAAAGAGGACCTCACTAAACAGACAAATGATCTTCGTAAAAGTGTGATATTACGTTCTAACGTTCGTGACGCATGGACCGTGGAGGGAAAAGTGACAGTGATGATGAAGTATGGTGAGAAACTGAAAATTAACAATGTTAACTTTAAACTTGATTTTTTGGGAACCGTTACAGAGGAACCTACCTGGAGAAGGCGATGAACATGTTTTTGATTCCATGTAAATCAAACGACAGACTAGATGTGGTGCTCTCTTCTGTGTGCATATGCTTTTTATATATGTCTATTTTCTTCACTTCCCTTATTACTTCACAATAAAAAAATGGCCAATATTTTTAGTTCATCCAGTACATGGATACAAATCTAAGTAGGTCTATATATGTATGTAGGTCTGTGTCCAGTGTTTATAACTATTGAGGTCTAACATGATAGAGCCAATCTGCTCTTTCATGTGTTTATTAATTTCTAAATTTCTAAAGTATGTGTTTATTAATTTCTAAAAGAAAGATTTAATTTAGTTCAATATTTTACCAATGTTACACTTAGTACATGCTTTGTTTGTTGGTGTGCACACTCTTAGGAAATCTCAAAAGTGGAAGTACTTTGCTTTGTTTACATCACGTGATATTGGAATGTGTGATCTAGTGGCCCAGTTATTTTTCCAACAGTCTATTTTTAGCAATATCATGCACCAGTTTTGTTGCAATACTGCACAGATTTTATTCGACCCAACTTTAATCAATTATTTTTTGTATTGAAAAGAAAGAAGGTTTCATCCATTTTATAGCAGTTCGACGTCTAAATGTATACTCGCGCGTATCGTCATTCATTCCTCTGTATTAGCCTCCAATCGTTGGAACACCCCTGTGTCTAGGATAATGTTTAAACGCCATGTTTAAATACACGTATCCATTAGAATCTTGATACAGTTTATATAAGATTAGTATTGAGAGGACCCGTATTATGCCCCTGTTTCGCGCTGAACTCGTCTACCTCGCGTATGATACTGATTCTTTAAGATGAAACGCGTTGCAATCTACACGAGCAATGACCTGTTTACGCGTGACGTCATCAAAACCGGGATTAAAATAATTCTTAGTACACGCTTTAAAGGCCAAGCGTAACAGGCTGTAATACATTTCTAAGCGCCAACACATACTTTGAGGGTGATAATTTCCGTTTAGAAAAAGTTTTGTAAACAAAGGCGTGTTTATTATTGATTAATTTCGTTACTTTTTTGCTTGTGTGCACCCATTTACAGGTGTGTTGTACACGAGTACACTAGTACTTAATCAAACAATGCCTGCCGGCAACAAACAATATGCGTAATTGTTTGTTACATTGTTATTGGTTTACATTTTTGTATTTTATGCGACCTACTTTCGTTTTGACAATTACGAATTTGATGTTTATATTACACCCGATCCGTTTCGTATTTACTTTGCTCAATCAACCATTTTCCTTTAAGCTATTAATACTCATGTTAGCTACTGACTATATGTTCAGGTTCAATATTGTTTCTGTGGTATAAGGAGTTTTAAAGTGGCCAGTACTTCCATGTTCACAATTTAATGAATGTGTATTTATAAATAAATATTCAAGCAGACATGACTAAATGACAAATAATATAAAGTGCTGTAGCATGAATTGCCAAGGTTTCGCGGATGTCTCCAAAAGGTGTGATGTTTTAAACTTTTTAAAAAAGAAGACATATGATGTATACTGTTTACAAGATGTTCATTTTTTGCCAAAATATGATCCATATATTAGATCACTATGGGGTTATGATTGTATTATTAATTCAGACTCGTCTCAAGCGAGTGGTGTTGCCTTTCTTTTTAATAATACTTTTGAATATAAATTACATCATAAAATTATGGACGATAGAGGTAATAAAATAATTTTAGATATTACAATAAATGGTAGACGAATGTCTCTGTGTAATATATACTGACCAAATAAAGACGAACCAGACTTTTACACTCAGTTGAAGAACGAATTGCTTAAAGTTGGGAATGACTACACTATAATGGGAGGCGACTTCAATTTTGCAATCAATCACGATCTAGACACTGATAATTATTTACATGAAAATAACAAAAAAGCAAGAGATGAAATGATAAATATTTTATCTGAGTTAAATATGCTCGACATATGGCGGGATTTGAACTTAGAAAAACAACACTTTACATGGTTTAAAAAATCCCCACTAAAGAGGGCAAGATTAGACTATTTCTTTATATCTGATAACTTATATACAGACGTAAACAACTCATACATAGCACCCGGTTATAGAACGGACCATTCAAGGGTCATATTCGACTTTACTGTAGGTAAATTTAAACCGGCAAAATCTTTTTGGAAATTTAATAATTCATTGTTGAGAGATTTTGAATACATAGACTTAGTTAAAACTATTATAAAAAAAATACAAAAGAACAGTATTCAATTAACCAATTCATAGACGGCACGCCGGACTCTGATATACAGTTCTCAATAAGCGATCAATTATTTTTAGACACCCTTTTAATGGAAATTAGGGGTAAAAGCATATGATATGCAGCTTATAAAAACAAAAAAGAATAAAACTGAAGAAATGCTTATTAAAGAAATTGATATTTTGGGAAAACAAACATTGTAGATGGAGACATTCTTGGACAAAAACAGAAACAAGTATTTGAATTAAGACAAGAAAAAATGGAGGGAGTCAAAATAAGATCCAGAGCACAATGGATTGACCAAGGAGAAAAAATAACTAAACACTTCTGCACCTTAGAAAATATTTTTTTATCTGTAAGTCAATGACAAAACTTCAGTCTAGTAAAGGTAACACTTTATTTTCACAAAATGAAATAATTAATGAAACAAAAACATACTTTGAGAATCTATACAGCTTTCATGATGTGGAAAATGTTGATCTAAACCAACTGTTTACCAACAATAATATAAACAAATTAACAGATGAGCAACAACTTTCTATTGATGGCAAAATTACATACCTAGAAGCCGGCCAAACGTTAAAGGCATTCCAGAACAATAAATCCCCAGATTCTGACGGATATACAGCAGATTTCTTTACAAAAAATGGAAGGATTTGGGTCACTTTATAGTCAGATCCCTAAATTTCGGTTACCAAAAAGAAGAACTGTCAAGCACCCACAAAGAAGGAGTAATTACATGTATCCCAATGGGTGATAAGGATAAAATGTTACTGAAAAACTGGAGACCCATATCACTACTGAATACTACATATAAAACATGTAAAATAGGTTCTGCTTGTATAGCAAACAGAATAAAACCATCTTTACCATTAATTATTGATTCAGATCAAACAGGTTTTATTTTAGGACGTTATATGGGTGAAACCACAAGAACTATCTATGACCTTTTTTATTTTGCAGACAAAAAAAAGTTGTGGGTCTTTTACTTATGATATATTTTGAAAAAGCATTTGACTCCCTCTCATGGTCTTTTATTCATGAAGTTCTTACTTTTTTAATTTTGGCAATTCCATTAAAAGTTGGGTAAGAACGTTTTATAATAATATTAAATTATGTGTTGTAGTAAATGGCCATGCATCACCTATTTTAATATACATAGAGGTTGCAGACAAGGGGATCCTTTGTCTCTTTATATATCTGTAGCATGTGCTGAAGTACTGGCCATCTTGATTGGAACAAATAAAAATAGTACAGGTATTAAGGTAGATGGTATTGAGTTACTGGTAAATCAAAATGCGGACGACACCAGTCTTACATTAGATGGCTCTGAAAAGTCATTAAAACATACAGTATTGATTTTAAAACTGTATGTAAAGATTTCTGGTCTTAAATGTAACATTGAGAAAACAAGAGTTGTCTGGTTTGGAGCAAAAAAAGGAAGTAATGAGGTATTATGCCCAGAGGCTCAATTAAACTGGGACCAAAGCAATTTCAAACTACTGGGAATCATTTTTCAACAAGTCTGGCAGATATGATAACTTTAAACTATGATAATAAGATTAAAGAAATCAAAGAACTTATATCTAGATGGTCAATAAGAAGGCTCACCATATGGTAAAATCATTGTGATAAAATGCCTTGCTCTGTCAAAAATCAATCACCTCATATTAACCATCCCAAACCCACCAAAAATAATAATAAAACAGATTCACTATTTTATGAATATATAATAAAAAGAGACATTATAAATCAGCCTTATAGTGAAGGGGGACTAAATATGTTAAATATAGAATATTTTATGAAATCACTTGGATAAGAAGACGGAACCTGGTCAATAAAAAATGGTGTCACCTTTTTGAAACTGTGTACCCTTTTGCAAAAGCACATGCTAAATTTGGACATAACTTTATAGACAACAACCTGAACAAGATAGACAACCCATTTTGGAATGAAGTATATAGGGTCAGTTAAAAAAAGAACTTACTCTAAATTTATGGAATGATATATTAATGGAACCAGTTTTTCTCAATGATACAATTAAGACTGGAAGTAATTGTTTATATAGTAAACATTATATCAATAGGAAAATTATTCTTGTTAATGATTTTGTAGATGAAAATGGTGATTTTCTGTCTTTTGACTTGTTTCAAGAAAAATATGGATATTTGTCAAACTTTATTGAGTATGAACGTGTTATAAGGGCAATACAATCAACAATTAGCCGCTTAGAAATAACGAAAGATAAATATAAAATATTTTGCCCCATTCAAGACTTAGTCTTACATCTAATTAAGAAAGATGACACGGGGTGCAAAACTATTTACAAAAGTCTGAATAGAAAAACAACTGAACCAAAAGCAATATTAAAATGGAATCAAGAAAATTTAGGGGGAAAAAAGGAAGAATGGAGAAATATATTTTTACTCCGTTTTAACATAACAAAAGACACTGCACCTATTTGGTTACAGACAAGATTATTACACCGTATCTTTGCAACAAATAAACTTCTTGTTAAAATGAAGATTACTAACAATGACAGATGTTCTTTCTGTAATGCAGACACAGAATGATTAATTCATTTATCATGTTTATTCTGGCACTGTAGAAATGTGCAATCTTTTTTGGAATAGTGTTTGCAACTGGTTTAAAGAACGGTGCAGATATCTTAATAATTTAACATTCGATATAAGTAAAATTATATTCGGAGATATTACGCTAGATAATACTTTAAATCATCTTATACTAGTAGCCAAGAAATGTATTTACTTTTGCAGAATAGATAAGAGATTACCATGTTTAACCATGTATAAAAACTCAGTTAACTCAGTTCTTTACCAACATAACACAGAAAAAGTAAAAGCTTTCAGAACAAATTTAATGAGAAATGGCAACATTACACTAGTCTTTTCGAACGAGGTTAGAATAAGGGTCTTGTAAACAATTTCTTACTATTCTTTGTTTGTATTGTCACAAGGAAGGGAAACAATCCGTTCGGGAAAATATGGACGGAATATAACATGAAATACCTCCCTTCCTTTTAATAAGGAGTAGACTATTTTATCTCAGGATGGGGCCTGACATTTTCCTGCGAGTTCACCAACTTTCTCACCCAATTGTTGTTGGAACCAGATTATTTGATTAACCTTTAGAAATTGGTCTCCTCCTTACAAATTGACCATAAAGGGAATAAAAAAATAAATAATCCATCATGGCAATGGTTAAATTGAATTGTAATGTTAATATGTGTATATTATGACATATGCTAGCCGAAGATAAATCATCTTAATACTGTGAGGTATTCATCTTTTAACTTATTCGTATTTAGGGCATACAATAACAAAAGTGTGATCTTCGATATTGTACTTATTTATTTATCTGGCAAGTATTATGAATGCTTTGTTGCTCAGATATATAATGATTTATTACAATTATCGACTATTGCACGGTACTACGGGGGATGATTCTCCGACCCCCATGGACCTTTGACGGGGAAAATAAATGGGCCGTCTTTGTATATAAAGATGGCAGAAAAAAATAATTGAATATCACAACGTTCTCGTGAAATTGCATGTCTAACAGTGATTTACAGTTACCTATAGAAATTCTCTCCCCAAACCCCACAAATACAATAGGCTCGAAATATGTCCTTTAACGTGCTCATAGGATGTATATACTCCGATACACGAGTCTGCTCGATTTACGTTCCCATCCGACGGACTAGGTTAGGGAAGTGTCTTGCCTAAGGGCACGCCGAACACGCCGAAGTAACACAGTGGAACCATGTCTTGCCTTACGGAATTTAGGAGATATAATAACAACAAATAACGGATATAGAATTTGAGTGAAGGTGTATGTGTTTGTGGGTGGTTGTCTGGGGTGGGGGAGGGGGAGGGGGAGGGTGTTACAGCTAAAAATAAACAGTTGGCAGGAACCCGCCCTGGAAACCACACTGATCAACCGGCTGCAGAGAAGTCAGACGGTTGCAGAGAAGTCAGATTGCCGAAATTGTTGGAAGTGAATGGTGGTGTTTATATACTCCGGCCGATAAAAGGCTCTGGGTATTGTTTAACCACTCATAGGATATGTTGTCTGCTTTTATACGCAGGCTTCATAACCGCTGCTCCCAACTAAATTCCATTATGTTTATTTCGCTCTTCGGGGCATTTCATTTTATTAGATACTGGGACCATACGCCGTACGACAAGGGGAAGGAGTATACTCCATGTCCACCGCCATATGCATGCCATCTTCGTAATGGTTAAAATTGTGTACTATGGATTTTATGAATATTGAGTTCTGCTCAACCCGGGGCTAGAGGGCGTGAGCTGTAGCTAGCAGATTTCACTACCGCTCATGAACAGTCTCAATCAAACCGAGACTGCAATATTTCGTATATGTCGTGCTCGGCTGTTTCCAAAGGTACATTATCATACTTTTTAGTATTTTTGTTTTCTGTTGCGTATTTTGCTAAAATGTTTGAAAAATGATTCTGTCGGTTTGAAAAGGAATGACACGGAAAGCTTTCACTTTAAAAATCCGGTAATAAAACGACGTTAGTGCGTATAGCACCTTGTATAAATGTCCAAAGATTTGTAAAAACAATGAACATTTTCAGAATAAACACAAATAACGAACTGATATTCGCAATTGCAATTCAATTTAAAACGCTTGTCAAGATCGTCAATCCTCTCTGTATAACATATGTAAAGCCGTAAATTTGACAAAATGTATGTATACATTCTGAAAATGTATACATTCTGAAAAAATGTATACATTCTGAAAATGTTAACGTTTTTTATTATAACAATCTAAGATTACATTCTGAAAAAATGCATACATTCTTAAAATGTATACATTCCTAATATGTTAAAAAAACATTTTTATTATAATCGCTACATGCAGTAATGCTATTATGATAACAAACTCAGCGCCTTTATTATAATGTTCGCCACATTATTATAACCTCCCCAAAAATAAAACCCCTAAAGTCGAACATTATTATAATTATAATAATCACACACAAATAAGAAATCTCGTCAGAAGCCAGTTATAACACATTTGTTTTCGTTATTATTCCCGGGAATAAAGGAGTATGACACGTTAGCTTCCTGTAACCTCGTCCCCGCCCCCACCACCCCCAACACTCACACACGCATATATTTCTTCTCTTAAACCTCCTGTCCACCCGCATCCCTTAAGCTTCCTGCTCCCCACTCCCCCCACACACATTTCTTCTCGTAAACATACAGCCCACCGCATCCCTTAAGCTTCCTGCCCACACCCCCACCCCACCACCACCAAACACACACATTTCTTCTCTTAAACCTCCTGCACACACGTATCCATTAAGGTTACAGCTCCTCCCTCCCACACATACACATTGTTTTCTTAACCCTCCTGCCAACCCGCATCCCTTAAGCTTCCTGCTCCCCCTCCCCCACATACACAAACCTCATGCCCAACCGCATCCCTTAAGCTTTGTGCACCCCACCTCAAACACACACATTTCTTCTCTTAAACCTCCTGCCCACACGCATCCCTTAAGCTTCCTGTCCCCACTCCCACACACACACACACACATTTCTTCTCTTAAGCTTCCTGCCCTCCCCCATCACTCCTGCTGCCCATCATCAGCTCATCTTAATCCTCTTGTCAATCCCCATTCATTAATCCTCATGTCCATCCGCATCCCTTAAGCTTCCTGCCCTCCCCCACAACACCACCACCACACACACACACATATTTCTTCTCTTAAACCTTCCTGTCCACCCGCATACCTTAAACTTTCTGCTTCCATCCCCTCGCCACACCCTCACCCCAACCACACTCATTTCTTATCTTAAACTTCCTGCCCATTCAAATCCATCACTCCTGCTGCCAATCATCATCTCATCTTAATCATTTTGCCAATCCCCTTTAATCCTCCTGTCCAACCCGCTCTCTTAAACCGCCTGCCAACCCATACAGCTAAACACCCTGCCTCCTCCCCCCCCCCCCCTCCCCTCCACCCACCCACTAGCACATGCATACTTTTATGCTGTGATTATAATAATCAAAACATTTTGCCAAGTCTCCCGGACATAAATTGTCTCGCGAGATTTAGAGAATTATAACACACACAGCTAAACATGTATCGATTTTCAAAATGTATCAATTTTCAGAGCACAACATTTTGCCAAGACTCCCGGACATAAATTGTCTCGCGAGATTTAGAGAATTATAACACACACAGCTAAACATGTATCGATTTTCAGAATGTATACATTTTGTAAATGTATACATTTTCAAAGAGCTAAGGGAGGTTACACGTGTGGGTTTTAATCAATAAAATCGTAGTGGGGTGGGGGGTTGGGGGGGGGGGTATTATTTTGGACAGATTATAATAATAATGTATCCATGTGTTGGTTTTTAAAAAAAAATGACATTTTTAATGCGATAAACAATTTTAACATTTTAACATGTTTAATCTTAACATTTTTTTAAAAATGTGGTAATGTGGTCATTATGATAAAAAACGTTAACATTTTCAGATCGTATACATTTGTTCAGGATGTATACATTTTCCCAGATTTTCAGAGAGCTAAAAATGTATGGATTTTGAGAATAATGATAACACGTACGAAATCGTAGAAATGTGATGATTATAATTATTCAGTTAAACATATATATTGAAATAACGAAAACTTTCCGAGTTATAGCATGGTAAAGAAAACATCGAACCGGAATGTCAAATATGTTTTACAAGTGCGAACGGTGCAGTCAGAGTGAGCATTTCAGATGCGAACGGGAAGGTCAGATTGCTTTAAGTAATTCTTTGCGTTTTTGACGATTGCTAGGGTAACCACTGTACATTTTGGATTGAAAGACTTGTAATTACCTATAGATGTTTTCAGTGCACGCGTTTAGTAAACATTGCGTTACCTTTTGACATATTGGTCATATATGTATTGTGGTAAATAGTAAAGGCAATGCCCCCGTAGGGTGGGCATATAGCAATCGAACAGTCCGTCCGTCCGTCCCGTTCTTCTGTCCGTCACACATTTTATGTCTGGTCAATAACTTTGACATTTATGGAGGGATTTTCACGTGTAAAAAATCCAGGTCCGTAGCTCCAAGGTCAAGGTCATCCTTAGACGTCAAATCATGCTATATGACCCTATATTTGATGTTAAGACAGGCCAAATAAAAAAAATACCTATGTTTCCGGTGGCCCTACCGACCCTAAATTTAATAATTAAACATTTTATGAAAAAAATTAAAAAAAACAATTGTTCCGAACAATGATTTATTATATGGCTTATAACTTGGAAGTGAAACATAATATACATTATATATTTTATGTAATCCACTGGGCACTGGTACTATACGCACATTATTTACAAATTACACAGCGAAAGTGGAAAATATTTAGATAAGCCATATGATTTGCCTGGAATGTCATGATACATTCAGAGTTTAATGGTTTTCTTTCAGGTAAACAATGCAATGCTAATTAACTAATTAGTAAAATGCATGTTAAACAAAGGTATTCTAGTTTAAAGTGTCCTATTATTTGTAACTGGAATGCGTAATTTAACTGGGGGCGATCTTATATCTTGGGAAACTGACAACATCACCGAGAAACTTTCAGTTGTATCATCAACTTGTATGGGGTTTATGAGATAAATCTCACCATATCTTGCTCAAAAAAAAAAAAAAAGTAAGAAAGGAAAAATAAAAAGAAAAAAAAAGAAAATGCCTACCGACCTACCCTATTCTTTTTTTAGAGCATGCAATAGGAAATACATCTATTTTATTTGCCTCATGTTGGTCTTGTCCGATCGATAACTGTCATCCATTGAAGGATTTTCATGTAACCTGGCACAAGTATTCACCACAACAAGATGTCGTATAAGGCTCTATAGTCGATTTTAAGTCAAGTAAGTAATGTCCGATCTATAACTTTGACATCCATTGAATGATTTTCATGTATGCATGGCACACGGTTTCACGACAACACGGCGACGTGTCGCACGCAAAATCCAGGTCCGTACCTTCAATGTCAAGGTCACACCACCCCATGCTCCCCAACAACTGTTTTTTGTATTTTCATCAAAATAATATATATTATACTTATAAAAAATAAAAGTGTCCCCTGCCCCACCACTCACATAAGGGTCACCAACCCCTACCTCCGCCTGCACTGACATTCATACTATATACTGAAAATGGACCGCAAAACTTACCAAGATCCATCCATCCTTTCGGGGTGGTAGGTGGTGGTGGGGGGGGGGGGGGGGGGGGGGGGGGTGGGGGGGGGGGGGGGGTAAAAATCCTATAGTGAAAACCGGGATATTACTAAAAACACACAGTCATGCACTTTCAACGATGCATCGGGGTCGACTTTTTATGATAATTTAGCTTAAAGGGGGTACATCAGGATTTTTCTAGAAACATCTTTAATTATTAAAATGTTCCATTTCATGATAAAACACTTATATCAATCAAAATATGCTGTTAGAACCATGTTGTTAATGTCTAAACTTTGAATACACCATATAGCTAGGACGGAATCAGACGTAAAATGCTGGAATTAACCATGGTGCGTCACCTAGGATAGCACATATTACTGTGTTGAATCAATTTCTTTGCAAAACAAGGATCATTTTTAGGCTCATTCATTATGTTTTGCCCATGTAGAATAGAAAATGTTAATATTTGTCAATTTTAAGTCGGACACTTAGACCCCCATGAAAAGCCTGATGTACTCCCTTTAACAGATCGATCAATTAATGTGTGTTATACCAAGCTGCAATGATAAAACGGCACTTTTATCGACTGTAGTGACACAATAAAACATTTATGTTTTGAATTAACTTGTATTTACTATATCATCCATATTGTCATTTCGCATTTTAATTAAATTCCCGATATATTCTTGCGCGAAGTGAAAGCATTCATATTCCCCTCATCAAATAAGCCCAGCTGACAACATCGAGGGATTTTTGGAGTGGAATGAACTCTTCCCGGAGCATAATTAGGGTCTAAACTTTAACGATAAATAATTAGATGTTGTTTAGAGAATTGCGAGTGCCAAAAGAAAAAGTTGACCTGAATAATAACAAATATTGGAAATTTAATATTTTTTAACTTCTTCTGAAAAGGTTGACTGTTGCAACTTTATTAAGCTTAATATAGCACATAATTTGGTTCAAATAGGTAAATAAATATAGCTTTAGATGCCTGAAATGTTAATTCAATGCATACTTTCGTAGATATATTTACTTAAAACAAAGAGAGAAGCTCCTCTCCCTCGCAGGAGGGGAGATCCCCATGATTTTACTATAGGAACTGCTCTGGCCATACACAGCCAGATGAAATATCAAAATCGTAAAAAGGGCTGGTTGGGTCAGAGAAGACTCGGATTACAATTGAGGTTGCCTTGCCTTTACTATTTACCACAATACATATATGTCCAATATGTCAAAAGGTAACACAATGTTTACTAAATGCGTGCACTGGAGACATACATGTATATAGGTAATTACAAGTAAGTTTCAATCCAAAATGTACAGTCGTTACCCTAGCAATCGTCAAAAACGCGAAAGAGTTGTTTAAAGGAATCTGACCTTCCCGTTCGCATCTGAAATTTTCACTCTGATTTCACCGTTCGCACTTGTAAAACACATCTGAAATTCCGGTTTGCTATTTTTTTTACCCAGTCGACTTTAAAATGCTATAACTCGGAAAGTTTTCTTTATTTCAAGGAGATACTTTGTACAGTTATACAGCAAGGATTGACGATCTTGACAAGTGTTTTAACTTGAATTACAATTGCGAATATCAGTTCGTTATTTTTGTTTATTCTGAAAATTCATTGTTTTTACAAATTTTTGGACATTTATACAGGGTGCTTTACGCACTAACGTCGTTTTATTACCGGATTTTTAAAGTGTAAGCTTTCTCTGTCATTCCTTTTCAAACTTGCATAATCATTTTCCAAAAATTTTAGCAAAATATGCAACAGAAAGCAAAAATACTAAACCCACCATTCACTTCAAACAATTTCGCCAATCTGACTTCTCTGCAACCATCTGACTTCGCTGCAGTCGGTTGATCAGTGTAAAAACCCCTTCTACGTGTTACTTAGTGATTTTAATTGTCTATAAATGGTTTATATTAATACACAGACGTAGGAAAAGGGGAAAGGGGAGTGGACAGGTCCTTCAAAATCTGACATATATTGCCAAATTAATTTTGATCCACAGAAGTGTACTTGTGTCGTCCAGAAATTGTACATCACAGGGCATGACATTAATCATAAACTATAAGAGAGAAAGAGAGAGAGAGAGAGAGAAAGAGACATACAGACAGAGAGACAGACAGACGGACAATTTTTCAGCACCTGTAAATTTACTATAATCTACTGCAATATGGTTGTTAAAAAAAGTCGCTCTTTTGATGTTTGTTTTACGGGTTTGCATGTAAAATTTTGTCATACTGCAAAGAAAATTCTCGGAATTTGATTGGTCAATGGGCCGTGGACATGAGCCCATGTCTACGTCTCGCGACGTGAACATAGGACAATTCCCCCGTAGGTACCCCATACCTGCAATAAACAAAATGGCGACGATAACGTTGTCGATTCGTTTTGGAAACCGCCGATTGTTTCCTTTCTATTGCTTTTCTGCGCTTTCCATTGTGTGTAAAGGTCTGAAATAATCGTAAGTATATTCTTTTTTCAATTTTACAGATAATAAAACATTAACATAATGATAAAATACGTTTATTTTATGAAAAAAAAAACCCGCAAAATATAAGACGTTAGAACGATGACGTCACGAAAATAAACAACGTCTGGTTAGAGGCACATTACGGGGAAATTGACGCAATAAAAATGAAAACGTGTTTTTGGCTGGTTGTTTTTCTTAAATAAATGGTAACAACTTTGAAGTATGACAAATTCGTTATTAGGATTCTTGACAAAGAACACGGGCTCACAGTCCCTTCCTGGACGGCTCGGGTGAATATATATATAATTTCCAGGCAGGGAATGTGAGACCATGTCCCCTGTCAAGAATCCTAATAACTAATAATGTACGGATCTACGGTGCCATTGCGTTTGCGTGCTGTGATTTGTATAGGACCTTTTTTTTCTTCTCATAATGCTTTCATGATAATGACAATTAAGATGTTTTCAGAATTAAGGTTCTTTATCTAGAATATGTAGAACATGTTGTTAAGCATGATATATCAAGCCTTTGATTCACCGTGTACGGAAAACAGTTTCGTTTTGACACACAACAAATTAGTGATGATACAGTATAATTACATTTGTCTCCCATATTAGACACCTGACTGGAACAAAATAGAGTTGCGACGTCATTAGCCTCTTTTCTAAACTACCTCGAGTACTGGAGTCATTTTGTTAACTGATCTAATTTTGAATAAAACGGTACTTTTTGAACATTTGAAAATAAAAAAGATGTGAACTTTATTGGTAACTTTGGTGTTTTAATGCAACGGCTTATCGCGGGAGGAAACAAGACGGTAAGGCACGTATTTGTGTTCATTTTGTATTGGCGAACGCTTGGACCATCGATAACTGGTAACGCCAGGGTAGTTATTGTTTACTTACTTTTGAAATTAACTGAAACGTCAACTCATCTTTGTGTGTTTGTGGGTGTGTGGTATTGAGTCGCAAAAGAAAGAAACACAAACTTTGTTATTCACCAATATAATATCAGCGCGTATCTTATTGACCCTGAGTCAAAATCTAGTTTTGAATTAAGACATATATCCAGACGAGATCGTAACTTTACAATAAATCATTGAAATTACGATCATTAAGAAAGCTGACTTACACGTAATAGATATAATAGAGTCTGGTCTCAGCGAGTTGGCTTATTTAAACACCGAGATGGGCGTAGCATGGTGTACGTAGTAACACTGTGTCGTCAGAGTGACGTCCGTACTCTAAATTCCTCCATCTGGTAGTTGTAGTACGGTATAGCCGCACCCCTTTAGTTACCCTAAATTAAACGATTTAATGCATTGCATTCATCAAAGGAAATGTCACCGTCCATGCTACAACACTGATTGCAAGACTACAGGGCCGATATCAGCCACCTCAACTTGAAACTGAACTTAATATCAGTTGCATGTGATACAATAGCTAATTTACACACGCTTTCAGTACATGTAGCAATATCATACTTATATTATACTTGAATGCATTTTGTAACAAGAAGGTTTCCAGATATGTGATCATGGTTTTGGACATACCGTTTTAAAACTTTCCATGACTGTTTATGAACCGGTGCTGCAGACGATATAATTCAATATAATGTAAGTTCTTACTGAGATGTCTGCATATCAAAAAAATAAGTATAAAAGTCGAACAGGAAATGCAGCTTTCACAGAACACAGTAAACCCAAAATACGCAAAACGACAAACATGAATGGCAATGTCAATAAGGAATAAAGGCATATGACGTGACAAACACACAAACGGTTGACAATAGGGCTACCGCCTTGGAAAGGTCAGTGGCAAAAAAGGCGGTCAGTGGCAAAAAGGGCCGCAGGTTCTAGGGTGCACCAAACCTCACACTTACCAAACTGTCATCCGAATAAAATGGGACAGTGCAAATAAAAAAATCCCCGCCATGAACTATTCTTTAACCAGCAAGGTAGCATTAATAGGCAATATAAGTAAAACACAAAGATGCACGTGTATATATGCATACAAAAAACAATAGTCTAGAACACTTCAAATAGTCTGTGTTCTAACTTTCAAGTTATGGTGCAGACGACATAATTCAATATAATATACTGAAAGGAAAAAGAAACGCATATTCAAAAAAATGCCTTTTCTACACTATTATATACACCTATTTCCACGTAATAATCCAGATATATCTCAACGTGTTTTGTACAAAAAGGGGCTACAACTAATTACAGAAAGGGCAACTCTGTCATGTAGTAGACCTTTTGTTGTTACACGAAATTCATAAATGTTGAAGTTTCGCTTGAAGGTCAAGCCATTTCAGTATTGTGTTTAATGTTAAGATATTGCAACGTTTAACATGTTTAAAGCCTATACGTTTGTTCACCTGCTTGAGGCAAATGCGCGTTCTGTCGATAATGAAACTTTAAAGGGGTAACCATAGGTGTGTTTGGTGCTGTTTACACCTTCTTTTCGAAAGGACAGGCCTAAAGTCGCGCTATACAATGCGATTAGCAGTAGCATATTAAGCATACAATATATAGCGGAAATACCCATTATGCGTTTCTTTTTCCTTTCAGTATGTATGTTCTTACTTAGATGTCTGGATATCAACACTGCACATAACTAACTCTATATAATGATATCGACATAATCCAATATAAAGTATATTCCTATTTAGATGTTTGGAACAATGGAACTGCATGTAGTATATGTTCTAACTGAGGAGATATTTCATAGGTTGTATGTTCGCGATACTTTTTTCAGCTATTAAGACGACTTTTAAGCCCTTATGTGATAAATTTCGAAATAGTGATCCTATTCTTCACATTTTCAAATGTGACATATGTGTTTGTCCAAAAAGGGGGTTAACAAGAAAATCACATTTTTCACAGATTCTGTCCGTGCCTGTTAGTGTATTTATGGCATCATCATCATCCTCATCATCATCATCATCATCAAGTTTCATGAAAATCCTACAAGCAAGTGGTTTAGGAGATATGGATCGGAGACGAAATCCTGGGCTCGAATCTTTGACCTGCCGCAACCGCAACCTTTAACTTGAGCTTACTCACCTGTAACTTGGGTTCTGCAAGTCGCCTCGATGAGGTGAAGATTTGAACCTAGTTTTATGAAAATTCTTCAAGGGGTTTAGGAGCGGACACAAAATATTAGCCAAATCCTGGGCTAGGATATTTGACCTTCAACCGTGACCGTGACCTTGAGCCGACGCACCTGGAACATGGGTTCTGCACGTTTTCTCGATAATAATAATTGTCTATATTTATAGAGGATAACATGTTTTGCCTACGACCATTCTTACACATGGTGCTCTTGAGTACGGAATGAGACCCGTATTCATTGATTATGGATTTTGGCTCCTACAACAGGGATTTTGGTCTCTGTTATAGTGATAATTGTTTGATATACATGTATAGAATAATTATTTAATTATTTCCTTTGTTTCCGACCAGTTTTATCATGGACGTGTTCCGAGTGGGGTTCAAACGTACGACCCTCCGATCGCAAGTTCAACGCGCTAACCGCTCGGCCACGCCGCGATGAGATGATGGACATACATGCCCGAGTTTCATGAAAATCCTTTCAGGGATTTAGGAGATATGGAGCGGACACGAAATATAATCAAATGTCTTTTAACATCAATGTGTGACCTTGACATTGACCCGAGGCGGTCGAAGCATGCGCTCTGAACATCGCCTTCATATGTGAATATTTGTGCCAAGTTATTTTAAAATTCCTCATTTCATTACAATGTTACAGCCCACACACGAAATGCTAACACACGGACATGTACCATACCATAGTGAACATAAATTACAATTTAGTTTGGCACTAGCCGGGATCGAACCCGCACCGCTACGGCGACAGCGCCTAGCAACAACAAATTCGACCACGCTACCAACTGCGCAACCGCAACAACTCCCAAAAAGGTTTCGCAAGTTAATATACGTTAACCCTTTTTGATGGATCAGTTTCTATGGAAACGAACCTAATAGCATACGACTTACGGTAAATATATTTCGGAGTTCATAACCCAGCAATATGTGAAAAATGCGATTCAGATGTAAAAATGCACATTAATATTCAAATGTGAAGAATGCGATTTCATGTCACATCAAAAACCTTCATCGATCACAAATTTCACAGAAAATGTGAAATATGTGACTGTGTTGTGTGACAAATGAGATCCCATTCTTCACATCTGTGACGAATAGGATCCTATTCTTCACACGTGTGAAAAATGTGATCTGGGAAAATTATGGTCCTACAGAGCTCTCTTTGATGAGTGAATATAGTTAATTCCAATATTGTATGTTTTTTTGTGAAATGTTGGTGGTAGTTCGTGTTTTAGAGTGTGGGATGACAATGTTTTTGTTTCGAGATGTTAACAGATGGTGATCATGAACACCTCAATAGGTTATTTTTAATTTTGCTGACGATTTTGAGAGAGGTCAACTTTCGTGTGTATTCTTAGGTAAGCCATCTGAGATATTTTATAACTGAAGTACTTTGTTAATTATAGTCGTTACAAACAAATCTAGGAGTTCGCCTTTGTATCATTAAGATCATTTTTCCATAGGTGCCATATGGTTAGCAGCTTCTAACTTGGGGTTTGACATACGTTTTATAACCTGGTTGTTTCTATGACCTTCTTATTTCTAATTTTAATAGTTCTTTTTACACACAGTTTAGTGTGTTGTTTGCTTTGTTCGTAATATTACTTAAGGGTTGGGTCCAATTTAGATTTCATTTTGTTTAAGTATTTAGCATTAACAGTAGATTTTAATGTGTTTCTGTGTAACTTGTAGGGGTATATGATTTCATTACTGTTGCGTGATATACATTTTATTTCACATTTATCCGTATTAAATTCCGTGAGCTATTTATCTTCCGCTTTTCTAATTTTACAAGGTCAGAATGGAGAGTTTCAATGTCATAGAAAGATAGACAATTGTGTCATCAGCAAAGTGCCGAACGGAGCTATGTCTGTCTAGAGAAATGTCATTTATGTAACAGAGAAAAAGTCTGGGCATAAGCCAAAGCATTATGGCACACCTAAGAGGACATTTCACACATAAGATAACTTTCCTTTTACTAGAACTAATTGTGATCTTTGTGAAAGAAAATATTTTATCCAGAGAATGGTGTGTGGCTCTATACCTCTGTGAAGTTTTGATTTAAGTATACTATTAGTATTTGAATTCCTGACTACGGATATGGTCTCACATTCCTTGCCCGGAAAATGATATTCACCCGCGCAGTTAGTCGAGGGTGAATATACTTTCCAGGCCAAGATTGTGAGACTAGACTGTAAGACCTTTACCCACAATGCAAAACGCAGAAAAGCGGTAAGAAAGAAACAGTCGACGGTTTTCACAACGAATCGGCAGCGTAATCTCCGCCATTTTGCTTTTGTGTATTGAAGGTATGAGGCAACCATGGGGAAATCGTCAAATGTTCACGTCGCGAGTAGTAGACATGGGCTCACTTCTACTTCGCATTGACCAATGAAACCTCGAGAAGATTCTTTGCAGTATGACAATGTGTATTACTTTATCAGAGGTTTTTGAGAAGTCATGGACAATAACGTCAGTATATATGCAAGAATAGATTTCTTGTTATCTAGTTTAGTAAATATTCCTTTGATTAAACGTATCAACGCTTTACATTCAAGAACGACAAGACGACAAGACGACAGAACGACAAGATGACAGAACGAAAAGACGACAGAATGACAGAACGACAGAACGAAAAGACGACAAATGCATCGCGAAAAGACGACAGAAGGCCACACGAAATAACGAAAAGACGACAATATCAACGAATCGGCAGAAGTGTCGTCTTTTCGTCTTTTCGCGTGGCGTTCTGTCATCTTTTCGCCCTTGAAATGTCGTCTTTTCGCCCTTGAAATGTCGTCTTTTCGTTCTGTCGTTCTATCGTATTTTCGTTCTTCGTCTTTTTGTTCTGCATTTGGCGTCTTTTCGTCCTGTCGTCTTTTCGTTCTGTCTTCTTTTCGCGGCGAAATATCGAAAAAGACGACAAATGGCAGAAATCAGCCACTATACCCGTCAGAGTTGAGCATGTAAATGGAGACAAACATAGGCTCAAACACAAGATGTAACTCATGTTAATCAGTATTCTGACATTCGGACTGTAGAGTATTAAGATCAAGAGAAATAACTCTTTCAGCAAATTTCAAGATAATACAGTATCGGTTATGGTTACTGATAAAAGTAACCATGAGATCGATCACATACCAAATTATCTGAACCAATCAGATTGCAGATCGTGGCATTTCTTATGTACTATTTAATACCGCAACAAACCAATTGCGCCTTTGACCTTTGTCGCAGTCGGTTAGAGCGTCGTCTACTATGTGTCTACTGAACAGAAGTTTCAGGGTTCGAGCCTTATATAAGGCAACCCTTTTTAAACCATACAATGTTAAGATATTTCAAAAAATATGATACGAAACTACTACGGAATAAATGTGATTCCGACAATTTGGCATTTGAGTACTCTGCCATTTAACTGTGCATATTGTAATAGTTCAATAGGAACATTTTGTGTCGATGTAGTTTATTTTGTTTAGTACTATATATTGCATTTATAAGTTTTCTCATTTAATAAGCATTGGTATATTGAACAATATCTAGGATATAGCATTACATTATGCTTAAAACCTTACTTTTATGAAGAAGAAGAAAAAAGGCAAAACACACCAAAACACAACTAATGAAACACCTGATTTTACGTTTTAATGTGTTGGCTTCATACAAAAGCTGTATTGGGAGGGCCTCATCAACTGAAACAAAATTGAATACCACAATGTTCTCATGCAGTTGTATGTCTAACAGTGATTTACAGTTACCTATACAAATGTTCTGCTCACCCAAATACAATAGGCTGGAAATAGGTATTTAACATTATTGTCGTATTAAAACAGTAAAACCAACACACAAATATTACATTAGAATATATGTATGATGTTGTATGTTCTAAGTTACACGGTGTTTGCCGTGGTTGCCTAGTTGATAGTATACTGAACAGCAAAACAGCAAGACAGCACAAAAGGAAAAAATTAATGATGTTTTAAGAATATTTAGATAGACCGTCAACAATAGTCCAAACAAAGATGTTGTTGAAAAGTTCAGTATACAAGGCAGTTAGCGCCCTTTTCCTTAAGACAAGCATTTTGGCCACAAAAAAGAAATTAAATCTACGAAAATTTCCGAAATTTGTTCGAGACAATATTCTCTATGTTCCTTAATAAAAACATCACACAAAAAAACACTTAACACATATTGTGTAGATGGCAGCTTTTGATTATCAACAATCATCAAATAACCACCTTTTATCATCCATAAAAGAGTATTGCTTAGACAATTTGAATTGAATTGAATTGAATGTTGTTTAACGGCTCATCAACACAGTATAGGTTATTTAGAGCCGCCCCAGAGAGAGGGGAAGGATACATAGGAATCCGGGAACCTGCCCTACTCTTATTATCGAATAGATTCCTATGGTTCTTTAACGTGCTCGGAGGATAGACCGATACACGGGACCACCCGGTTTACGTCCCCATCCGACGGACGAGGCTAAGGTAAAGTGTCTTGGCCAAGAACACACCGACGGAACTCAGTGGCACCACGGAGGATTCCCGGGGCCTCCGGTTACAAATCCGCCGCGCTACCGACTGCGCCACGCCAGCCCCCTTAGACAATTTGAAACTGTTTAATGGGATATTTAGTACTCACTTAAGTGTGCTTATAAACATCAAACATTGTTTTTTAAAACGCTGTTAAAGCTCGCATACGCCCTCAAAAATCTGGCCGAAATACAAGCAAAAAAATCGGACGTTTCCTTTTTTGTTCAGTATACGTTTGACTCTGAATCCGGAGTTCAAGGGGACCCACCTGGGTTACTTCCCTGTGTGTTTAGGCAAGACACTTCCCCATGGTTCCAGTGTTACTTCGGCGTGTCTTTGGGCAAGACACTTCCCCTAGCCTCATCCGTCGGATGGGGACGTAAATCGGGCGGTCCCGTAACCTCCAAGCACGTTTAAGAAACATAGTAATATATTCGATAGTAAGAGTATGAAACGTTTTCGGATTTCTATGTATCCTTCACCTCTCTCTCCAGGGCGGCTCGAATTAACCTAAACAATGTGTTTTATGAGCCGTTAAACAACAACTTGCCGTGCCTCGTTATAACATGAGTTTCATATTGTTACGAGTAAATGTTAAAAGGAAGGAAGCAAAATCAGCAACACAAAAATATAATTAACACATTTATTTACATAAAATGTTCACTTACAGAATACAGAAATCCAGTTTTTCATTAATATTCACTTTTTAAGTTAAGTCCAAATAAAATTATCCAATGTTCCTTTAATTCACAGTAGCAAGTGTTCATTTAATCCAAAACAGTAAGCGTCTCTTTAATCCAAAACAGTAAGTGTCTATTTAATCCAAATAAGTATCTCTTTAAGTCTAAATTAATTTCCAATATTTCCGTTTAGTCCAAATATCCAATTTCAGTGTTATTATGAATGAGCAAAATATGTATTAAATCCTCTCACAATTTTATTTTCTAAAAGCATCCAAATCTAAATTAGCTTTATTGAAAAATACTGAAATTGATCTGGGCTGCTCTCAGAGTCTGTATACCGCCTAAAGAGTGTTCCAAAAGCTTCCCTACTAATATAGCCCAATGAAAACAGTCCACATATCATCATAAATGAATTGCATAAATAATTTGCATACATTGTAAACATGTTTACATCTATACTAGTTTCAACTTTCTTCAAGGCCAAATCATGCAACAATACATGTAAACATTTAGATATAGGTAACACTATATACATGCAGGAGAGGCAGTCACACAAAGTTCGAAGACACCCGGCTAATTTTCAAATGTCATCGTTTGAAACCAAGCTATTACATTAGCAAACGCAGAGAAAATTATCTGTATCAACACAAACATGAACTTCATAATACCAATGACCAGATGGTTGACAGCATTTGATGTAAAGTTATGACATAGAAGAGAACGTGCTAATTAAAGTATTGCTCGCAGCTTTTGTTTTCTACCACTATTTGTAATTTGGTAGGCTCCCCTTGGCCCATGAACCCTGATGCTCGGAAACTCACATCTGAAAATTTCATCTCATCAGTGTTATGCCAGCTGAGTACACCCTCGCTGAACCACAGCCTTTCTCTTTGGTCCATGTCATTACAAAACGCCCGATTTATCTCTGTATGTGTGTTTATCCATTTAAGACCAAATCTGTTCCATCCAGCAAATGGGTTGCAGAAATATATTCTCAGACGTTTGGGTTGATGCTCTACATCGTACGTTTATACTCCCATACATCCATATCGACTCAATGGTGTTTTATAAAATCCCATGCAGGCCATCTTTTGCGACTGTATTTGCTCCGGTAGAATACTGTACACCCTGCCACCTGTCGTACACACTTGAGGATTGATCAGTTTTGTGTTTGATTTGTTCTTAATCAAGATACAGACGTTCCGTTTCTGCAAGAATAATGTAACAAAATGAGTGCACATGTAGAATGTAACAAAATGAGTGCACATGGAGAATGTAACAAAATGAGTGCACATGGAGAATGTAACAAAATGAGTGCACATGGAGAATGTAACAAAATGAGTGCACATGGAGAATGTAACACAATGAGTGCACATGGAGAATGTAACAAAATGAGTGCACATGAAGAATGTAACAAAATGAGTGCACATGGAGAATGTAACACAATGAGTGCACATGGAGAATGTAACACAATGAGTGCACATGGAGAATGTAACAAAATGAGTGCACATGGAGAATGTAACAAAATGAGTGCACAAGGAGAATGTAACAAAATGAGTGCACAAGGAGAATGTAACAAAATGAGTGCACATGGAGAATGTAACACAATGAGTGCACAAGGAGAATGTAACAAAATGAGTGCACATGTACCCAGAGGGTTTTAACTGTTTTTATCGGGGCCTCATTTTCCCTGATTTTGAATAGGAACTTTTATAGACTTTTGTCAAGCGCGTCACTTAAGCGATGTGTATTTCTGGAAATTGTTTTTTTTTACTAGTTTCATTCTACTGATACAAAATAAGTCATTTTAGTTTTTATTTGATCAGAATTCATCAAATATTAAGCAAATTCTGACTTTACAAGTTATGTATTTTGGCATCTATTGCCGATATTTACCAGGGTGGGCCTAACTTAAATGCAGAAGATATAGTTCAAAGCCACGTCATAGAGGTGCAATACGGACAGCTCGAGGTATATCCATTTACAAGCATGGCGCGTTCAGTCACGTTCACGTGTGTTGGATCTACATAGACAGTAAGTGGCTACGCGGTGTCACAACTACAGGAACCGTTCTCTGGGTTAGTACATGGCGGCAGAATGAGTGACATCTTTCATTATATTTTTTATTTCTTATTAATGACAATTTAAATTGTTGTTCTGAAGTAAATGTCTGCCAGAACAGAGAATTCATGTAATTCATTCAGAAGTAATAATAATGTATTCGCCAAAAACAAAACCGTTCATCTTAGTCTCTTGAATAGGTTAGAAATAACTATGAATTATAAAAGTGCTATGGGTTTGCGCCTCGTAATAATATAACTAATTGCTGCGTAAATGTTACACTAATAAAGTCAACCTAAAGCTTAAATAAGGATATAACGATTTTAACAAATTTCCAACAAAACCAAACCAAATACGTAAACAAATTTGACTACAATAAATTAAGAAAAAGAACATATCTCTAAAATAGCTAAAATATATAATAAGACGTTGTTTTAGTCAAAACATCTATAAAAATACATCCGTTGCCATTACTATAAAACAAACGAAGACAATGGTATTACATTGCAAGAATAACATTGTTTTACTGTTTGATCGTCTCGCAAGCCAAAAACAAATACTAGACTATGGTGTGTTGTAGGTCAGCCATCTTCGTAGTAGATCTTAAATTGCATATCATTTATAAATGGTAAATGTTTAATCATTTAGTAAAGAATATAGTTTGACATTTGATCTTCGGCATTGTATCTTAATAAAATTACCGTGATTTGATCTTTAATTTCTCTACACAGTTGCACCAGAAGTTCATCGCCTGCATTTTCACTCAGGCCTATATCTATCGTGGTTCCTGTTTATGAAATACATAGTTTTAGTAATGTTAACAGATCCAGCAAGGCGCTGTCGTCGTACTGAACTTCACAATTAGATAAAATATGAAAACGAATTGTGTTTGTTTGATTGGTGTTTTACGTCATTCTCAACACATGCACGGCTTTTCCTGGGTAAAACCAGTACTGTACACCTCCCGCCATCCGTAAGAATCGACACTTACAAGTCGAGCTCCCAATGGGATTTGAACCCGCAGCGGTGAGAGGCGAGAAGGTTTACAACGCAACGTAACCCCTCGGACACGGAGACACTATATGAAAGTAAAAGATATATATCTAAACAGCAGTGCCGCATGTGCCACACATTTTTAAATCGAACTACACATACGCATTTATTTATTTACTTAATAAACAAGAAAGGACGCACGTCTGACGTAAGGCCATAATTAAAATTATATTTGTTTTCCCGAACGCGACCGGTCCAAATAAATCGGCCCGATTCCAAACATTTTGTTCAGTATTTTTTGGCGATAGCCATATGCTATCTCTCATAGACCGGATACATAGTTTTAGCGCACCACGCGGATATTACCATATTTTTCAAGACCAGACCTATTTTATTGAACGCAGTATCCCAGTCCGACGATTTGTCTAGGTTTTTGCGACGCTTGTAATGTTTGTATTTAAAACAAGCGTCGTAGATCATCAAGACTATTGCTCAGTATGCTAGCAATCGTGAACGCTCTACCAATCCTGTAATTATTCCCGGAAGGCAATGGCACAGAAAATAGTGCACTGTTGCTGTAAACAATATGGCATCTAGCCACACGTGTTGATATATAATTTGCGTTGAGTGTTTGTTTTTTAAAATGCAGATGAAGGTTTTATCACTGCTTTCATGTTAATAAACTATTGATGGAGCAATCGGCTGAATAACATTGCAACATTGGATGATGAATGCAAATTTTTTTTGGCGGGAATCTAAGGCGCGATGACGTTACCAATATGGAACCAATATGGAAACCTGCTTATTACATTCGAGTAATGATGCGAAGCAGTGTACGAGATGTTGCGAATGAGTAGGCTAGCTGCTAAACGAGTGCTAAATCAATATATACGCAGAGTTATTACATTGAATATAAAGAACGATAACTCTGCGTGGAGATTGCTGCTAAGCACCTGTTTTGGATGGTTTAATTTGCTGGACCCGGTACGGTTTTTGACGTGATTGCGGCGCGATCCTAACAATGTAAAAGACAATAATATTGTTTTTGTTATATGATGCAATGGATAAATAAAAGGAAAATAAAGGAAAATAGAATCTTATTGTTTGATTCTAATCACATGTGTATTATTAATTAATTATAAATAAAACAAAGGAAAAAAGCAAAAAATCAAATATAAAAAAACATAAGTAATATTGCTTTGTAACCGTTACTAAAATTCCTGGCATTACAGGTAGTTGGTCCTACACAAAATGCATTTCGATTCTATGTAAAATATGGCCTCCAGCGGCCATCTTCGTTTACATAGAGTTATATAGGAAAAACTTGTGACGATAAGTATGAAAATACTTGATGGATGTTCATGACACTTTCCAGTAATGTTGCTCTTGATGTCTAGTTGGTCCTAAGTAAAAATCGGGTCGGCCGGAAATTCAAAATGGCCACCATTAGGTACCCATAACTTTATGTAACATTATATATTACATTGTATACCTTGTTTTATCCCATACGTCACCCGTGGGTGCCGGGGAAAGGGGCCTCAAAAGGTCAAATACACTAAAATTTTAACTACACTGTCGCTTTTCCATGTGTTCATATACTTGTTTCATATGTTTGTCTGCAGTATTGTCTTGTCGTACCCTCAATGGTTTATTCTCTTGTTGCTCTGGCTTCTGCCAAGTCATTGAGTACCTTCTTTGTGGCTTTCTATGCTACTGTTGTTTTGTATTTATATATACACGAGCATCTTTGCGTTTACTTATATTGCCTATTAATGCCGACTTGTTGGTTAGAGTATAGTCCATGGTGGGGATTTCTTTATTTAAACTGTCCCGTTTTATTGGGTTGACCGTAGGGTAAGTGTGAGGTTTGGTGCACCCTAGAACCTGGTTTAAATCGTCAGCGGCCTTTTTTTGCCATTGACCGTTCCAAGGCGGTAGCCTTATTGTCAACCCGTTTGTGTTTGTGATGTCTTATTTGACCTTTTATTCATCTTTAAAGTTGTTCTTTGTTTCTGTGTGTGTTTGTGGTTGACTGTCGTCCTTGAACATGTTGAATGCTGCTTGGTATATATACTCGCCTATGAAAAAATAACAACATATCAGACGTTTTTATTAGTTCTGTGACGAATCGTTGTGCAATGTATTACCTCCCTTTTGATTCTACCCTCGGAAAACTTCAACAAAAACATATTTGGTTAGTATGAACGAGTTTTATACATGCATAAATGATGGTTATTATTTTCTTAGGTGCTTTTAATTAGTACAGTGTTTATATGGGTCCCGGCAGCCTTTGAATGAAGTAAGTATAAAGTTTATGTGCATCCCGTAGGCACCAGTAATCTTCGGTAGTAATCGTCAATGTCCGATGATAAACGTTATGACGGTAGGTCGCGCAGTGATCTCTTGGTATAAATACCGTTGTTTCTGCCTGTCAGGTTTCGTTAGAGCGTCTGCCTTGCATTCGGGAGGTCGTGGGTTCGAGTCCCCTGACCGAGTCATACCAAAGACTTTAAAAATGGAGTAGTCACTGGTAGCCCTTGCCTGACGAGCAAATAATGGGTAGTGCTACGACTGATTGACCAGTGTCAGAATAATGTGACTGGGAGGGTGTGGGGCGGGGGGGGGGGGCGGGGATGTGGTATCATGTCTACTTAATTAAATACGGCGTGTGTCTGCACTATAAAGAAACCATTGAGTTCGCTGCTTCAAGTAGACATATCATCACATCACACACAAAAACACACAGATAAAAGTTCAGACTCCATTGTGCCTTTAATCGTCGGGTAGGACGCCTGTCGTAGGCGGACTATAATCCTTAGAAATACACACACACACACACGTCAGGTTTTGATTTTGTTGTACCGCCGTACAGTTAACATCGTTCGGTAAATATTAAGAAATTTATTACTACGACTTTGGGCCAGCAGTCCTATAGATTATACTTTATTCCTGTAGGTGCATTGCGCCGCGGATAGACGAAAGCTATAGTTCTCAGAAGCACGTTACGTCGCATTCTTGAGTGTATTCGGTGTAACGGTGGACACATGAGATATTAGCGAGGTTTTGAATATTTTTCTGTATATTTGAATGGACTTAGACCGCTACATCTGCGCTATTGTCGCTAATCTTTAAATTTGTTAAGTTTTTGTGATAATATATGTTAGTTTATATATTGTACAGATGCTGTGTCATTATCTGAGTGAGGGGTCTGGGTCAGAATGCATGTGTGAGAGAGAGGTCAGTGGATGTCAGTTTGTTTTGATAATGTCAACTCTGTTTAGGGTGTAAGTGATTAGCCTGGGAGAGGTATGCATGGCTTATTTTTTTATGATTAAAAAGAGAGAATGTGTGAATCTTTCTAGAACTAGTCAGTTCATGCTAGACTGTTAAGGGAAGAAGAATTAAATAAAGCCTGGTAGAAGAGACTGGAGTTTTGAATTTACTTTTATACATGGTGTCCTAAATGTGGAAGTATTAAAGAGACATTTACCAGTAACATGGTGGCCGCAAATGAGATTTAATTTAAGAACAAAACCAGGAGTTTTTATTTTTTATTATTGTGAATGGACTCAGATTGTGTTAACGTAAACGTTTTTGTCTATGTGAGATGCATATACAATTGTAACTTGAAGTGACGCGTGAAGCGTTGTAACCTGAACTGTCGTGTGAAGCGTTGTAACCTGAACTGCGTTGTAACCTGAACTGACGTGTGAAGCGTTGTAACCTGAACTGACGTGTGAAGCGTTGTACATTGAATTGACGTGTGTGGAGCGTTGTAACTTGAATTGACGTATGAAGCGTTGTAACCTGAACTGACGTGTGAAGCGTTGTAACTTGAATTGACGTGTGATTGAACTGACGTGTGAAGCGTTGTAACCTGAACTGACGTGTGGAGGTTGTAGCCTGAACTGACGTGTGAAGCGTTGTAAATTGAACTGACGTGTGGAGCGTTATAACCTGAACTGACGTGTGAAGCGTTGTAAATTGAATTGACGTGTGGAGCGTTGTAACTTGAACTGACGTGTGAAGTGTTGTAACCTGAACTGACGTGTGGAGGGTTGTACGCTGAACTGACGTGTGAAGCGTTGTAACTTGAATTGTCGTGTGGAGCGTTGTAACTTGAATTGACGTGTGATTGAAATGACGTGTGAAGCGTTGTAACCTGAACTGACGTGTGAAGCGTTGTAACTTGAATTGACGTGTGAAGCGTTGTAACTTGAACTGACGTGTGAAGCGTTGTAACTTGAATTGACGTGTGCTTGAACTGACGTGTGAAGCGTTGTAACCTGAACTGACGAGTGAGGCGTTCTAAACTGAACTGACGCGTGAAGCGTTGTAACTTGAATTGACGTGTAAAGCGTTGTAACTTGAACTGACGTGTGAAGCGTTGTAACCTGAACTGACGTGTGAAGCGGTGTAACTTGAATTGACGTGTGATTGAACTGACGTGTGAAGCGTTGTAACCTGAACTGACGTGTGGAGGTTGTAGCCTGAACTGACGTGTGAAGCGTTGTAAATTGAACTGACGTGTGGAGCGTTGTAACCTGAACTGACGTGTGAAGCGTTGTAAATTAAATTGACGTGTGGAGCGTTGTAACTTGAACTGACGTGTGAAGCGTTGTAACCTGAACTGACGTGTGGAGGGTTGTACGCTGAACTGACGTGTGAAGCGTTGTAACTTGAATTGTCGTGTGGAGCGTTGTAACTTGAATTAACGTGTGATTGAATTGACGTGTGAAGCGTTGTAACCTGAACTGACGTGTGAAGCGTTGTAACTTGAATTGACGTGTGAAGCGTTGTAACTTGAATTGACGTGTGATTGAATTGACGTGTGAAGCGTTGTAACTTGAACTGACGTGTGAAGCGTTGTAACTTGAATTGACGTGTGATTGAATTGACGTGTGAAGCGTTGTAACCTAAACTGACGAGTGAGGCGTTCTAAACTGAACTGACGCGTGAAGCGTTGTAACTTGAATTGACGTGTAAAGCGTTGTAACTTGAACTGACGTGTGAAGCGTTGTAACTTGAACTGACGTGTGAAGTGTTGTAACCTGAACTGACGTGTGAAGCGTTGTAACCTGAACTGACGTGTCAAGCATTGTAACTTGAACTGACGTGTGAAGCTGACGTGTGAAGCGTTGTAACCTGAACTGACGTGTCAAGCATTGTAACTTGAACTGACGTGTGAAGCTGACGTGTGAAGCGTTGTAACTTGAACTGACGTGTGAAGCGTTGTAACCTGAACTGACGTGTGAAGCGTTGTAAACTGAACTGACGTGTGAAGCGTTGTAAATTGAATTGAAGTGTGAAGCGTTGTTACCTGAACTGACCTGTGAAGCGTTGTAACTTGAACCATCGTGTGAAGCGTTGTAAACTGAACTGGCGTGTGAAGCGTTGTAACCTGAACTGACGTGTGAAGCGTTGTAACCTGAACTGACTTGTGAAGCGTTGTAACTTGAACTGACGTGTGAAGCGTTGTAACTTGAATTGACGTGTGAAACGTTGTAAACTGAACTGACGCGTGAAGCGTTGTAAATTGAACTGACGTGTAAAGCGTTGTAACTGGAGCGTTGTAACTTGAACTGACGTGTGAAGCGTTGTAACCTGAACTGACGTGTAAAGCGTAACCTGAACTGACGTGTGAAGCGTTGTAACTTGAACTGACGTGTGAAGCGTTGTAACTTGAATTGACGTGTGATTGAATTGACGTGTGAAGCGTTGTAACCTGAACTGACGTGTGAGGCGTTGTAAACTGAACTGACGCGTGAAGCACTGTAACTTGAATTGACGTGTGAAGCGTTGTAACTTGAACTGACGTGTGAAGCGTTGTAACCTGAACTGACGTGTGAAGCATAACCTGAACTGACGTGTTAAGCGTTGTAACTTGAACTGACGTGTGAAGCTGACGTGTGAAGCGTTGTAACTTGAACTGACGTGTGAAGCGTTGTAACCTGAACTGACGTGTGAAGCGTTGTAAACTGAACTGACGTGTGAAGCGTTGGAAATTGAATTGAAGTGTGAAGCATTGTAACTTGAACTGACGTGTGAAGCGTTGTAAACTGAACTGGCGTGTGAAGCGTTGTAACCTGAACTGACGTGTGAAGCATTGTAAACTGAACTGACGTGTGAAGCGTTGTAAATTGAACTGACGTGTGTAGCGTTGTAACCTGAACTGACGTGTGAAGCGTTGTAACTTAAACTGACGTGTGAAGCGTTGTAAATTGAACTGAGGTGTGGAGCGTTGTAACCTGAACTGACGTGTGAAGCATTGTAACTTGAACTGACGTGTGAAGCGTTGTAACCTGAACTGACGTGTGAAGCGTTGTAACTTGATTTGACGTGTGAAGCATTGTAACTTGAACTGACGTGTTAAGCGTTGTAAACTGAACTGACATGTGAAGGTTGTAACCTGAAATGACGTGTGAAGCGTTGTAAACTGAACTGACGTGTTAAGCGTTGTAAACTTAACTGACGTGTGAAGCGTTGTAACCTGACCTGACGTGTGAAGCGTTGTAACTTGAACTGACGTGTGAAGCGTTGTTACTTGAACTGACGTGTGAAGCGTTGTAACTTGAACTGACCTGTGAAGCGTTGTAACCTGAATTGACGTGTGAAGCGAAACCTGAATTGACGTGTCAAGCGTTGTAAACTGAACTGATGTGTGAAGCGTTGTAAACTGAACTGACGTGTGAAGCGTTGTAAATTGATTTGACGTGTCAAGCGTTGTAAACTGAACTGATGTGTGAAGCGTTGTAAACTGAACTGACGTGTGAAGCGTTGTAAATTGATTTGACGTGTGAAGCGTTGTAACCTGAACTGACGTGTGAAGCGTTGTAAACTGAATTGACGTGTGAAGCGTTGTAAACTGAATTGACGTGTGAAGCGTTGTAAACTGAACTGACGTGTGAAGCGTTGTAAACTGAACTGACGTGTGAAGCGTTGTAAATTGAATTGACGTGTGAAGCGTTGTAACCTGAACTGACGTGTGAAGCATTGTAACTTGAACTGACGTGTGAAGCGTTGTAAACTGAACTGACGTGTGAACCGTTGTAAATTGAATTGACGTTTGAAGCGTTGTAACCTGAACTAATATGTGAAGCGTTGTAAATTGAACTGACGTGTGAAGCGTTGTAAATTGAATTGACGTGTGAAGCATTGTAACCTGAACTGACGTGTGAAGCGTTGTAACTTGAATTGACGTGTGGAGCGTTGTAACCTGAACTGATGTGTGAAGCGTTGTAAACTGAACTGACGTGTGTATCGTTGTAAACTGAACGGACTTGTGAAGCGTTATAAATTGAACTGACGTGTAGAGCGTTGTATTTGTGTTTTGCTTTCTGCTCAGAGCAACGGGAATTATATTGCCATATTTACTTTCGAAATTACCAATTATCTAAAATAACATTGCAACACTTTTTATTTTGATATATATATCTATATATTCATTAACATGAGTGAGACGGATGAATTGATGGACACTCCGAGGGTTGCTGAGATTTTAAGAACGTTGCGCGGCAGGGATGAAAGTATTGTCAGTGCAGGTGTGTATGATCCGTCGATAGAGAGGGAAAGAAGAGAGCATGAGCTGAAATTAATAGAGTTTGAAAGAGAGAAAAGAGAGCATGGGAGACAGATGGAAGAAAGAAAAATGCAATTTGAAATACACAAACAGGAGTTAGAAATAAAAAAAGTTAGAACTTCAGCAAAAAACTCACTCAGATGATGACCTTCGGTGCAAAGGCCCAAAAATTCCAAAATCTCGTAGAGAGTCAAGATATTGACATTTATCTGAGGGGATTTGAAAAGTTGGCTACTGTCCATAAATGGGACATATCAACATGGGTTCCTAAATTAGCAGCTTTGCCGTCTGGGAAAGCACTTGAAGCCTATGCTAGGCTGTCCAATGCTGACTCAGAGGACTATGAAATTGTAAGGAAATCTATTTTGAGGAGATATGAATTGACCTCAGAGGCATATAGGGAAAAGCTTAGGGCATGCAAAAGGCAGAACGATGAATCCTTTAGGGAATGGTCCGTTAGAATGACAAATTTTTTGAGCGTTGCGTAAATCTTCAAGGAAAATAACAGGCTTGTAAACCTCCTTATCACTGAGCAACTGCTAAGCAGTTCACCTTCAGAACTTAGTCTGTGGCTCAGAGAAAAGGATCTGAAAACAGTTGATGAAGTTGTGAGGCTTGCGGATCAATATTTGCTAACATATAAACCTAAGCAGAAACAACCCCAGGAGGTAAGTAAAGTTTCTAATATCTCACGTAACACAAAGGCTCAGCAAAATAGTCAGTGTTTTAAAGGTCAGGGACTTGGGCATTTTACTAGAGAATGCCCTGTGAAGGACAACAAAGGTAAGGCATATTTGGTCAGAGAGACGGACCAGATGCTGCAGTCCTACTTAGATGAAGGTCAGGTAAATGAGTGTAAAGTGTGTATCTTGAGAGACACAGGGTGTACTCAATCCCTAATTAATGAAAAGTTTTCTTAACAGGGCATCACTTCTGAACGAAACAACGTCAGTCAAATGTGCAAATGAGGAATCTTACACCATATCGTTGGCTCTAGTTCATGTCAGATGTAAGTTCGGGACTGGAATCCTAAAGGTTGATGTTATGAAAAAATTACCCAATGACATGTTGCTTGGCAATGAAGCATTCAGAGAACCAAATAATCTGGCTTTGGTTAGCACAGGAGCACAAAAGCGTGTTGAACAAGCAAATAAGAAAAAGATGGATGCGGAATATGGTATCACAGATGTTGAAGGTAAGTCCATATTTCATAACAATGACCATAAGTTACAGGACAAGCACACTCAGCCACTAGAGTCTATCATAACTGAAGCTGACGATTCATTAGCACTTGGAGTTACAGATATGCAGAAGTTACAAGCTGAAGACAAGACACTTGCCGAAATCAGAGAAAAGGTAATAACAGAAGAGGAAGCAAAACTGGAACGTGTTTGTTTCTTCAAGAAAGATGGACTTTTATTGAGGAAATGGAGGCAAGAAAAAGGCAAGAACAAGGAGGTTATTCAGCTTGTTTTGCCAACGGTATATAGGAAACGGGTGTTAGAGGTTGGTCATGATAATCCTATGGCTGGGCATATGGGTGTAGAGAAGACAAAGAGTCGAATCTTCCAGCACTTTTATTGGCCAGGGGTATTTGTGACCAATGTCAGAAGACAGTTAGACGAAGGCAGGGTGACAGGGCACCACTAATACCCATGCCATTTATATCGGAGCCATTTAAGAGAGTGGCAATTGAAATCATTGGACCTCTACCAAGAACAAAAGAGGAAACATGTATGCTTTGGTCCTTGTGGATTATGCAACTATGTATCCAGAGGCGATAGCTGTTCCGTCACTGGAAACAGAAGTTATTGCTAAGGAGCTGATGGCAATATTCAGTCGTCTAGGAATCCCTGATGAACTACTATCCGACCAAGGTACGAATTTTATGTCAAAATTGATGCACGACTTATGCAAAAGTCTTGGTATATCCAAACTCACATCATCGATATACCATAAAGAAACAAACGGACTAGTGGAAAGGTTTAATGGAACATTGAAAAGCATGTTAAGGAAGTTTGTCAACTCAGATCCTCATGATTGGGATAGATTGCTTCCGTACTTGCTCTTTGCTTACAGGGAAGTTCCAAATGAGTCGACAGGGTTTTCACCATCTGAGTTGCTTTATGGTCGTCATGTACGGGGTCCAATGGCAGTCCTTAAGGAAAATTGGACAGACTCGCTCTCGTGACAATGTTGCAGAGTATGTACAAGAAATGAGGTAACGCTTTGCCAGAGATGCAAGATGAAGTTAAGGTAAACCTATCCAAGGCCCAAACAAAGATGAAAGTCTGGTAGGACAAAACATCTAGATGGAGGACATTGACCACAGGTGATAAAGTATTAGTGTTGCTACCAGCTGGAACATCCAAGCTGCAGGCGCAATGGCGTGGCGTAGGGTTATTCAAAAAATTTCAGAGGTAGATTATGAAATCAAAGTGGGTCGAAAACTGAAAGTATTCCACATCAACTTGCTCAGGGAATGGGTACAGCGGAAGAACGAAACTGTTAGTTCATTCAGCATGGTTCCATTTGATGAACAGGATTCAGATGAAGGTAGGATGATGACTAGAATACAAACCAGACGGAGAGTTACAGAGATTTTGACATATGTCCAGATTTGGAAGGTAATCAAAAGGCAGAAATGTTGCTGCTATTAGAGGAATATAAGGAAATATTCACAGATGTACCAGGAGAGACAGATTTGATAGAACATGATGTCAACTTGATTGACTCTTCTCCAGTCAGACAGAGGGCATACAGGATACCCCATGCTTTGAAAAGGGTTGTTAAGGAAGAGCTAGACAAAATGTTAGCTGCAAACGTAATACGGCCATCTAACAGCGAATGGGCTGCACCTGTGGTTTTGGTGGAGAAGAAGGACAAATCCATTAGATTGTGTGTGGATTATAGCCTACTCAACAAAAGAACAAAGTCTGATCCTTATCCAATGCCACGATTGGATGAAGTAATTGAAAAACTAGGTAGATCAAGATTCAATTCAAGTCTTGACCATACAAAAGGGTATTGGCAGGTCCCCCTGAAGTAGGAAGCAAAAAAGTACTCTGCATTTGTCACACCATTTGGGCAATTTAAGTTTAATGTCACTCCATTTGGTACTCATCGGCAACGTTTATGAGACTGATGGACAAAGTCTTGGCAGGGACACGGGAGTTTTCAGGTGCATACTTTGATGATATAAATGTGTTTGAGGAGACCTGGACTCAACACTTACAAGACCTCGTAGAAGTCTTTGAAAGAATCAAGACAGCAGGGTTAACTATAAGACCAAGCAAGTGCCATTTGGGCTACAGGGAAGTAGAAGTTGTTGGTCATGTAGTCGGAATGGAGTTTGCTCCTGCAGGAATATAACTTCGATGTTAAACATAAGAAGGGTTCAGAGAATGATGGTAATGCTGATGGGCTGTCAAGGGCTTTTAACGAGAAAACATAGGTTTAACCTAACCTGTAGGCCTTATTGCCTACTGAACGTTCCAAGTCGGTAACCCTGTCTTCGCCACCCTTTCTGTTTTTTTGTTGTCTTTTTCATTGTGGGATGTAGTTTTGTTTACACTGTCTTGTATATTTGGGCGCTGAAGACAGGATAATAGCGAGGATTGTGCGCATATAAAATCGATTCAAGCTAACCAGTAGGCCTTATTGCCTACTGACCGTTCCAAGTCGGTAAACCTGTCTTCACCACTGTCTTGTATATTTGGGCGTTGAAGACAGGATAATAGCGAGGATTGTGCGCATATAAAATCGATTCAAGCTAACCAGTAGGCCTTATTGCCTACTGACCGTTCCAAGTCGGTAAACCTGTCTTCACCACCCTTTCTGTTGTTTTTTGTCTCTTTCATTGTGGGATGTAGTTTTGTTTACACTGTCTTGTATATTTGGGCGCTGAAGACAGGATAATAGCGAGGATTGTGCGCATATAAAATCGATTCAAGCTAACCAGTAGGCCTTATTGCCTACTGACCGTTCCAAGTCGGTAAACCTGTCTTCACCACCCTTTCTGTTGTTTTTTGTCTCTTTCATTGTATTTTCATGTCCTTGTTTGCAGTACAGTGCGGAACTACGATGCCATTGCGTTCGGACGCTGTGGTTTCTATAGGACCCTATATCTCATTTATAGATGTTGACTGTTGTGTGTGTTGTGTGAAAAATCTTAATTTTTCACTGGAGAAGCGGATGAATGTGACAATATATGCTAGTTTTTATATTGTACAGATGTTGTGTCATTATCTGAATGGGGGGGGGGGTCTTGGTCTGAATGCATGTGTGAGAGAGAGGTCAGTGGATGTCAGTTTGTTTTGATAATGTCGGCTCCGTTTAGGGTGTAAGTGAAGGAAGAGGAATTAAATAAAGCCTGGTAAAAGAGACTGGAGTTTTGAATTTACTTTTATACATGGTGTCCTAAATGTGGAAATATCAAAGAGACATTTACCAGTAACAGTTTTGTTAATTTCGTTTACATATATTCTGTCTCAAATGCTTTTCTTACTCAAATTAAATGTTATGATTATGGTATTACACAAACTATTTCGCTCCAGGGTTACCTGTGGTTGGGATTCTGGATGTGTTCAAAAGTTCAAATATTCTTGATTTTTCACACATACACGCAATAACGTACACTTTACTATCTGTATTCTGAGTATCAAATATTGACCTGTGTGAAGAACGTTTGATTTGCGATGGCGCGATGGCGCGCAGTCGAATTGGTTCTAGTTTATCATTTTAACTGTTGTTTGTTTCGGTGCGTGTTTTGTTTGACTGTGACCCTTGAATGCTACATTTACTGTTCGACTTTTATATGTACTGGTACTTACGATACTAAAGCATGTATCAGAAGTATGGGGATTTTTTCTTGTTAGAAATATTAAAAGAGTGTAAACTCTATATTGTAAAACATTACTACATGTTATAAGATGTTAATAAAAAAATGATTATAACTAGGAGATCTTGAAAGGACGTTGGGATACTTCATCAAGCAGAGCAACTTTCTACACATTGATAGTAGATAATTATGTTTGAAATCTCACTGGTTTGTTTTGAATAGTATACCAACATACATAAGTGGACTTTCAAGACCAAAACGCCCATCTCTTAATGTACGAACAGAAGCTGGAAGATGCAATAAGCCGAATAGCATACGATTAAATGAAAGTTAATGTATCACATGTGCAAACATAGATGAATATCACTGGTATTGAATGTTTATTATATAATGAGATAAAAATAAATATATATCAAGAAATAACATTGACAGAGATAAATATGTTTAAAAGTTCAATCTGTATAGTAAAAATAAAAAAATAATAAAAATTAACCGAGTGTCTTTGTTTTTAAAGCCTTTAATATAAGCTTTTTGATGCTTTTTGATCAGCGTACAAATATATAAAAACATTAGATTTACCGGACTTTGAATTTGCCATCTTCAAAATAGCTGACCTGAGATGTTAATGAATGGTAATTCAATCCGAAGAGGAAACTGAAATATGAAAAAGAAAACATTTCTATATTATTACAGATATCGCATACAGTACTTGCACTATTTACACGATCGTGATCAGGATGTACAACAACTGATCGACCTAATATAGGATAAACGGTAGGGGTCAAAGCTATAGATGCACCGAAAAATGTAGGTGCGTCTTTGTGTTTTATAGGTACATCTATATACTTTATGGGTGCACCTGTAATATATAGCTAGGTAACGACGAATACAATGCTGGTAAAAACGATAAATTCATATTGCATACACTTAAGGTTTAAACATATAGACCGATTGCCAATGCTTTTTCTGTTTAAAAACGTCTTGCTCCTTTCAAACCAGTTTTATTATTGAGATTTCTGAAAATATGTCATAGGTCATACATATGTCATAATGCATATCATTTATTTGCTAATGCATGACATACTTGGTAAAGGACCATAAGCAAATGATACATGCAAAATATGAAAGCTGTATGCTTCGTAGTTTCAGAGAGGAGATTTTATACATTTAACATCAACCTAATTAGGCGACGGAGCAGAACAGTTTGGGCAAAATTGAAAAAGGGTCATGCCAGGATGTTTCATGTGAAGCATGTCTAGAATGTCCAGAGATATCGCTGGAAGCTCAGGTGGGCTAAAATTCCTTGTTGTTATACTAGGTGTATGTCTGTATGTACGCTGTTAATTTAGATGCATACAGATTACATGTATGCCTGAATGATTATTATTGGGATCACAATCAAATCAACGAAGCACCACCATGTACATACGTTACCAGTTCATGTGGTGGAAGTATGACATTTTGTGGTGGAATAACGTCTCAATAGGGTGTAAATTTACACCGAAGGTAAGAAATGATTATTTGCTTGTTTTTATTTATATATTCCAGAAGTGTGACTTAGCGCAAGATGTGGTCCATACGTTTTCGAACACTCGAACGTTATTTTATCTAAACGTTTGTCGTTTTTTCAAACGTATGGACACGTTGAAATATATGTATCCTTATTGTTAGCAGAGAAAATATTTTTACCCGGCAATTTATAGTAATAATAAAATTAAATAAACACTATGAACTTAATTTTCAAAGGCACGTGTTATACTTTAAAGCTTATATCCAGAACAAGCTGCAAATACACTACTCAACTTTTATAATCGGTCACTTTTCAAAGAATTATATTTTTAATAATTCATATTTTCATCTGAAATTTCTACTGGCGTCGTTTAAAAAATATCGCTAGCGATTTATAAAACTTAATCTGCCTTGATTGGCCTAAAATCTTGTTGATAAACTTAATCAAATATTGGTATGTGATTTGGTGATTTCCAGGTTTTAGTATTCGTGTTATTTTCAAAAAAGCTGGGTGACCGATTACTAACGTTGTGTGTATTTACAGACTAAATTAAGACTGCTACAACCATATAGCAGAGTCCACCATTTTGATTTAAATTATCAAGTGTTTGCCTATTTATCGGGGTGCATCTTTCAGCCAAAAGTTGTTAGCATTAACATGAGCAATTTCAATACATACATACATTATATATCATTAGAACTGGAACTTTTAGTGGCATGTAAAAATACCTTAGTTTCGAAAATCGGTTGAGAAATAAATATTGGTGAGGTATTTTCCATGTAAATTCCTTATTGATAGGACAGCAGAAAATTAAGAAATCTCAACAACTTCAGTTAATATTTTGCTATTAAATTTTTAGAGTGTCTTATTTTTTCCAAAAACAATTAAATATTTTAAAACTGTTTGATGCAGTCGTGATTGCACCTGGCAGTCAATAGCTGGGTCATCATGATGCTATATAAATGTGGTGTGAGCCACAACAGGGAGGGCAGATTAGATTGAGATTCAGAGCGAGATAGACTGAAGGTTTGGTCTCCATAAATGGGATGATTGGCTTGTCCCGATCTGGAGGAGATTCTTTTTGACAGACAAAGTCGCACACCGTTTAAACATTAGTAGATCGCTTGCACATGAAAGATATTAAGATTTATTCAGTTAGACATTTTACTCATGTTTACTTAAATTGTATATTTGGTTTAAACATATTTTATTTCACAAGCTTTTTACAACATAATATGTGTACACAATAGAAGAAAAAGGATTAGAACGAAAGTAAGATACTTATGATGTTCTTCTCCTAGGTATGATATTAATTGTAAACAATTGATGGCATAGTAAACAGCATTAATTAGATATTTTCACAATATAAATTCTGGAAGTATGAGAACTTAAATTACTTAGTGTAAAAAAAATGTTTATGTATATTAAAGGGTATATATATATTATAGAATAATGCTTAGATATAATTGAAATAATAAAAAGTAACAAAAAGGAAAAATAGAAAGTGACTTGAAAAATACGAAATTCAAACAGACAAAAAAGTAAATGAATAGATTATGCAAATACATTTAATTGTTATTAATATTTATTTATAAATCTCCAGTGTAAATCAATTTTTAAAAAACAAATAGGGAGTTTGGGGCGACACAGGGAATGGGGGTGTAGTTGATTTGGGAATTCAACAAAAGAACAAATCGATCTACTAGTTAAAACCTTTTGAGTTTTTAATTTAATTGTGTACCGCACCGAATATGAGAATATTTGTATCGTACGATACATTTTGATCTCCAAATAGAAGTGTTTGCAGTGTAATATTTGGTAGACGGGGTAATGAATTTACCAATACATGTCTAATATCAGTATATTTATTGCACTTAAAGAAGAAGTGGTCACCGTTTTCAACACATCCGCATGTACAAATAGGCGATTCTACCATGTTTTTGGAAAACAGATCATTGTTAAGGGAACTGCAATTTAGACGCAGTCTAGTATGCAATATCTGTATGTTTATTTCTCCGAAGAGATAGTGTTTGGGAGTTCTGTTTTGATTACTTTTAAGTGAGTTTTTGAAGGAAATAACTGTTTCGGCGTGCCGTGATTCTTCGGTTAAGTTATTCCATTCGCGAATAACAGAGGGGAGAAAAGAATCATAGTGGTAGTTGGCATGGGCATTGACAGTTTGGATGTTTGTAGAGTTCCGTAAGTTATACCGTGATATATTACCTACAGAAGGAGGAACAAGCTCAGAGAGAAAATTGGGAGTTAAGTGGTTTGTCATTTTATAAAACATAACGAGTTTATGCTTACGGCGCCTATTTCCGAGAGTTTCACACCCAGTTTCTTTGTATAGGTTGTCAATAGAGACAAATTGTATATTTTAGATAGTAGTTTAATAAATATATATTAAAGACTATTACTTGTGTTAAGTATTTCATGTCACTATAGTACACTATCAGATAAAGTAGTTTTAATTACCTCTAAAATGTCTGTTTATTGATATTTATCTTATTAAGATACTAGTCGAATTTTGTCTTAAAAGTAAAAAAAATGTCTGGAACAGGCGCCCGAACTATTATTATTACATCTAGCGTCAGCTTTTACATTAAACATTTTCGTTTTTGAAACCATATTATTATACTATGTTAAATTCAAGTTTAATAATTTCATCAAATACGTGACGATATTTATTCAGCTGCCGAAGGCAGCTGACTCTTATATTGCTTTTATATCTGTCTATGGTTAACAGACTGTGACTCATATAAGAGGCAATAATCATGCTTTACAACTTGAATTCCTAGAGAATTCGTCTGAAAAACTTGAATGTTATAAACACATATTTTGTAACGTTGAAAGGTTACTATTTCACTTGCTGAAATGACGTTTTCGTAAACCAGTCTACTGAAATATAGCATGTAATCATTACTATTATATGTATATTAGATACGGAACATTCACAAGCCTTAATAGCGCAGATGGTCAAGGTGCCGTGTTACTGTCCAGGAAGGTAGGATTCAAGCCTGCTTGATTTCCCCCTTTTTTTAGCTCTACTGGCATTAGGCCAGCAGAGCTTATGGGATGCCGAGTTGTCCGTCGTCCGTCCGTCCGTCGTCCGTCCGTTGTTAACTTTAGTCTCGTTAAGACGATAGGGCCTTCATTTTTCATCCGATCTTTACCAAACTTTAACAGGTTGTTAATATCAATGAAAGCTCGGATGAGTTCGAAAACCAGCCAGATCGGACAAGTAACAGCAGAGTTATGGCCCTTGATTTAGTTAAAAATGCTATATTGCTAAATTTTGCCTCGTTAAGACGATAGGGCCTTCATTTTTCATCCTATCTTTACCAAACTTTACCACATTGTTAATATTAATGAAAGCTCGGACAGGTTCAAAAACCAGCCAGATCGGACCAGTAACAGCGGAGTTATGGTCCTTGATTTAGTTAAAAATGCTATATTGCTATATTTTGCCTCGTTAAGACAATAGGGCCTTCGTTTTTCATCCTATCTTTACCAAACTCTACCACATTGTTAATATCAATGAAAGCTCGGACAAGTTCGAAAACCAGCCATATAGCACTAGTATGAGCGGAGTGAGTTGTAGCCCTTGATTTAGTTTAAAATGCTATGTTTTGCATCGTTAAGCAATTGGGGCTTCATTGTTCATCCGATCTTTACCAATTTTTATCACATTGTTAATGTCGCTGAAAGCTGGAACAAGTTTGAAAAACAGCCATATCGAACCAGTAACAGCGAAGTTATGGCCCTTGATTTAGTTAAAAATGCTATATTTTGCCTCGTTAAGACGATAGGGGCTTCATTGTTCATCCGATCTTTACCAAACTTGATCAGATTGTTAATATCAATGAAAGCTTGGATAAGTTAGAAAACCAGCCATATCGGACTAGTAACAGCGGAGTTATGGCCCTTGATTTAGTTAAAAATGCTATATTTTGCCTTGTTAAGACTATAGGGGCTTCATTGTTCATCCGATCTTTACCAAACTTAATCAGATTGTTAATATCAATGAAAGCTCGAACAAGTTCGAAAACCAGCCATATCGGACTAGTAACATCGGAGTTATGGCCCTTGATTTACTTCAAAATGATATATTTTGTCTCGTTAAGACGATAGGGACTTCATTTTTCATCCGATCTTTACCAAACTTCATCAGATTGTTAATGTCTATGAAAACTTGATTAGGTTCGAAAAACAACCAGATCGTCCCAGTAAAAGCAGAGTTATGGCCCTTGATTTTGTTAAAAATGCTATAATTTGCCTCGTCGTACGATAGGGCCTTCATTTTGCATCTGATCTTTGCCAAACTTTACCAGCTTTTACGACTGTCTTTTTTTATATTATTATTAATTTTATTTTAATAATTATTATTATTATTATTTTTTTTTTTTTTTTTTTTTTTTTATTATTAATATTATTATTACTTTTTTTTCATATTTTTTATTTTTTATTTTTTATTTATATATATATTTTAATTTTTTTTGCCCGAAACTTTCAAAAAAACGTAAATGGCAGTCACTTGTTTCATTGATGTTATAAGAGCCATGTTAGCCAGTAGAGCGTCCAAAAACAGCCATATCGAACCAGTAACAGCGAAGTTATGGCCCTTGATTTAGTTAAAAATGCTATATTTTGCTATATTTTGCCTCGTTAAGACGATAGGGTCTTCATTTTTCATCTGATCTTTGCCAAACTTTAACAGATTGTTAATGTCAATGAAACCTCGGACAAGTTCGAAAACCAGCCAGATCGGACCAGTAACAGCGCAGTTATGGTCCTTGATTTAGTTAAAAATTCTATATTTTGCCTCGTTAAGATGATAGGGCCTTCATGTTTCATCCGATCTTTACCAGGTTTTACCAGATTGTTAATGTCAATAAAAGCTTCGGACAAGTTCAAAAACAAGCCAAATCGGACCAGTAACAACGGAGTAACGGCCCTTGATTTCGTTAAATATGCTATATTTTGCTTTGTTAAGACAATAGGGCCTTCATTTTTCATCTGATCTTTACCAAACTTTACCACATTTTTTGACTTTTTTGTTCTTCTATTATTTTTATGTTTCTTTTTTTTTTTAATTTTTTAATTTGGATTTTTTTTTTAAATCTTTTTGAACAATTTATTTTTTGAATTTTTTTTTATTTTTATTTTTTTATTTTTATTATCTTTACTGGCCAACTTGGAAAAACAGCCAGATCGGACCAGTAATGGTGGAGTTATGGCTCTTGATTTAGTTAAAAATGCTATGTTTTGCCTCTTTAAGACGATAGTCACACGCTTCATTGTTGTTATGAGCCATATTAGCCAGTAGAGCGTCCACAGGCCCTCTTGGGCCTCTTGTTTTAATTTTCATTATTGCTGATGGTAAGGTAGCAACAGTTCCAATATATATGTAAATTGGGTGTCCCGGCTCAGAGATCTCGCTTCGCTCGATCCTGATCCGGTAACACCCAATTTACATATATATGTATTAATTCACAATCACCATAAAATGGTGATTTTACTTGATTTATAAAACTTTTTTAAAATAGGGGTAGTGAAGATTGCAAGTTAAATTTTTTTTTATAAGTTATCAAAATTATAAAATGTTTCTTTAATACAAAACAAATTTGTTGATTTGTTATTAAAATTACATTCAAATCAACAATTTTCTGACCTTGAATACAAAGGTGGTGGATCATACTCAAACACACTACTAAAACAATAAATCACACACTTTTTAGACTTTTTTGTAAGGTTGCCATTGCTTCCTTTCTTCCCTGTTCTACTAGTTCTTTTTTTTTGAACTTCACTTATTTCAGCCTTTTTTTGTTTGGTGTCTTCTTTTAAACTATAATATTTATCCAACTCATCTAAAATCATCTTAAACTCTTGATCAGATATTTGTGCATCACTCAACGCTTTTGATATTAACTGCTTTATACTATTTAACTTTGCCTCTGCCAAAGTTTTTATTTCATGATGTTTTTGAGCTTTTGCATTAAGCTTCCGTCTGATAAAATTAACACAAACACCTGTAGCTCCACATACTATTGCTGCTATTTCTAAAGGTAGCAAAACTGGAATAGCAAATCCAATCCCAGCCATAATAACACCTGCAGATATTAAGGTAGTGTCAATTCCATCTGTAATATTAATACCACGTTTATATTTTTTATAAAGTGACTGACGTATATTTCGTTCTGTAATTAACTTTTTTTCAATCTCTGAAATCTTTTGTAATCTATAATTTTGTCCGTTTTCCACTGAATTTTCCACTGACAAATCAGGATATAAACTTGGTGCTGTCGGTTGCTTCATTTTTTATTAATAAATAAAAAATTAAATTAATTCAATTAATAATGATGCCACCGTATTTACAGCTGTAGCGTTAGCAACCTTGCATACAAAGTTAACAACAGAACCAGCACCAATTTCTAAAGGTTCATCAAAGTTATCATGATTGCGTGGGATGATGTGAAGCGTTATACCATAATTTGGTTGTTCAACACCATTGACAGAAACTATTACAGATACGTCACCAACTAATCGTTCACATGCTAAACCTATTCCCATAATCCGTCCACGGCGTGTCATTACATGCCCCACATTTTTTTCTGCTCCACCATTACCAAATGAGAGTATTCTGTTTGACACAAGTGGGCCCTTAGCCTCTGCAAATATTGTTATAATTCCATATTTAAGATTATCAACTCTATTTTTTAAATGATTAAACTGGTTAACAAAAGGCACAATTTGTCTATATAAATTTTGAACATCATTTATCAAAGCCTCTAAGTCTTCTGTTTTTTTAGGTCTTGTTGGTGGTCCAAATATACTCATTGTTTTTTTTTATAAAAATATATTTTTTAAATAATTTCTAAAACACAACTCATAGGCAAACCGTGATTATCTATTTTGTTACCATACTCATCTCTAACTTCTATTTTCAATTCAGTAATTGCACCATTCATAAGACAGTGATATTCAGGATAAAAACTTGTATATACTATATCTCCGAACTTCTTATTTACTACAGGCACAACACCTATAATAGTGCTTGGTGCACCATTGAAATAATTACTACTTGTATTAACTTGTTTCAGATGAACATATAGCTGTTTATAAGGAGCTAAATCAATTGAGTGATCTCCAGCACGAAGACCTTTTAACCATTTTCTGTCCTCGAATCCCAGCATTTTTGAAAGACCGCTTGATAATCGTGTCTCTATTGGCGAATTGAAAATGGCTGTAGCATTGTGGACCATAACGCCCAGGTTAATATCCCTATTTAGAATTCCTAAATGTCTATTCAAATCTTCAATGTTATAGAGTCCATCTGCTAAATGTTGTACGTTATCTGGGTTTCTTGTCTTTGCGGTTTCATGAATAATATTATACCAACCGATAGTGTATGTAAAACTCCTTAATCCAATGCGCTTAGTTCCTTCTCTATTATCGATATACTGTTGCAAATTAATAGAGTTGTCTATGTTTGAAATTGTATGAATCATTTTTTTTTAATATATATATATAAAAACACAAATAAAAATGATTTCTGAAGAATTCAAATATAACCCAGATGCTCACTATTTAAATACTTTCAGCAAGAAAGTGATAGATATAATAAATCAAAACATAGTCATTACATCAGACGGTAAAGGCTTTAAAGCATCATTTCCAAATGTCTTTGAAAAATACAAACTTTCATACGTCAAATCAGATGCTATAGTCCAACGTTGGGGAACAGATTGGATGTTATTTTGGCAGAATCAGTTAAACTTTGCTATTTGGTGTGCGACCACTGGATGTGGTATTGATTTCAACAATCATCTAAAAGCTGATACTCTGGTTGGTTCGTTATTTCGATTTCATGTCTATTACCAAGTCAGAAGAATATTATTTGAGATAAGTGTAGCATTGCCGCAAGACTCAAATTGGAATGCTTTTAATAACACATATAACCGAAACGCATACGGGAGAATATGCAAGGAGTTTAACGTTGACTTATATTCAGACTGGAGACAGAAACAAAGCTATAATAATGGTCTAGGAACAATTTATAATTACTGGACAAATATTGGTTATCATCCTTTGGTAAATACTGCGTACGACAACAAAACGATGAGTTTTACAGTCTATGAGAGTGATAAAACATATCATATTGATTACATTGCGCAAGGATTTGAGGCTGATAATAGTTGGTCTACTTTTATACTAGATGATTCATCTGGATTTACAAGAGCAGGAGTAGAAAGAATCAATGACAGCATAAGAACATACTGCTGGGCAATTCTTGGTTCACAATCACAAACAAGAACAGATATACTTGGAACTGGAACAGCATTTGATGCACAAAAACAATTTTTAGCAAATGTAGAGGACGCAATAAATAGCCCCATCGACTTACCCAGTCAAATTTCAAGATATGAAAACACCCTAAAATATGCAAGAAGTAAAGTAAATTTTGTCTATGGAAGTGGATTGTATATGTCTCCGAGCGACATGGAATTAAGAATTGGAACAATACAAGACTACAATAATGAAATTGTAATAGCAACCGATGCACAAGCATTAGGATTGAATAATGATGTAAATGTAAAACCAGTGCCTCCAAAAAATATTCAACCTTTTCAAGGCACCACGACAAAGAAATTTTTACCGGAACATTCTGACTTTGATAAATCAATACATAAAACTGTGGAGCACAACCCACCAGAAATAAAAAAAATAGCGATTGAACATGAAGATAACAAAACAACTATAATTGTTGGTACCATAGTAATAGGTCTTGCTGCATTACTTATTTACGAGATTTACTAAACCACTCTTTGGCTGCCACATATAACAACCCGGAAACAAACACAAGCAAAGCCCATAAATTGTTACCAAGCCAATTAATAACATTACCTGTTGCAGATAAAAGCCATGATACTATTGCACCAATAACTCCTGGAAGTGCTGCAGCAGCTTTACCAGCTAGGTTGGCAAGAAGTTTACCAAGATTAAATAGTTGTTTTTTTATCCAATCTTTTACACTTGATGGATCAGGTTTTGGAGTTGGAGTTGGAGTTGGAGCAGCACTTGATGTGGGAATAATAGAATTAATTATCACCCCAAGAATCATACCAAATGCAGTTAAAATACTAACAATAGTAATACCTTGCTCCCTAAACAAGGTTTTGATCCTCTCACCAAGTGTTGTATTCTCGTTTAACATTTTTTTTATTGTCTCTTTTATTCTGCTTACTTGGTTACGAAAAGCTTCTCTGTTTTCATTAATGACATCCATTCTTGCACCTCTTTCATTGTCAAGGTCTTTCATGCGATCGCTAATTCTCTTTATCTGGAATTCATCATTATCAGTCTTAGCTTGTTCTAACTTTTGTTTTTCTCTTGTTATGTCTTTATCAAGTTGTGTGAGTTTTGCCACGTTATTGGTAAGTTCTTCCTTGACAGTTGTCATTGCTTTTACTATTCCATCCATTTCACGCTTGTCTATATTTGTTTGTATTGAAATATTAGCACTTTCTATTGACTGTGCTGTGTCACCCACAATATTTGATAAATCTTGTAATGGAATAGCATCCACATTATCTGGTAAATCGTTTCTTGTGCTCTCCAACGCTTGCCGAGCTTTTTGTGATACTTTTGTTCTACTGTCATACTCCGGCAAATTCAAAAATTGTCTTACCGCCATTGTTCCCCCAGAGCCAACAACCCTGTTATATTCACCTACCAAAGAACCAAGAGCAAGAAATGTAAAAGAACCTTGCTTGGCAGTTATTCTTATTTCTTTATCACCAAACAACCGCCAGTATAATGTTTTACCATCAGATGATACTTTAAACTGGTCATAATCCATTTTATCCGGCGTCATTTTATATCGTTTTCCTATTTCATCATAAAAGGATTTTACAAGATTTTCTTTGAGTGCTTCAAGTTGGGATTCTTTCAGCCTTCCTCCAAGTTCAGCAAGATGGTCGCTTTGATTAAGAAGACTTCTTAGAACAGGCTCATCAGGCACCATTGGTAAATCATCATCATAATATTCATCATAATCATCTGGATCGTATGTAGGATTCTCATATTCGAATCCTCCTTCAGCCATTGTTTATTTTATTTAATTTTAAAAAATATATTTAAAAAATAAAAACAATGTCGGCTTACGGAAACAAACTCAGCCCTCATAGAAAACTAAGAGAACCTCATGGTGCCAAAGGCATCCGCACAAGTGTAGTAATAACTAATAATCCCTCAACAATAGACCAAAACCAGCAACTGCTTGTGAGATTTCCCAATCTAAGTACTAATGATGTGATAGTTCCAAGTACTGCTCGTCTTGCCTTTGAAATAGAACTTAAAAGCAGAACAGACCCCAACGCTACTCTATTTCAATATCTGGGTAGAACAATTGTGAAAAAAATGACAATAAGAATAAGTGGCAACGAAGTCATGTCAATAGATGACAGTGATATATATCATTGTTATGTAGATTTATGGAAAAGCCCTACTGAACGAGTAAACATAGCTTACCAAGGTATTGGTAAACCAAACATGTTAAAACATAGAGTTAGCGCGGGAGATGCTTCCTCAGACACCGGAGATGAAGCTATAGCAGCAGCTTATGGAAATAGATTTTGTATTCCACTGGACTTTGAAATGTTAGAAAGTCATATGCCATTTTATCAAGCGGGGCTTGGTGATAGGTTAGAATATGAATTAACGTTTAATGATTATAACAAAGTTATCAAAAGCGCTGATGCTGATGTATCTTATGTAATAAAAAATATCTGCTTGGAATTTGATACGGTTAGTGATGTTGAATTATCCAGACAAATAAGACAGCAAATCAATGGTAAGATGTCATTTATGTATGATCGTATCTTGCGACATAGAAAAATAATAGCAAACAAATCTGATACTCTTTGGAACATCAACATTAATGTACCAGCACGAAGCATGAAAGGTATTTTAATGCTGTTTGAAGACCCAGAAAGAACAGACACAGAAACCTATTACAACCCAAAGATTGAAAAGGTTGAAATGACAATAGAGGGAGTACCAAATCAGTTGTATAGTCAGGGCATGAAGGCATATCAACATTGGGATGAAATCAACAAATATTTTGCTTTAACATCAAAAAGAAACAAAGAGACAGAAATAGTAGCGAGGGACTTAAACTTTACCAGTGTTTCTCTTGAGACTTATTTGACAAAATCATATGCTTTGTGGCTTGACCTTAGAACATGTAATGACAATTTATTACACGGCAGTGGAAGAAGAATAGAAAACGGCAGTGAAGGCATAACGATATTAATAAATAAAAAAGCAGATGCAGATCAAACTTTAAATATTTACATATATATAATACAAGATGCGCAAATCAATTTCGAAGATGGAAGATTCAAAGAAGCAGGATACTAGTTTGCAACAAAAATATCCTAAATATTCACACAGTGCCATTATTTGTGGTCAGACAGGCTGTGGTAAAACAGAGTTTGTTCTTGATATACTTGAACAAGAGTATGTTGGAGTTTTTAAACATATAATTATATTGTGTCCAACCATAGAGTGGAACGAGGCTTATAAAAATAGATCCTGGATAGGAGATGTGAAAAACCCTAAAGATAAAAAATTAATAATTGTCAATCCCGTGAGCAATGGTAAAGAAATGTTACAAGAACTGTTGCGTTTCTTTTTCAAACAATATGCTGGCCAGCCCACATTATACATTATTGACGATTGCTCAGCCACAAAAGAATTAACAAAGAAAAAAGATATGTTGTCAGAGTTGGCATTCTCTGGTCGTCACGCCAAACAATCAGTGTGGGTCATTTCACAGAGATATAATTCTGTATTGAAAGATTTAAGGGAGCAAGCAAAATGGTTGTGTATGTTTTACACCAAGGACAGAGATAGTTATGAAAATTGTTTGAGAGAGAATGATGTTATTCCAACGCTGGAAGAGAGAACCAGAATAAGAAAAGCTTTAGCTAAGACTAAATATTCGAAGTTAATTTTGAGGACTGACCAACCAACTGGTTATTGGGTTGAATAATTTTTTTAAAAATACAATCTAGAGTCTCCCATATAACCCATACACTCAATGCACTAACCAATATAGGTACAACATCACTACTCATGTTTTCCGGGGCTTGTAAAACATACCCTCTTGGCTCACATATAAAATATTCTACGCCATCCTTTGTCACAGAAATTACAGGCGTTTCCTGTGCACCTTTTTCGTACGTTTGTAAAAAATCACTTTCTGAAACACATATACAACATTTTACGTCATCTCTTGTCATAACATCCAGTGCTATTTTATTTTTGTTATAATCACTATTCCCACCGTCTGTTATTTTCAAATCCATTTTTTCTTATATAATATTTTTTTTATTATTACAAAATATATTTATTTCACGCAGGTATAATACCTTTTTTTTTTTACAACTGTTGCTAATAGTAATACTAACAGCAAAGTAGCAATGTTAATAGCAATACTGACCATGAATATAGTATTGCTAATAGCATTGCTCATAGCAAAGTAGCAATGTTAATAGCAATGCTTGCAGCAAATTAATAATGTTAATAGAAAAAAATAGCAATATTAATAACAATGCTATTAACAATACTAACAATTACTAGTTGCATGAATATCGCTGCTAGTTGTTTTGTATTTTATATTTATTTCAAGATAAAAAATAAGATTAATAATATAAAAATGAATGCGGAAGAACTATTACAAAATATATCGGAACAGACGGAACCAGATGAATCAAAGCAACAAGAAACAAAAAAAGAAAGATTATCAGCCATAGTGGCTGGCGGTGGTAGTCGTCAATATTTGGGTAAGGACATACAACTCACGAATATAGATGGCATGTCACCAGATGAAATAAACAAACTTTACTGCAGATATGAAGCAAGGCTTGGGGCAAGCATGACTAAGACTTTAGGCAATTCTTTTATTAACTTGTATGTGATGGGAGTATCAAAATATTTTAATGTAACCAATCCACCAAAGCTAATAGAAGATTTGGAGGAAGACCCATTTATAAATCATGCTTTGACAAGTGCTTGTTGTGAGTTGTATTACAGGTATGGAATGTGCTTAGCACCATTTACAGCAATACTGACAACTGTTAGACATATTGATTTTAATAAAAATAAAATTATAGATAATATAAATGGAGAACCAAGAGAGTGAAGTTATACCTGTTGAGGTTGAACAACAAAAAGTAAAAAATCCAAAACGAGTAGAAGCTGGAAAAAAAGGAGCAGCGGCAAAAAAGGCAAAGCGTTTGCTTCAGGATGCAAATCAAGATGTTACAAATCAAAATGCTGCAAATCAAATAACAAAAATAACAATAGGTGAAGAAGAACCAGAAAAAATCAAAATAAATGTATACAAAAATTATATTCCACCGTGTCTGGTTTTATTAGGCATTGCTGGGTTGGGTTTGTATATTTATAACAAGAAATCTGCTACGCAGCCTGTAGCTGTGCAACCTGTTCATGTTGCACCAAAAGACCCGTTTGATTTTTAATAATTTAATTTAAAAAAAATAATCATATAAAAAAATGGCAGCAAGTATTGACGGAAAACAAATTGTAAATATGATGTATCATGCTGGAGTGGAAACACTTCTAACTGTTGGATATGCTGAGATTGAAAGAAAACTATTCAAAAGACCAATCGCTAAATTAGATTTTAATATGACAGATGTTGTGATGCTGTCTGGGGATATAATGTTAGCAATGGCTACAAAGGATATGTTGATTAGGCAAGGTATTATTCCTGCGGATATTATGAAATAATTTTAAAAAAATATATATATAAAAAATGGCAAGTGCAGTAGCAATGATGATTGGTGGCGCATTAACAAATGCATTAGCGTTTACTGGTTCAAATTATTTCTTTTCAAAAATGGGAAGTCATTCAGATGAGGAAAGACAAAGGCATGACAAAGCAGTGGAACAATTAAACGCAGCACAAGTAGAGTGGAATAAAAAAAGAACAGAGAGATTAGATTTTATTAATAAACAACTGCAAAAAGAACATCATGCAGAGCAGACTTTTGATGATGTGGACCAGGCTATGAAACAGTATTATTACACAACTGGTAAACATTTGCTTTTAGAACCGGAGCCCAAGTTGAGTGATTTTTATACACCATCTCCGGATCAACAGAATAGAGAAATTACGTTTATTGTGGTGGGCATGGTTGCAACTGGATTTGTGGCGTATAAATTGATTTCATAAAAAAAAAGTTTAAAACTATAATTACTTTAGACTTTTTTGGATTTGGAATGACTAAGTTTACTTTGAAAAGACTAAGTCATATGCATGATACCTATTTTTTTTGTTGTTTTTACATGGTTTCAATCCAAGTGGTCGAATCTAATATGGTGGTTTAGCACTCTTCTCTAATTTATTTTTGAGATGATCAGGCGCCCATACTTCACCGTTGTCTAATAATGTCAATACCATGGATGGACCATATTCAGTATCCAGTATTTTTGTATCTGTAATAGTGTATATTTTATTTAGTTCCAAGTCTGTCTATTTCTTTGTGCTATATTGATTTTGCTCTTCAAGCAGTTCATCAAATTGTGCAGTTGTGATATCCATTTTTTCTTTATAGTTATATAAAGTTTAATCTTTAGTAGAAAAAAATGGAAAAGATTTATTACAGCCCAAAAGGATTTTGGAGAGGTTACACAGCAGTTAAAAAATTAGCAAAAGAGGCTGGTGTCAGTGAAAAAAAGGCATTAGAATTTTTAAAGAAACAAGCTGTGTGGCAGATTTATTTACCTGCACCGAAGAAAATAGTTAGACCCAGGTTTGATGTTTCTACTAATAATGGAGTGCATCAAGCTGATTTGTTATTTTTACCGCATGATACTTTTGGGATTGGTCGTGGGCGCAAGACATATAAATATGCATTGACTGTGGTTGATATTGCAAGTAGATACAAAGAAGCAGAGCCACTAACTTCCAAGGATAGTAAAGAAGTTGCTAAAGCATTTGAAAATATATACAGTCGACATTTAAAATATCCAAAGTTATTACAAGTAGATCCAGGCAGAGAATTTATGGGTGCAGTATCACAGTTGATGTCAAAACACAAAGTAAATATCAGACGAGGCAGAACAGAAATACACAGAGACCAAGCTTTAGTGGAAAGATTTAACAGAACATTAGCTGAAAGATTGTTTGGCTATCAGTATGCTAAGGAAATAGATTCACAAAAACGTAATAGAGAATGGGTAAAGAGATTACCAGAAGTTGTTAAAGCCATAAATGCGGAGACAAAAAAGCCTCCTCCTGTTGAAACAAAAATATTAAAAGATGATCCTATCTGTATGAATGCAAGTGTAAGATATTTATATCAACCCGGGGAACAAGAAGGTGGAAGACGCAGAGCAACTGATCCAATGTGGAGTGTAGATATTCACAAGATTAAAAGTTATATGGTGACGCAAGGTATAAGACTTTATTATTTGAAATTACCAGCGCCGCAGAGAGGATTTGTTAAAGAAGAATTACTTATTGTTCCTGCTAATACCCAAATTCATAAGTTTTTATGAAATCCATGTGCATCAGTTGTAATTCCATCTTCTCGGATATATCTTTTTGAGTAGAATGGTGATAGTGTAACTTTGTTTACTTTTATGCCATATATTTGATGCTTCATTGATCGCATCATATTCATTTCATGGGTGTATTTTTTCTTGTTAAACAATGCATCCTTGTAGTTTTCAAAATTTATATGTTTTTTGACTACATATTCTTTTACACCCTTTGCTTTCTTAATAACCTGCTCATCCGCTCTCAAAATAGAATATAGCTTGGGTCTTAATCCAACATACTCAGCTATAGCAACACCATTACATTCGTCTTTCATTTTACCTATTACTTTTTTGTTTGTATCATCGTGCATGGGGTGATCTTGAGGATAATCACTCAAGTCATACTCATCTTTCATTTCAGCCATGTCTTTGTATGCATCATCTGTTTTGATGTCTACAAGCAAGCTGTCAGTATCTGTGTATAATAAAGTACAGTTATTTTTGTACCTTTTTTTCAAAGTATTATAATACCAATCATACATATGGTACTTTGATAAATCCAATACTGCCATTCCAACATAAATTGGTTTGTTTAATGTTAATTTTGTTTTGTTTACATGTACTGCTGATAATTCATCTGAAAATTTTATACGCCTGTTAAAGTTGGGTTTGGCTATTATTTTTCTTATTTTTTCATTTTCAGAGCCGTCAGTTCTGACTAGTTTTATATCTGTCCGCTTGCGTAGATTTTCCATTGTTTTGCCAAACACAGAGTTATTCATAAGTTTGTAAAAATCTGTTTCAAATTTTGATTTAGCTTTTTTCCTAAGTTCTGTGTTTAAATTTATGTATGATGCCATCCATGGTTTTTCATTAAATTCTAATACTCTGTGTATTTTCTTTAGTTTCATGCCTAAAGATAAATACAGTTGCAGGTTTTTGTAATGTATCACATATTTTTCTTTGTCCCTAAGATTGGGAACTAGTTGTTCTGTATTTATCATGCCATTATTTTCTAACAGATCTGTTTGGTATTCAGACAACCATTCTTTTTTCACTGCTAATCTTTCCGGTGCAAGCGGATAGTCATTGTGAGCTTCATGAAGTTCTTTTGGATATTCCAAATCAACTTCTAGAAAATATCCTTTTCCTTCATTTGACTCTGGCAAGGTTTCTGATTCCACCCACTTGAAGCCAGAATATGGAAGCGGTTGACTCATTGCCCAACCATAGAGGTTACAAGCATCATAATACATTAAAAAGTTGTTTTCCTCGTTAGGGTTATAATCAGCTACATTTGGATTATTTGCTTTGGCATATCGTTTTGATACCATACTAATTCCACCACGCATACCTTTTTCTATAAATAAGTGCATGTCAATGTCTGTCAAAAGTTCTAATTCTATTTCTGGATGTTTGAGTAAAGCATCCCAAGATAATCCAGGTGCTGTATAATAATGTAAAGGATCGAGTTTGTATGCGCTCATACATGTTTTTCTAAAAGTTTGAAACACATCTGCTAACAAAGTTACATCAGTTTTTAGATATAAATCATGATAGTCTCCAAGAGTTTTACAGTTAAACTCTTTCCATATTTTTTGAGCGTATTCGTAATCTTCGGGACTAATACTTTCATCTTTGAGACTACTGTAAAACTTTTCTATGGGTGGTAATTGCGTTTCCTTAAATCTTTCCATACTGTCCATATATTCGTAAGGATAAACACCTTTTCGTAAAAGTAAATCTGCTTGTTTGCCAAACTGATTTTTGGTAATTTTAAAATCAGATTTGTCTGTTGCTTTAACTTATTCGTCTAGAGGTTTCATCATAAACTGACAGCTATCCAAGAATCTAAGTTGTCCGGCACTAAATGAAATATACTTTTCAGCGTTGTTCGGAATGCATGTAATATTACCTGTCATTTTATGTATTTTTTGCATTATAAGATGACTATCATATCCTTTGAGATTGTGAAATATAACAGGTATAGGTGTTTTGTTTGGTTTTATTTTCAGCTTTAGGTTGCAGTTTTTATGTGCTGCACCTCTGTATTCTCCTGTAAAATGACAGTGGTCTCTTACTTTACAGTTTTTACCACATTTCCTACCTATTTCATTTTCGCATATCCAGCAGTGTGTTGCTTTTTCATAATCTATTTCATTCTGCTGTGTCATGATTAATGGTTTCGGGTGAGCAAATATATTATTGATCTTACTCTTTTCACATTCCAAATGATTTAAAAATTTTCAACAGTATCTTCACCTCTGTAAATAACAGGTTCTTCTGTTTTACCATCATATCTGACAACTTGATATCCAAATCCACAAGCTTCGTGCACACTTGTGATTTCAGATTTCTTTCCAAATTTAGTTGATTGTGGTTTGACTATACTTTCAAGATCAGGATATATTGCATAAGGCACAGACATTTTATTTTGATGATTTTTAAATTTGATGATTGCACCTTTTTTTGGCATTTCAATTCGGCAAGAGTTTTTATTAATACCATCACAGTCTTCTTTGTGCTTGGTGAGTAGATTTGCTCCAGAGTAACCATGAAGACAACGATCACAGAAATAAGTTTTACCATGATGTTTGTTTTGGCTGTAAAGTAGCTTGTTTAAATTTGTAATGATGCAGTAATGATATTTTGTTTCTTTTGGTTTTTGTTGAGTAATATTAACAAAATCATCGGGGTTGTAATTATCATCTATAATTCCTTCTTCGTTGTTGGGATCATCTTCGTTCTCTTCTTCAACTTCAACATCTTCAGAAACTAACAGCAAATTAATTCTTTCTATGTGATTCGGCTGCTCTGATATTCTGTATGGAAAAATAGATACATTATTATGTTTTTCTGATGCAGTAAATCCATAAACATTGATAGCAAGATTGTTTTGATTTTCTACTTTGGTTATCTGCGGGACTGGAGTTGGAAAATCAACCCCCTCCGTTTTCAAAAAGTCTATGCTAGGATAACTTGATACTCTATCAGAATTCTTTTTGGCTGGATGCAGAGCTGCATTTATAGCATGAAGTAAACATTTATCATCATAGTTTTTCACATTTATGACTGCTTTCTTGTTTGATATTACTTTAGGCAAAATAATATATGATGAGCCTTTTAGTGGCTCATACTTTGCAAAATTCAAATAAAGTGTAACACAGTAATCAACTTCTAATCCTGATGCTGTGTTTGTAAATCTTTCCAAACTTTCTTGTATGTCAGAAGATGATTTTTCATACAACTCGTCTAATCGCTCAGAAGATAAAAGTGTATTCTGTTCACTATGCAGAACTGCAGTGGTATATTTTTTTATCTCACCATCATCTTTGAATAATTCTACGGTAAGACCTAACTGGAATTTTATTCCTTTCATATTTTTCAGCTCCTTGATTATTTGTTCCCTGATAATAGATTTTTTATCACGGAGTAGTTTTAAAGGATCTTTATATTTGCGAGCGGATATTTCATATGCTTTGAAATAACCACATATTGGTTTGTCAACTAGTTTTAATTCGGTTGTATCTTCGGTTATGATTTGTGATAAAGCCTTCTTCTCATCCAGAACCTTCTTCTCAGCTTGTTGCAACTTACGTTTTTTTAGTGCGCGTTCTTTCTTGGCATGACGCCTCTTGCGCCAATTTTCAAATGATGTAGACTTATCTTCTAATTTCGGAGCTTCTGATTTAGCTTCCAATTTAGTTTTTAATTTCAAAGCTTCTGACCTTGAAATTTCCACTGCTTTTATACCGTGGGATAATGTTTCCTTATCTATCACACCCTCTCTGAACAGAGATATTAAATTTTTTATAGTCTCTTCGTTGCTCATACTTCTTTTGTTATTACATATTAAAACTTTTTTATTAAGTAGAAAAAATAAGTATGTAAAAATAATGGATATCAACATTTGCAAGTTTCTTAAAGTTGGGTCGCATAATCCATGCACACTCAAATCAACGCAAGATTCAGATTATTGCAGTTTACATAAGTATAGATTAAAAACAAGTCGTGTAGTACCTTGTCTAATTTGTAAAAAAGGTACATTTGCAAAGTATCATGTTTGTGTTGGTTGTGGTGCAAGAGCGGTTAGAAAATACTATAGTGTTTGGGGTGAAAAGATGTATAATTTAGAGTGTTTAAAATTAAGATGTATTGAGGTTTGAGGTAGATTTTGAGAATAAAAAAATATAAAAATAAAAACAAGGAGTTGGGGTTATATAGTTCTAACTACAATATGTGGACAAAGAAAACCAATAAAATTGTTTTGTATTAAATAAATATTTTTATATGATATTTATAAATTATATAAAATAAAGTATGGGTTGTTCAACCCATACTTTCTCATCAGTTTCACAAATACATATATATGTAAATTGGGTGTTACCGGATCAGGATCGAGCGAAGCGAGATCTCTGAGCCGGGACACCCAATTTACATATATATTTCCATTACATTTTTCACTTTGATAATTACACATGGTAACAGTGAACAGTTTATATATGTTGTAATGCACACTCTAACGCACGCGTATCCCTTACATGTGAACAATTGTATTTCGGTGCTGATGTTACAAGGTAATTGTAATCAATATGTAAGGCATGTCAAGGTATTTGAACAGAAAGAAGCGAGGTCGCCCACATTGATTTAAAATGCTTGGTAGGAAGAACTGATGGTAAAAATCGGGAAGAATGTAAGAAAAAACGGTCGTGGCGAGTTTATGTCTCCGTGAAATCATTTAATGTTTTCAATATTGTTTTAACACCCGTGACTTGATATATTATTATGTTAACTTCTTGTCTCTCGGCAGCTATTTTACGCTTGCGTAAAACCTTGCTTGTTTATTCGCTTATATGATTTTCATTATTGCACATGGTAAGGTAGCAATGAACAGTTTCTTTGAGTTTTTCACTTTGATAACGCAATCTTATAATTACACATGGTAGCAGTGAAAAGTTTATCTGTGTTGTAATGCACACGCATCCCTTACATTCGAACACTTGTATTTCTGTGCTGATGTGTAATTCTAGCGCGTCTAGTAGGTGAATATGGACTCAATAAGTAACGCATGTCAAGGATTTGACCAGAGCGAAGCTAGGTCGCCCACCTTGATTCAAAATGTTTGGTAGAAGAACAGATGGTAAAAATGGGAATAAAGTGTGTGGTAAGAAAAACCGGTCGTGGCGTGTTTACGTCTTCATGACAACATTATTATTTTCAATATTGTTTAACACCCATGACTTGATCTGTTATTATGTTAAACTTTGTTCCCGGTTCCAACCCAGATATAATGCTATTTTTCTCGGCAGCTATTTTACGCTTACGTAAAACCTTGCTTGTCTTCCTTGTTACGGTAGGTAGGAAGCAGGTGATCAGTTTCACAATAAAACGTATTTAAGCTATTAAAGGCATTGAAGGCATTGAAGGCATATATTCAAACGCCATATTGACATTTATAATTTAAAGCAAAGACCAGACCACTGTAAATGAATGTAAAATCCCTAACTGATTATATAATGCATTATTTCACTTTATTAAACCTATTGTTTGTAGCGCTTGTTTCAGCCAAAAAAAAAAGTTGACTTTTAAGATAAAATTAATCTACTACCTAAATAAGTTGTATATCAGTGAAACAGACATTTTTAGTGGTAAATAAAAATACCTTACTTTTCAAAATCGGTTGAGAAATAAAAATGTCATGGGCGAAAGTTGATTTTGATGGGTCATTTTCAATACAAAATTCTTCTGCATGAAAAATTCGAAAAAATATATATTTTTAGATTTTTTATTAAAAATTAGTATTAAATTGTTGGATATTAGTACATTAAGACACCCTGAAAGTTTTATAACAAAATATGAAGTATTACTGAAGTTATTTGACAGTGTAAATAAAGAAATCCCCGCCATGAACTATTCTCTAACCAACAAGGCAGCATTAATAGCCAATATATGTAAACTCGTGTATATATAAATACAGAAAAACAATAGCATAGAAAGCCACAAAGAAGATACGCAATGACTTGGCAGAAGCCAGAGCAACAAGAGAATAAACCATTGAACAAACAACAGGTATTTATTGAAAATGTTTACCTTTTTCTTTTCGATGTAACACGAGTAAAACGACCGCTATACACACCTGTCCTTGAACACGTCGACAAGACACTGTGTGATGGTAACCATATTACAGATAAAACTACACTTGACACAGTTATAACGTTACTGATCTTCACCCTGTGTTGTAAGTACACAGGAAGTAAAAGTACACAGGAAATAAAAATCACTTCGGTATGCATGCATGGGGTAGTCGAATGTTTTTAGTACTATTAACCCTACAATTTTCTCTTGATAAAATGCATTTTTAAGTATTTAAGCTCTGTCATATTTTTGTTTATTTTTTTACTGAAATACCTTTATTTACTTGTTTTTGAGAGCTAAGAGAAATTTACATGGCTGTATGATGATTGTATTCATCAACTTGTTGACTTTTGAAAGTAAAAACAGAATACTTGTGAAAGGTGCCGAATGAATGCAGTTTTTTCACAGTGTCAACACAGATTTGGCTCTAACGCAGCCGTCAATTAATTAAACAAATTCAAAATAAGAGACATTCATTGTCAAGTGAGACACATCATAAAATTGTTAGCATCTATTTGGGACCGACCATTTTGATTTCGGAGGTGGGAGTGGGTGGGGGGAAGGCAGGGGGCATTTTGATTTCCGGGGTAGGAGTGCGTGGTGGGGGGGGGGGGGGGGGTTGGTGGGGGTAGGTGCTGGGATGTTTCCTGAAAAAAATATTATCTGACTTGTTGAAAAAAATTAATTCAGCCCTCTCCCATTCTCTCATTCTCGGAAAAATAACAATCTGGCTTGAGTCCAAATAGAGGGGAAAAAATCTGGCTCCCTCTTCAGTCTGTGATAAATGTGTAGATTTACTCCATCAGCCATTGGAATCAACATGGAAATGTTGAACCACAATCTGGCTACATCCATATCTTCTGCTCAGAAGTTTATCGAAATCGCCAGTTGAAATGAGTTTAGAAGACAGTGATAGTATTCATTGTTGTAATACATGTGATGCGGATAGATCATGGTAGTAGTAAATGGGGTATACATTACTCATGGTAGTTGTAAATGTGATAAAGGTAGTATACTTTGGCAATGGTGGTAGTAAATGTGTTGTATAAAGTGTTATAAAGTGGTCATGGTAGTAATTTGGTATACATTGGTCATGGTAGTAATGAATGTGATATTCATATAAAGTCATGATTATAATTAATGTGGTATACATAAGTCATGGTTGTAATAAGGCCATTATTTTTTTATATATCGTTTTACGAACCCTCCTACAACAAAACAAAATTATGTATTTTAGTTTTCCTGGGTAATTTGATAGTTTATTGTTTTTTGTAATACCTCCTCCCAGATGTTAATAGAACATTTCATTCTCTTCCTTTCAAATAAAATAATTAAACTATGCTTTATCAAATCTTTATTAGTCCCCTACCGGTGTGTCAGCGACCAAAGAAGAGATTCCAGATTGCCTCGTGTTAGCGGCCTGCCCAGTTAGCACACAACGTACAGGGGATTTTCTCACCCCCAGGGTTTTGCGATTGTTACTGTTCTTATGCATATTGTACACAGAGGTGGTACAATGTGTTTGTGATTGTTTATACCACTTACAACAGTTGATTACGGTTACTTACTACCCTGTATAATTATGGACAGTATAGTATGGTTATTATATAACCATGTATGATTGCTTTTGTTTTAAGTAAACCGTCAATTAGTTTAACAGTGTTTAATGTTTGTATGCGTATATTATGTATACACACTTTTTCTATGTAACACGTATGTTATAGAAACACTATATTTGTGTCACGTGTGTTAATAGCCCAAGCACAGAAATCGTCTCTGATTTCACTCGGATATACAATAATCCGAACTGCAAGAGCGCTTTCGGTCTAGGGACCTTCCTCAGTTGCAACATGAAATCCTAAACGATTTCTATTTAATACATAAATTCTCTCATTTACTGATGTAATGAGGTTTATGACGGAACACTGTGATTAACCAATTAAGTATATATAAAGTGTATTCAATTTGTACGGTGTCCGGTTGGGGCCAGATACAATGTCGCAGTGTCGTGGGCGACAATGCGACGATCGACAACGCGACATCGCGACATTGCGATACGACAACACGACATTGCGATACGACATCGCGACATTGCGATACGACATTGCGACAATTATGTCGTGATGTCGTATCGCAATGTCGTGATGTCGTATCGCGATGTCGCGATGTCGTATCGCGATGTCGAGTTGTCGGGCGTCGCATTGTCGCGCACGACAACGCGACATTACGACGCATTATAAGCAAAATGTCATGCGTCGCCGGCGACGGAGCGACATTATAAGAAAAAGTAGTTCCGGCAACGCGACATCGCGACCGTATAAGCAAAATGTCGTGCATCGCCGGCGACATCGCGACATTATAACAAAATGTCGTGCGGCGCGATGTCGTGCGTCGTTGGCGACAATGTCGTGCGCAACGGACGACATTATACGCAAAATGTCGTTGGCGACAATGTCGTTGGCGACATTACGACAATTGAAAGAATGTCGCATTGTCGTGGGCGACATTACGACAATACGACATAATGTCACGTTGTCGTGCACGACAATGCAACACCCGACATTGAAACATCGCGACATCGCGACATCGCGATACGACATTGCGACATTGCGAAACGACATCACGACATAATTGTCGCGATGTCGTATCGCATTGTCACGTTGTCGTATCGCAATGTCGCACTGTGGTATCGCGATGTCGCGATGTCGCGTTGTCGGGCGTCGCATTGTCGTCCACGACAATGCGACATTGTATCTGGCCCCAACGGGACACCGTACGGTACCATCCCGACGTGTAAACTGCATATTCTTCGGAATATATGACACATTCGTGTCTTACTTTGCTAATACATTTTTTATAAGAACAAATTTACTCACATTTGGAGATACTCCAAATTTTGTCTCAGTACCAACCCGACGAGTAAATATAAATACTGTATTCTTCGTAATACATGCTATCTATAAGACACATTTAAGAAGGTACCAACCCAGTCGTGTCTGAACATCTTGCTGCATGTTCATTGAAAGACAATACATTCGGTACCAACCTACGGTGTCCAGTTGGGGCCAGATACAATGTCGCATTGTCGTGGACGACAATGGGACGCTCGACAATGCGACATCGCGATACGACAGTGCGACATTGCGATACGACAACGCGACAATGTGATACGACATCCCGACATTGCGATACGACATTGCGACAATTATGTCGTGATGTTGTATCGCAATGTCGCAATGTATCCAGTTTATCAGGTGAGGCTGAGAAAAAAATGAAGTCCGAGGCTTTAGTTATGCTTGTCCTTGTCTGCTTTCTATGTGAGACCCCTTTTGCTTTTCTAAATTATGTATTGATGATTGAATGTTTTGCTTTGTGGTGTAGGGGATGCTTGCGTCAATAAGAATGGCATGGAACATAGTAGACATTGCCCAGCACAAGACAACCCCCTTCACCACAAAGCAAAACATTCAATCAATACATAATCCTAGGGTGGGAATTAAACAGTACACTAAGTCTTGTCTAACTCCCTTGAATATTCCTGCCACTCACACCTCCCACAATCCTGAATGTAGATATAAAAATCGAACAGAAAAAAGGGCATTCAAGGACGACAGTCAACCACAAACACACACAGAAACAAAGAACAACTTTAAAGATGAATAAAAGGCTAAATAAGACATCACAAACACAAAAGGGTTGACAATAGGGCTACCGCCTTGGAATGGTCAGTGGCAGAAAATAGGCCGCTGGTACCTCTTCCGGCCTTTCACGTTCCAAGGTGGTAAGCATATTGTCAAGCGTTTTCGGTTGACTGTGTTCTGTGTAAGCTAGTTTTCCTATTCGGCTTTTATACCTACTGTAATTGTAAATTAATATGTTCGATTGATGTAGTAACTATCCGTCAGGCGCATAATGCGTATTACGAAACAACGTAGACATCCTATTTCGTCCTCGACAGGTCATTTGATAATGCCTTGAACTCGAGAGATACAGGCATCTTTTCTCGGTTGTGCTTACTCCCTAGCGGAAGCATGACTGATGGGAATCGTATTCATTCATCTCATCTTCCTTTGAGATTTTTGTCGAAATACTACCTAATAAAATTTGTTAACAGGACGAGACGTAAAATCCCAATTGATAGTTATCTATTTCGTCGGTTCAACCGTATACCATTGTCAAGCAGGTGGGTTGGGTAATATTTTAATGTGAGTAAAGAATGTTGTTCAACGGCTCATCAACGCAGTATATTGGGTAATGACTGAAACACGCTTTTGACTCCTATGAACTTGACCTCAAAGTGTGACCTTGAACTTTGATATACTGACCTTATTCTTGTGTGCTACACATATTCTCATCATGCTGAACATTTCTGTGTAAATTTATCAAATTGAGGGCTATTGTATCTCGTTCTTTATTTATTGTAGTTACAATAGTTTTCCACCAGATCCTTGAAATACATTCAGTAGTTTAGGAGAATGACTGGCTGATAACACAATTGTTGTGCTAAAATGCTAAAAAGTGCTAACAAATAGAGGATCTTACATGAGTACTCATTCATTTGTGATTTTTTTAAACGAGTTGGCAAAATGATATAATACGAGGCTCTTGCCGAGCATTATATTATTTTTGAAAACGAGTTTAATAAACTCAATAATGAACGTTAGATTATATTTATTACATAACTTATAACATCTCATTACGTCAGAAAACATAAATTAACGTGACGTCAATTACGTCATTAACGTTATGTTATACCACTAGTGGAATATCGAAAATATTGAATGGTGTTATTACACTCCCGCACCGCATATTATGTGATAAAAGCAAAATATAGCATTTCTAAATATTTCAAGGACCGTTTCTACTCCGATATGTCTAGTTTTTTGTCAGCCTATCCTGGAATGTTCACAAGGCAAAATAATATATATTGTATTCAAAGAAGGTCACAACTCTGTTAATGTTAGCCAATTTTAGCTGTTTCTTGTAAATTTCAGTAAATCAAGAGCAATAACTATGGTGTTACTAGACCGATCAAGAGTATGTGCTAACTTGTCCGAACTTTCATTGATATCAATTATCTGACAAAGTTTGGCAAAATGAATGTGCTTGAGTGCTTGAGAGTGGCTGAATCTGGCATTTTTGAGTAAAAGAAGGGCCATAACTCTGGTGTTTCTTATCCGATCTGGCTGGTTTTTGAACTTGTTCGAGCTTGTATTGATATCGTATAAATTAATAAACACACATGATGATGGTTGTATTCGTAGTAGGATTGACACCTATAATGCTTCCAGATCGCATTCAGTTACTTTAGATTAAACGAGAAAAAACGAGAATCGGAATACACCTCTCGCGGGTTTTACTGGTCACATGATGTAGGTACAAACAACTTATACTGCTACAATGTTTTGCACGTGCAACTTGGAAAATGAAAATTTGTGTTCCGCAAAGTTTTTATTTAATAGGAAAGTTGACCTGCCATGTTTGTACCTACATGGAAAACCAATCAGACCAATACTGGATAAGGACTAATAACAAACGCGGAATGACATTGACTTCATTTACTAGTTAACAACAGAAAATTCAAAAAAGCAGTTACTCCAGTGTTGTTGCTGTTTTCAATGTGCTGTAGATCTGAAATAGAATGACAATTTTTTTTATTTATTTTTATTTTTGTCGTTTGTCACAGTAAAAACCATTTACAAGCATGATTATTTAAAGTTCATAACATGGTTTATTAAACTACTCAATGCTGATTGGTTGTAGGCTTGTAGGTTCCAATCAATACGTCTCTGTATGCCTTGACGTCGAATAAAAAATTAAACGTAACCATGGGACGGGTGATAAAACCTGATCTAACATAGTTTATTAAAATACTCAATGCTGATTGGTGACTGAGGAGGTATTAACTATCCTATCAATACCTCTGACGTCACATCCGTTAACCCTTAAGACGTCATTTTGACCGCTTTTAAACATCATCATGCAAAACAAAGTTAGTGTTACATATTACAGTACATATGAAGTTTCTAATGACACTGTGGTGGTTTTATTTCTATTTGAACTGGCCCCCATAATGCTTCCAGATCATCTCCAGTCGATTTAAGACCAACAATTGTGGTTAAAACCGGCTTACCTGGAGTCCGTCAAGCCGACGTTTAACTGCCCTAATCGTCCCATCCTGCCCACCTCTTACAACAGCGCACCTTAACCCAGCCGCACGAGCCGACTCGATACTCGAATATGGGATGGCACCATTTTTTACACGAGCACCATGTAAAGGCTGAAAACACAGAAATGAAATATGACGTTTCTTTAGTCGTGAATTCATCTTGAATTACATGTTTTACACAGGCAACGGATGAAGGCTGTACACGTTGCAATGCAAAATGATGTTTCTGTGTAAGTTTCAGTCGTGTATTAATTTTGAGTATTACAAAATCAAAACTTAAAGAACACGTGGCGATCTTGAATAATTAAACAAGCTTTTAAATTAGCATCTCGATTCATTACATGGTATCGCCTTAATTCCATTAAGCGATGGTAAAGTTTATATTAGCAGGATTTTATAATGGATATTTCGACAATAAAACATGTTTAAAAACATGTTTTACTGAAAATGCGATAACCTGTTTAAAATTCTAAATTAAATGTTCTTATTTTACAATATGCAAACTTTTAAGCCGAAATTAAATGTTTTTTTTCATACCCCAGCCAACACTGTTTTCGCTTCTTAGAGAAGGGGTCGGATGGGGTATGAAAGTTAATACACGGACCACGTAATGTGACTTTAAATCTGCCTGCTTATAATCAAATAAAACGTAATATAATTGGATATCAAGTTTTCTTTGTTATTCTGCTACAAGTTTGCATACATTATTAGTGCAATATAATTAATAATTAGTAATATGCTAAAACAATTTGCTTGAACGTAATTATATGTATCTAACGATTTGCACAAATGCAAGTTTTATAGAAAACACACGGGACTCGGCTAGTTTTACAATAATGTATCTACCAAACAAAGTACTTTTGCGGATAGATTTGCAGGGTCTACTCATAGTGGCAACGAATTGGTTTTTAAAAACAAATGATATACAATACATTTAGATCTAATTGGTATTTTTTTTTTAAAAAAATCAATAAAAAAATCTAAAGGTACTCTAGCAGTTGTGTTACTTAAATAAATCGTAGTGTGATGCTATTTAATTTCCATATCTGCACACATAGTAAACACTTGTACTTGATTTAAATTTCCCCAACATTTAAATATTGATTTTAAGCCACACTATTTTTATTTTCGCACTTAAATGAGATTTTACAGACTTATATTAGTGTATTATATAACCGTCGAACGTGCACTGAATCACCCGACGTTAAACACTTGATGCTTTGTTAACTCGGAATGTCAGATATATATATATATATGCATTGCTATTGCGCTGCCGTTAAAACCCACTTTAACGTATGTAATTTCAATTCCGATCGAAAAGCATTCACTTTCGGGGCGGAGCTAAAACAAACAAGGTTTAGTGAATTCTTAATTAAAAAACATTTTAGGTTTTTAGATGAATTTTTTTTCCCTCTGCATCTGATTTCACAAGTGTGGCCACAAAGAGACAGATACCAAACACTCAAAGTAATTAGTATTACATTCAAACAAACAGTTATCTACGATGTTCCGTTATGGATATTATACCACCGCGTATCGACCTATAAACTCGATGGTACGATATTACGATTGACTATCGAACCATTGTACCATCATGTTTACAAGTCGATGCGCGATTGTATACGATAGCGATACATTAATATACCATCATACCAACGCCATCGTACCATCTTAGTATCTTGCAATCGTAACGTCGTACTCATCCCATCGTACTTTCGCCATCGTACCATCGCGTTTACAAGTCGATACGCGAAGGTACGATGACCCTAACGGAACACCATAGTCCGCTTCACACTGGAATTATACGCGTTATTGAAAAAATGTTATATTGGAAGTAAACCCCTTACATCATTTATTTAGAATTTGATAAACAAATTAAAAATAAGTAACTCACAAAACGTGGACAGAAACCGTTTCAACGTTACGGGTGAAAGCTTCGTGTTTCATGTTATAGGGTTCGAGCCTCAACTTTCTTTAGTGTGTCCTTAAGCAAAACAATATTACTAATATTTCAAATGTATTCCTTAATTTGAATACGTTCCGTAAGCGCCATCGTATCATCGTGTATTGACTTGGTACGCTGGTACGATGGATGGTAAGATGGCAATATGTTCGATTGTAAGAGTAGGTGAGGTGCATCCATTCCGTCTCTCTCGGAGGGATGGTTATAACCTAATATAGTGTGCTGGTGAGCCGTTAAACAACACCACCTGCTAGTATCAGTATTACGGTACTGTTTGCTCGCATGTTGTATTGATACACACGGTGTACAGGTCTTCTAAACATGTCGCTATATACTGAAAATATTCTGAATGAATATACCATGAATTTATTTAAATTTAGTGACAAAAGAAAACATGCAAACTGATAACAGTATATTGAATTGTTATACTTATTTAAATGTCAAGCTTACCTTCACTCTGTTCGACCATCGTTGCACCTACAAGGCACACAATCAGGATCAAAACAATAGCCCGGTTGTTCATGCTTGAAATGTTTGGCGGACAAAGACGATGAAAACACACGACGCTCCGAATTTATTCCATAACCACGTATATTTGTTGAATTGTATATATACAATGCGAATGAGAAAAACTAGCATGTCTTGAGTTAATATTTAGAAGTTAAACCGCAAGTTGTCATTTATTGCACTCATAATAATAAAATTATGACCTACATTTTACTTCTTATGTTTAAGCCTTTCATATTCTGGTTAAATATCATTTAAATTTAACCGCCGACTGCATAATAAAGCGTATTTTTCTGCGCTTTTCTTTAAAAGAAACATTGCTTGTATTATTTTATTATACTATTTTATTTGAATTATTTACAATCATGACAGTTATATGTTATTCAAATGACATTACTGCAGATATATCTCCTTTGCATAATTAAGTATAGAGTTAACGACGATAGGCTAAACATGCACATATGAAGTATTTCCGTTTGTCGACAAAAAAACAACAATAGCTGATGACATTAGTAATTCAAAATTGACATATTAATTGATTATAGGTATTTCTGTCTATTTTTTGACACTACAGATATACCATACTGCATAATCACACCGTATAACCGGCAATCGCAAAGTCGGATAGTTTCAAATCGGTTCCTACTTTCACGCGCTGTCGAAATGGTAGATATGTTCATTTTACTTATAGCTATGCATATTGATTGATACTACAAACACTTAGTATGCTAAGGTGTTCAGATATGCATTCAGATTATGTCAATACGGTTCTAGTCAATAGTAGTTGAACATAGACGAGTTATTGTCTGCAAACTTATGAAGGTTTACACAACAGGGAACAATGATGATGATTTACACACTTTCAAGCCCAAACTAGTCCCTTTGCACATAATTCTATTTGTTTTTCCACGATATCGATTAAATCCATAACAATTGGAGAGCACAAATGTGAAATTTCAGAGTTTTCCACCCACTAGTTAAGGAGATGTTAACATTTCCTTGAAGGATATGAAGGAAATTTGGAAATCGTTGCAGTCGGTAAAGTAGACGCTCATGTGTATGAGTGCAAGACCGCTCAAAGCGACTTTAAACAACAACACGCACGCACGAACGCACGCATGTACATAAGCACGAACACACGCATGTATTTTTTATCTTTTTTTTATCTTTCCAAGGAAAAAGATGTTCATCTGCGATTACTTCACGATATTTTAATCAGAATATATTTCGATTTGAACGACTGCCTTATAATTCATACACCGAATTTATCTATATCATGTTTAATTTTGAGGGAACAACTCTGAAATGTAACACGTGTGCTCTCCAATGGTTATATATTTAATCGGTATAGTTGGAAATAATAGAAATATGTGCAAAGGAGCGAGTGTTGCATGAAACTGTGAAATTTACTTGTTGGGTAAACCTTCGTAAGTTTACAGAAAATAACTAGTCTATTTTCCACTTATATTGACTGAACACGTATTGACATAATCTGGATACATATCTGAACATCCTAGCATACTATAGGTTTGTAATATCAATCAATATGCATAGCTATAAATACCTATCATTTCGTCAGCGCGTCGAAATAGGAACTGATTTGAAACTATATCCGACATTGCGATTGCCGGTTATACGGTGTGATACTATTATAGTTGTCAAGAAGTGTGTGATTCACCGTACATCCTCCTACACCTTGTGTTCTCTGGTGCAAAGTAGATCATGGATGAGCTGTGCGTGAGGTTGTGGCGTGAGTATGTACGTACGTGTGTATGCGCGTGTATGTTTGTGCATGCGAGCGTGCAAACGTGAGTGAGTGCGTAAGTGTGTTCATGTGTGTGTGTTTGTGCATGCGTGCATGGTTCAAAGGTTATATAATCCCTTTAAAACTGTACCTCGAGAATACGAGATACAGTCTTGGGCATAAGGCAGTTTATATACTTGTGCACATGCACCAAAATATCCCACGCGCAACTTGTTGTTTGGAATAACTCTTCCTGTCAAATGGAAACTTTATACTACTCGATTGACTCCCTTTGCATAAACCCCACATCTCATTGACCATATACTATACCAGCTGCTATAGTTGAGATTTTGACATTTCCAGAACCTTAATATGTCGGACAATCCTTCGAAACTTATGTAGGGAATATTTTATTTAGTATTTATGACTTGAAAATTGTTGCTATTAACGTTTATTAAAATGCAACACATATCACGAGAAGGACCGCAATTAGTGATTTAGAGTAGACACACATTTAATTAAAATATTTTTTTTTACATTATGAAACGGTTCAATATAAGAAGTTAGAACAAAAGCTGTGTTAAATACAAATAGCAATTGAAGGTAAAGTGTGTGTGTATGTGTGTGCGTGTGTGCGTATGTGTGGTGTGGGTCTGTGGGTCTGTGTCCGTCTGTCTGCATGCATGTCTACATGTGTAGGTACGTACGGACGGACATACGGACGGATGAATGGATGAACGTTTGGATGTATGTTTGGAGTTTAAATTCGCTCTTAAACTCGCAATAGTTCATATGTCTCGCCGATGTGCACCGCTTGACAGCTTGTTATAACTTGGGATTCCTGTATCAGATTTTGTATAGCAGTCACAAACTATGTATTTGATTTACCGGCCCTCGGTGTCCGCACGCGTGTCAGGCAAATTAAATTATGTATAATGTAATATTATTCATAAACGTAAACAAATAAAAATCAGAATAACTTGTTAAACAACGTTTATCTTACTAATTAACAATTTGTACTCAAAGACAACGATTTACCAATTAAAACAATACTGTAGCATCTGTTTGTGGGGAAACAAAGCTCTACATTATGTCGTGATTGGAAAGACTGTATACAAAGTGATGGACATTTATGACGGACTGTCTCCTGTAATTAATAGCAGGAAGTGTTTATATAGAAATCTTTTTAATAACCATTCATGCATTGTCTGTATATTGTGATACACGTTAAGGCTATAAAGCAATGATAACCACGCGATGGTTTGCCTTTAATTTAAGAAGTTCTCCGGCCATGTTTTGTTTCATGAACATGTTTATGTTTATTCGAATCGAATTCGATACACAACAATAGATATTTACAATTCACACATTGCAATATCTGTGAGAATACGATTTTATATGATGACGTAGAAAACTATGAACAGGTAAATTAATCTACAGGTAAATGTATTTATCAATTATCTGGCGAAAGGTGTGCAGCTATACAATTCAGATTACCTGATTTCCCCGTGCATGTCACGCAGTGGTAAAAGTAGTATCTACGTCATGCATATACTACTTATTTTTACATGCAACTTAGTAGCGTTAAATATATGTTTCTCTCCGGGACTATCAATAAATGTTCATATGACGTTTAAGAGTTAAATGTGTTAATTGACAATGCTACAAAAAGGGTGGTCATTCACCTTTAAGAGTTAAATGTGTTAATTGATAATACTACAAAAAGGGTGGCCATTCACCTTTAAAAGCTAAATATGTTAATTGATAATACTACAAAAAGGGTGGCCATTCACCTTTAAGAGTTAAGTGTGTTAAATGATAATACTACAAAAAGGGTGGCCATTCACCTTTAAGAGTTAAGTGTGTTAAATGATACTATTACAAAAAGGGTGGCCATTAACCTTTAAGAGTTAAATGTGTTAATTGATAATACTATGGCCATTCCCCTTTAAGAGTTAAATGTGTTAATTGATAATACTACAAAAAGGGCGGCCGTTAACCTTTAATATGTAAATGTGTTAATTGATACTACAAAAAGGGTGGCCATTCAACATTAAGGAATATTAGGAAATGAGCAATTGAATCTTCAACACGTGAAACAAATGTCAAACTGTGAACATAAGTTGGCCTAAAAAGCGTTCAATCGTTAGTTTGTATTACCATGGCCATGACATGCATAAAAGAGAAGATGCGAACATACGCTAAGTATTTGTGATATTACTGGTAAAGGTATTATTTCAGTGCGAGCCATTCTCCACTGCTAAGCCAAATGATTATAGAAGATGTCTTTTGTCGTCTCCGTACATCCGACTGGCCGTAATATTGATACACACCAAGCTCTGGAATAGATCTGAAAATATACAGATATACATGATCTGACTGACTCATCTACTAACATCACACAATAAGAAGCACATAAAAAAAGGTTGCTATGTGCACCTACAAACCTTTTAATTTACATATTGTTTAAACATGTGTATTTTACATCGATTACGAAACAGTTCTTACAACTTAGATTAATCACTCTCGATGGCTTCCTGGATAGAACCAGTACTAAGCAATGTGGATTAATTATCTTGCTCAAGGATAAATAACATGGTCGCGGCTAGGATGAACCCACAACCTCTCGATCTGTAGTTATGCGTTCTACCACTGGACCACGCACTCCACAATTCACATAAATTGGTTGAGACAACTATCACTCTTCTGTGCGAATTATTTACTTAATATACTGAAAGGAAAAAGAAACGCATAATCAAAAAGTGCCTATACTACACTAATTCCACGCAATATTCCAGATATATATCAACGTGTTTTGTACAAAAAGGGGCTACAACTAATTACAGAAAGGACAACTCTGTCATGTAGTAGACCTTTTAATCAAAGTAAACTTTATTACACGAAATTCATAAATGTTGAAGTTTCGCTTGAAAAAGTCAAGCCATTTCAATATTGAGTTTGATGTAAAGAGATTGCAACGTTTATAGAAGCCTAAGTTTGTTCACCTGCTTGAGCCAAATGCACATTCTGTCGATAATGAAACGTCAAAGAGGGTAACCATTGGTGTGTTCGATGCTGTTTAAACCTTCTTTCCGAAAGGACAGGCCTAATGTCGCCCTGTACCATTCGATTAGCAGTAGCAGATTAAAACATACACTCTATAACGGAAATATCCATTATGCGTTTCTTATTCCTTTCAGTATATTATCGAATGTTATAATCCTATGAAGTATTACTGAAGAAAGATACTGACGTGACAGTGTCATACAGTAATTCATGTCCTATAGAATTCAATAATGTGACGAACAGCATACACCATTTAAACATATTCAAATATCTTCTTATTATTTCAAGAAATTTATACATTTATTATAACATATGGATGGAACTGTGTGCAATTGTCGTGAACTGTTTCATACGGTGTCCTGTTAGGGCCATGTTACCATCGCATCTTACCATCGTCCATCGACCAAGGTCAATGGTCGATGGTAAGATGCGATGGTCGATCGACCTAGGTCAATGGTCGATGGTAAGATGCGATGGTCGATGGTAAGATGCGATGCGATGGTCGATGGTAAGATGCGATGGTCGATGATAAGATGTGATGTTCGATGGTCCATCGCATCTTACAATATAGGTCGATGGTCGACCATCGCATCTTACCATCGACCATCGACCTAGGTCGATGGTCGATGGTAAGATGCGATGGTAACATGGCCCTAACAGGACACCGTAGTTTCATATGTTATCATATTTCGTAAAATAATAATGTTGTTGTTCGTCACGGTATTATATGTCGATATATGTTATACATGAGGCCACACTAAAACAATTTACTGTTTGCTCTTTCCCGAGCGACCTGGCCCAAACATAATATTTTCCCATTTTAAGAACGTTTTTATTAGGCCTTTCAGTGGAAAGACCTCTTGATTTCGTTCTGTTTATTCTTCTTCTTCTTATTCTTCTTGTGACTGCTACTTTTCATAGTAGTGTTGGTAACAGGGAGTCCAAATGTTACACAGTTGTAGAGATCAGGCTGGAATAGTGTCCCGAAACTTTTGGGGTCAGACGTCATCCAAGATAGCCGCCAGTGACGTCATAAAACAATTATTTTTATCCCTATATTTTATTTATAATTTCGTAAGCACATTTTTTTATTATCATAGTCAAATTAGCGCTTGTGAAGTTCGATATTTTAAACCTCTTGTCATTTCAAGGGTTCTTAAACAATAAAAACTAATCAATATTGTTTAAACCTTTAAATTAGCACGACTTTTTCGAAGAAAAGCAAAGAGCTATTGTCATCACTTGATTGTCGTCTGCGTATGCGTCGTCTACGTCTGCGTCCGGTTAAACTTATGCATGTAAGCGTGTATCTTTGAAACTGCCTTACATAATGGCTTGGAACTTCACACATATATTCAGCATCATTAGACAACGTCATAAAGTCAGGTTCTATAACTCATGCTTTTAATTTAACAACATTATTGCACCTGTTGTACTTAGAAAAACTCGTTAAAAGTGTGTATGTAAGCTTGTATCTCGAAAACTACTTTATCACATCACTTACGGTGTGGGAGTGGAATAACACCATTCTACATTTTCGATATACCACTAGTGTCACGTCAATGTATCTGCCTAAAGGACTAATTAAATATCAAATATATCGTCATGAGTTTTATTAAACTTAACGTAGCTATCCAGCTACAGCCAAATTATGTAAACATATGTACACCGTTTCTTAAACCTATATATAACTTACATAATTTGAAAATACTAACTCTATGAACACAATATATGGCTTTATCCAGCCAGGCCAAAATCCAAAACTTAAGTTACCAACTCATAATTAATTTTACACAAATTCAGTAATGGGTAAAGTATCCACGAATAAACCTATACTTTTAATAGCCCCATATACATTATTATATGGCCTAAACATCTGTATAGAGTTTTGATAAACAGTTTTGTAATGTAATGTTGATGTTATTTGGCGGGTTAGTGCCTTTTAGGTCATACTACACCAATTCATTTTCCATAGGCCTACCTTATAGCTCTAAGCTCTGTACTGAGTTCCCTAATATAGGAAGCTATATTTTCATTACTTGTTTTGAAAGACCTATCTTAGTTTTATCAAAAAAACATACATAAGCCATACGTTGTGTATGTTTTGAAAAAGCTGTTTGGGTCGGATGGTAGCTGACCCACCTACTTGCATGTAGAAACATGAGGAAAATGTAAAATATATACCTTTTTTTTGATTATGCAACACATTAGTGAATACATTGCACAAATGTATGATTTAACCTTTATAAGTACTCTTCAAAAGTTGAATTTTAATTTTTTAGCAAGATTTTTTGGTTTGTTTACCTTGTCAACCAATCAAAATTAAGAGATTCTGTGTTATAGCTACGAATTTACCTGGAACTTTTTCCCTGCCCGCTGATTGGTTGGTAATTGGTGTATTCTGATCTAAACGCATGTACTATAATTAAGAAACATGTTAGGTCTACGGCGGGATGCCCTTTATTCGTCCTAGACTTATTGGCGAGGATAATACCGTTTATTTATATATATATTATCAGTCGCATGCATCTTCTTATAAAAACTATCGAGAAATAGACTATTGCCGGACGGCTGACATTAGCCAGTGTAAGATACATGCTGGCAATTGTGTATAATAGCTATAGGAGATGAGAAGAAGATATGAAAACACGTTAAAATGATTTATAGCTGTGTTAGCCTCATATTTATAATGGATATCGCGTGTTTACATATTGTTGACCGTTTGTTTAAGTCACAGATTGAGAAGATATAACTGGCCTTCGGTAATATGTCGTGACTATTCCGTCTTCAAGCGTGTGTTTTTTTCAGGCATAACTTTTTCCGTAATAATATAGTATTTCTCAGTAATTCAGATACGCACAACGCTTAAATACACTAACCCACCAAATAATGGCAAAATTACACTTCAAACCCGTTTATTAAAACTCTACCCGGGTGTTCCGGTCATACAATAATGTACTTGTGACGTTTAAAAAAAACAGGTTTATTCGCGAGTTCTTATATAACCCGTGATTGAATATGCGTAATCTGAATTATGAGCTGAGTCTTAATTTGACGCTTCAGTTTCGGAGTTTGGTCTGGCTGGTTATTTTAGGCGTTTATACTGTGTGTATAGAGTATGGATTCTCAAAACATGTAAGTTATATATATAAACCTCGTCGTCAGTAGGTTTAGAATCGGTGTACATCTCTTATACAATGTGCCTGTTAAAGGCGTGATAGGGACTTTAAAATGACCAAACTGTAAAACTGTAACCAATGCACGGTTGTATTGTTGTAAGAAAGATAAGCAAATAATGAATGGTGGTATTATTGTAAGAAAGATAAGCAAATAATGCACGGTGGTATTGTTGTAATACAGATAAGCAAATAATGCATGGTGGTATTGTTGTAAGAAAGATAAGCAAATAATGCATGGTGGTATTGTTGTAAGAAAGATAAGCAAATAATGCACGGTGGTATTGTTATAAGAAATATAAGCAAATAATGCACGGTGGTATTGTTGTAAGGAAGATAAGCAAATAATGCATGCTGGTATTGTTGTAAGAAAGATAAGCAAATAATGCATGGTGGTATTGTTATAAGAAATATAAGCAAATAATGCACGGTGGTATTGTTGTAAGGAAGATAAGCAAATAATGCATGGTGGTATTGTTGTAAGAAAGATAAGCAAATAATGAATGGTGGTATTGTTGTAAGAAAGATAAGCAAATAAGATGCATGGTGGTATTGTTACAGATAAGCAAATAATGCATGGTGGTATTGTTGTAAGAAATATAAGCAAATAATGCATGGTGGTATTATTGTAAGAAAGATAAGCAAATAATGCATGGTGGTATTGTTATAAGAAATATAAGCAAATAATGCACGGTGGTATTGTTGTAAGGAAGATAAGCAAATAATGCACGGTGGTATTGTTTTAAGAAAGATAAGCACATAATGAATGGTGGTATTGTTGTAAGAAAGATAAGCAAATAAGATGCATGGTGGTATTGTTGTAAGAAAGCTAAGCAAATAATGCACGGTGGTATTGTTGTAAGAAATATAAGCAAATAATGCATGGTGGTATTGTTGTAAGAAATATAAGCAAATAATGCATGGTGGTATTGTTGTAAGAAATATAAGCAAATAATGCACGGTGGTATTGCTGTGAGAAAGATAAGCAAATAATGCACGGTGGTATTGCTGTGAGAAAAATAAGCAAATAATGCATGGTGGTATTGTTGTAAGAAATATAAGCAAATAATGCACGGTGCTATTGTTGTAAGAAATATAAGCAAAAAATGTATGGTGGTATTGTTGTAAGAAATATCGGCAAATAATGCAGGGTGGTATTGTTGTAAGAAAGATAAGCAAATAATGCATGGTGGTATTGTTGTAAGAAATATAAGCAAATAATGTATGGTGGTATTGTTGTAAGAAAGATCGGCAAATAATGCACGGGGGTATTGCTGTGAGAAAGATAAGCAAATAATGCATGGTGGTATTGTTGTAAGAAAGATAAGCAAATAATGTATGGTGGTATTGCTGTGAGAAAGATAAGCAAATAATGCTAATGTGTTTTTAATTATTAAATATCATCATAAATACGATGTTTACTACGTTATTGATGTATGTTTAGTGAAAATATGTTTTTTGAAGATAAAACTGAAAAAGGCGAACAGCTTTGCTAAAAAATCGAGAAAGATCTAAGGGAGAAAACTCTTCCAGGTATAACTAGTCGTGACGTCATCGGGTTTAAGAGAAGCCATTTGCACAGCAGGAAAGCAGGCAAAAACAGTGCAGTGGATGTTAAAATGTCGGAACTAAGCGATCAAGACGCGTAGTCGGCGGAAATGCCGTGATTAGACAGTTTCACAATGTTCAACCTTGTGATTTTGAGCCAAAATACGTGTCTGAGGATGAAAAAAATACCCGGATTCATCAATCGGCGGGGAAGTTAAACCAAAAAGTACAGACATTGGAACACATATATTTAGTACGGATTTTTCATAATTGATAAATAACCATTCTTAATGAAACAGCATTCTTATTAGCTCGACTATTCGAAGAATAAGAGAGCTTAAGTAATCACCCCGGCGTCGGCGTCGGCGTCGGCGTTGGTGTCGGCGTCGGCGTCCCACATCAAGGTTTGCGTGTAAGCTGTGTTTACAAGTCTATATCTCTTACATTTCTTATCCTAGCACAACCAAATTTGTTCTTGGGCTACCTTGTAGCATTATCTAAAGGGCTGCATGAGCAATTTTGGTTCCTGTAACCCATGGACTCCCATGGAACCCAAATCATGATAGCCCATAAAATGTGCCCCATTTCACATCAAATTTTGCGTGTAAGCTGTGTTTACAGGTCTATATCTCTTACATTTCTTGTCCTAGCTGAACTAAATTTTGGAATTGGTTTCCTTATAGTATGTTGTAAAGGGTTGGATAAGTAATTTTGTCTTCTGCAAATTCTGGGCTCCCATCCATGGAACCCAAATTGTGATGGCCTATAAAATGTGAAATAAAGGCAGATTTAGGTTTGCATGTAAGCATTTATATATCTATAATTTTGGTTTGGGATGTGTTATAGCATTATGCATGTTATAACTTCACCCATATTGGGGCATGGGCTCCCTCCTCCCCACCCCCCCCCCCTACCCCCGCCCCCACTCCCCTACACAACTTTTTTTTTTTACATATTTCTGTCTTGTTTTAGTCAATTCTTACACATATATGTTGCAACCCCCCCCTCCCCCCCCCCCCCCCCCCCCCCCACAGACTTGAAACTTGTTTTTCTTTTACACATTTCTTTGTTGTTTTAGTCAATTCTTACACATATATGTTTCCCCCCACACCCCCACTTGAAACTTTTTTTTTTTTTTTACTTATTTCTGTGTTGCTTTTGTAAAATCTTACACATATATTTTGCCCCCTCCCCCCGCCCCCAACCCACTCCCGCCTCCCCACCGCACCCGCACCCCACACCCCACACCCCACCCCCACTTGATTTTTTTTTTTTACATATTTCTGTGTTGCTTTTGTCAATTCTTACACATATGTGGCCCCCTCCCACGCCCGCTCCCCCACCCCCCTCCCCCCGCCTCTCATCCCCCACCCAGCCCACACTTATTTTTTTTTTTTTTACATATTTCTTTGTTGTTTTAGTCAATTCTATGTTGCCCTCCCCACCCCCGCCTCTACCCCATCCCCACTCAAACTCGTTTTTTTAATTATTTTTGTTCTTCATATTTTTGTGTTGTTTTGGTGAATTATTACATAGCTTCTTATACATATATGTTGCCCTCACCACCCCCACTCCCCCACCATCCACCCCCGCCTCTCTCCCATCCCCACCCCGCAGCCCACTCAACTCGATTTTTTTTTTTTACATATTTCTGTGTAGTTTTGGTCAGTTCTTACACAAAGTTATGTTGTGCTCCCAACCCCACCCCACATTGATGTAGCCTTGTTATACTAGCTATAAATTTATTATTCTCTGAAAAATCGAATAGTCGAGCTGCGCTGTTCTCCGACAGCTCTTGTTTTAGACATAGATTTGCTTTCAGCCATGTGTTACCCCAGATACTTCATTGGAACATCTACTGAACATGTTTATAGCTCACCTGAGCCGAAGGCTCAAAGTGAGATATTGTGACCGTTTTTTGTCAGTCTCTTGCTTAAACGACTTCTCTTTGGACAATTTTGACCAAATTTCACATGGATGATACTGAGGTCAATGACCATATATTACCATATATGGTTACCATATATGGTCAAAAACCTTAAACAATCTTCTTTTCAAGAACCGGCCATTGGATTTTGACAGTTTTTCGACGTCAGCCGTTTAAGCTGGCTTTTGGTCTCGTAGGAGGTGTGTCTGTGTAAGACTATCAAAACTCGAGTTGACCCTGGGGTCAGAATAAGCCCCTCACCAGGGGCCAAAAGTTTTACATAGCAATATTAGAAAATACATTTAAAAACGGTCTTTTTTGAAACCACAAGGTTAGAGCTTTGATATTTTGCATGTAGCATCATCTAACAGAGTACACATTGCAAGTAGATCGATTCAGGCCCTCGTGGGCCTCTTGTTGGCCCTTTGAATATTTTAACAATGGCCTTCCGTAATGGAAGGCACTAACTTGTTTTGTTCAAATTCCCCACATGGGGTCACAGTTTGACATAGAATTATATATGAAAACCTTTTTAAAATTGTTATTCTCCAAAACTGCTTGTTCATTTTTGTCTAAACTTCAGATGGATGATCAATGATTCCAAATCTGTTAAAACTAGGTCAACGCCACATCCGAGATGGTCGCCGTTGGGGGTGGAGTAGGTGGAGTAGGTGGGTGGAGAGTAAACAACATCTCAGAAACTGCATGTCCAATTTTGACCAAAAACGCCTTCAGAATTATACAAATTAGATCAATGCATTATCCAAGATGACGGCCATTACCATATATGTTCAAAACCTTACAAAATCTTCTTTTTATTAACCACTTGAATAGCTTTCGACAGTTTTTATTTATAACTGATCGTCAACTTTTTTACTATAAAAGTTCTACAAATGAAATTCCTAGGGTAAAAAATGGCTGCGTCCCGGTGTTCCAAAGTTTGTACATGGAGATGTTACATTTTTTACCTAGACTTATTTAGGGATTTTAAAAAATCTTCTCTGAAAGCATAATGCATAGAGCTCTCATATATTGTATTTATCATTAGTTTATGGTCCCCTACTAAGTTTGTTAAAACGATGGGAATTGGGTCACATTTTACCCAGCCCTTGAGGGGTCACAGTTTTACATTGAAGCCTATTGAAGGAAAAGAGAAAACGAAGTCTCCACTGAAATCAAAAGGCATAGAGCTCCTATGTATTGCATGTAGCTTAAGTTTATGGCTCTACAAAATGTGTTCAAATGGTGGCTCTGGGTCGGTTTCAAGCATTTTAAGTTTGATTCCATTTAAAATGTATATGTTGAATTCAAATTTTGGAACACAAATTGTATTATCTTTTATTTTAGTAAACGTAAACGTGATAACTGATAATTACTTATCTTCGATGGTTATCCGTAAAATATCTTAAAACATTAATAACGCAATTATTACTAATGTCGAGCTGTCTCAATACCATTTTTCTATTTTTGTTAGTTTCGGTTTATTGCGCCTGTTTTCGGTAAAGTTATACTCTGCGCTTGCAACTCCCTTCAATCCTCATTCTTCCTTCCATTATTACCCCTCCAATCCTCCCTTCTTCCTTCCTTTATTCCCCCTCCAATCCTCTTTCTTCCTTCCTTTATTCCCCTCCAATCCTCTTTCTTCCTTCCGTTACCTTCCCTCCAATCCTCTTTTTATGCCCCTCACAACTGGGGTGGGAGGGGTGTGGGGGCATATAGTGTTACCCCTGTCCATCCGTCCGTGCGTCTATTCGTGAAAATGAAACAGATGACGGCGCATCTCTCTATGGAAACCAAAACACAATAATCAACTCCCTTCAATCCTTATTCTTCCTTCCGTTATTTCCCCTCCAATCCTCTTTCTTTCTTCCGTTACTTTCCCTTCAATTCGCTGTTTATGCCCGCGCAACAAAGTTATGGGGGAGTGGGGTTGGGGGCATATAGTGTTACATGTAAAGTCCAATTCAATCAATCCCAATCTTCACCAGATACCCATGAAACATTCTTATAATCTGAAACCCCATCCTCCCAAAAAGCTGTACAGCCAGTAGAGCGTTACAGGCACCCTTGGGCATCTCGTTAAACTCCCATTACCATTACTAGTATCTTTCACTATTTCAGCATTGAACATTAATGAATTCAAAACAATTTCTGGTGAAAACCATTCCATGTGTCCCTTTAATACAACTTTCTTTTAAATCATACTTTTTTCTGCCTCCTTATCCTTAATTCAAATAAAAATAATACAATTCTCTCATGATCATATGTATGCTTTTGTTTATTTTGTGAAAGCTGCACTCTATTTGAATAAATAGTTGACGCATTTTACATTTATATCTGTACAATTTGTTGTCCACCCCAACCCTCACAACCTATGCCGGGGTGAATACAAAAAAGTTCACATTAGACTGCCACATATGCTCTTGAATCCATAACTATTCAGTTCTTACTTTTAATGATTATTGTTCTTTAGTCATTCTTAAGTCACCGTGCTTAAGTAGATATTGTTCATGTTCACACTATTATGTTTTCATATCTGTCTTTCTTTAGTAAATGACCGCATATTTCTTAAATCATCTCATTCTAGTGTGTCTTTTTAACTTGCTGTGGCATAACGCTTGCATGTTCAAAAACTGATTCACTAGATCATACATGTTATAAAAAGCTAAAAGCAAAAACTTCTTTCCAATATCCTTATTAAATAAAGACACTTCTGAAACTTTATGTATTGGTTGTTTTTTAATAATGTCAATAAAGTCCGTATTTTTTTTCCAGACACGTGAATCTTGACTTCCCAGCCAAACAACCTTCACACATTTCCTATCCGTCCATTTCCATACAAACATTCTCTGTAAAAACGAATAACAAAGTTTTGCAACTTTACCTTATGTCGTACACAGTTTTCAATCTAATAACCACTTGCATGTGTTAACTGCTTTTTCCTCTTTGCAAACATTCTCAGGTGAGCGACTCAGGGCCTTTTTCAATAGATTACTCATGGATACACTTGATCAGGCGAGATACATGTTTTAGACATTGTTGTACCGAAAGCAATATTGAAATTGTCACATTCGATTGACTTTTGGGTTTTTAATTTTATTTGTCTCGTATATTAGTTTTATAAACCCCGTCCAGTCTACTTCTCTTCTGCACACTCTAAACCACTCGTACAAAAAGCCGTCGATACGTATCCCGATATTTTATCTATATGGCATCCCCTTTCAGACATGCGTTTGGATGGGTGAAGGCGAAAATATTGTAACTGTATTACAAGTAAAAAAGCAAGATACAACAGTTTTGCTTCCACCCCTCGGTTTGCTTGCATGTACGGCGGTATACGTTTAACTCTATCAAGAAGATCTGACGCTTTGTATAAGCCATATACGACAATATTCCTAATTGATTTTACCGCTGCCATGGTTACCAATCCCATCAGAAGGGAGATTCAAATTACTATCATTTCAGAAGTTATCAAAAGATCATCTGAGGTCGGGAATATGCGTTAGTCGTCCCATGAAATGTGACCTTAAGCGAACTTTTCCAGACATTAGTTATTTATAATTGATCAAGTTCGATATACCTTAGAGACCTGTTTAGTAATTACGTCTATTAGTGCCTTAACAGCCTCTGCATTTTTCTCTGCATTTTTTTTCTGTTTACATATGTTATGTGCATTTCGTAATTGTGTTTACCAGAAAAATCATGTTTCTATTAACCCATGACATTCCGCTACCACATTCTCTCTAATGCTTCCGTTGAAATGACGTTTAACCCATGACATTCCGCTACCACATTCTCTCTAATACTTCCGTCGAAATGACGTTTAACCCATGACATTCCGCTACCACATTCTAATGCTTCCGTTGAAATGACGTTTAACCCATGACATTCCGCTACCACATTCTCTCTAATGCTTCCGTTGAAATGACGTTTAACCCATGACATTCCCAACCACATTCTAATGCTTCCGTTGAAATGACGTTTAACCCATGACATTCCGCTACCACATTCTCTCTAATGCTTCCGTTGAAATGACGTTTAACCCATGACATTCCGCTACCACATTCTCTCTAATACTTCCGTCGAAATGACGTTTAACCCATGACATTCCGCTACCACATTCTCTCTAATACTACCGTTGAAATGACGTTTAACCCATGACATTCCGCTACCACATTCTCTCTAATACTTCCGTCGAAATGACGTTTAACCCATGACATTCCGCTACCACATTCTCTCGCTACCACATTCTCTCTAATACTTCCGTCGAAATGACGTTTAACCCATGACATTCCGCTACCACATTCTCTCTAATACTTCCGTCGAAATGACGTTTAACCCATGACATTCCGCTACCTCATTCTCTCTAATACTTCCGTCGAAATGACGTTTAACCCATGATATTCCGCTACCACAGTCTGTCTAATACTTCCGTGGAAATGACATTCCTAATTTGAAGCTATACAGTTGCGTACCAATATATATTGAGATTCTTAGGTAACTTATGTGTCTTTTTTGTTATTGAAATATTCAGTATATTAAATATTCATGTTATTTATTCTAATCGAATCATATCTCAAATCATATCTCAAAAAAAAAAATTAAAAAATATCCAAGTTATGCCTATCTATGTATAAGTAAGTCTTATTCATTTATAACCGATCTTTAGTAACCGTTCAAACAATACCATAATGTATTGCTAACACAGTTTGATAATCGAATGTATATTGTTCAAAAACATTTTGAGCTACTGACTCACTGAAAAGTATTATATTTGCACGGGAGTTAATTTTCTAATACTGATACGCAAAGGTAGTTGTGTGGCAATGCGATATTTAAACTAACAATAACACACATGTACAATAATTATTTTGTAACACGCTATATACCGCATAAATAAGTCGTATATATTACACAGATCAGTTACATGTATGTTCATATCCTCGTTCCTCCCCATTAATGTTCGCCATCGTTAACGCTTTATTTTTGTTTATTTTTGTTTTTAATGTTTTTATATGTTTTTTATTTTTTATTTAGCATGGATTAGACTGGCTCGCATTTCTATAGTTTTCCATTAACCATTTGCAATCATAATGAAAACTAAATTATTGCTGTCCTTATTTTTTTTATAGTTATGTTCTAACACAGATTAATATACGCATACTCATCTTTTATTCAGCAAAATTCCAAAAGGTTATAAGACCCATAAGGATACAAAACATATATATATATATACAGGGTTGACAGCAGGTACATGCAACAGTTATGTGTACTTATGCAAAAGTACTAGTGTTTCAACATCAACACCATATGTAATTATAAAGCTTTTGAAAGTAACAATTTCAAGAAATATTTTCAACCATGCATGATATTGTTATTATTAATACATGTTAAAGTCTTTAATCGCATAATATACGCGGTGAAGATGACAGTCTTCCTAAAATAAATCCTAAATAACTTTATTTCACCTTTTATAGAAAATATAAAAAAAAAAAAAATAATAAAAAAAAAATATACATGCAGATATCTAAGAACGTCTTTGATCTCTTGTCTTTTCAAAGAAACATATTATGCTTAATGGATACAAGGCCATCCTTATTTTTTAAAATTCGCGGCCTCAGGTTACGGTTTTCCTATATAGCTTGAATTCGTTAAACCCGTTATTCATTATTAATAATTGTTTGAATAGATCTTGTCAAACTATATGTGCATATCATTAATTGTTGATTACTAGTATACTGCACATAGTTACAGGCTACTGGTCCGCCATCTTTAGATACAGACTACTAGTCCGCCACCTTTAGTTACAGACTAATGGTCCGCCATCTTTAAAAACATCCTTTAGATCAGACTGGTCCGACATTTTTAGTTACAGACTACCGGTCCGCCATCTTTAGTAACAGACTACTGGTCCGCCATCTTTAAAAAACATCCTTTAGATCAGACTATACCTATTACCAACCAATCAGCGGGAAGGGAAAAAGTTCCATGTAAATTCGGAGCTATTACGCAGAATCTCTTAATTTTGATTGGTTGACAAGGTAAACAAACCAAAAAATCTTGTTAAAAAATTAAAATTCATCTTTTGAAGAGTACTTATAAAGGTTAAATCGTACATTTGTGCAATGTATTCATAATGTGTTGCATAATCAAAAAAGAAGAATATTTTACATTTTCCTCATGTTACTATATGCAAGTAGGTGGGTCAGCAACATCCGACACAAACAGCGTTTTCAAAACATACTCAACGTATGCATGTTTTTTTGATAAAACTAAGATAGGTCTTTCAAAACAAGTAATAAAACATATAGCTTCCTATATTAGGGAACTCACTACAGAGCTATAAGGTAGGCCTATGGAAATGAATTGGTGTAGTATGACCAACATGGATGGAATCACGGAGATGGAATATGGTCAAGTGAAATATTCATCCAATGAAATATAGCACACATTCAATAAAAACTAAATGGAAGATGACATGGGGTAACTCTAGATTTAAACTGTTAGGAATTGTATTCGACACAGATCTTACAAAAATGAATGACTTGAATTACAATGACAAAATAATAGCTTTGAGGAAAGAAAACACAAGTAGTTGGCAACGTAGATACCTGACTCCCATTGGTAGAATTACGAGGGTCATTCAATAAGTTTTGTCACTAACGCGTTTTAACAATTATGTGCTCAATGTGAGTGTTGATGTTTGATACCAAATGAAATAGAGTTTCAATACCATTCCATTGATGGTAAAATGAATGCTATATCTTTTGTGTGACGAAAGTAATGGAACATTTAATACATACTGAGGCATTTTCGTCCTGAGTTTTTTCAGGTATGTTAATCGTTACTTTTTTTAAATGCCTGTTTCTCTTTAAGTACTTGTCGAAAACCTTTGAAATTTCTCATACATTACCAGTCTTTTCTGTGCATTACAAGATTCAGAATTTAAGCATGATAGATGAAAAGGCATTGTCTTAGAAATTAACGTGTAAAATTAATTTAATGATAAATGGACATTAAATGGAAGGGCAGTCTTCTGAAATAGCGTTTTTGGATGATCAATATTTTCACTAAACATTGTACAAAATGCTACAATAATGTGTTGAATATAAAATTTAAACACCGAAGGACTAGGATTTGTAAAAGAAATATGAAAACATATTAATACTATTAGAATAATTACGACATTTAAAAGATATTATAACATTTCCGTAACCAAATTAAGGGATATGCATTCACTCACATCTGGTTTGCAGCAAGACCTTTCCTAATTGTCGACAATCATTTTCATGGATTATGGGCGAATAACAACAGATGGTGTACAAGAAAATTTAAAAGCATAGAATTATTCAAATAATTTTTACAACGTTTTGTAGCAAGGACATTTTCAGAGATGCCAGTATCCAAAAGGTGTGGTAGAGGGAGGTAATTCCGGGGTATAAATAACCGGAATATTTTCATTTTTGTTGTGGAATTTAAGAGAGCGAACCCAGTAGTATAATAAATACACTACTTTATCTCAGTGTAGTATCCAGTTCAAAGGATATATGCCTAGTGACAGAACTTTTTGAAGCACCCTCGTACAGTTATAAAGTCACTCCTTTTACCTTCACCTAATCACTTGTTTTTATCCTTACCTAATCCAACAGATAATGTTATCAATGAAAGAATTAAAAACAATGTATTACGTAAGGATTATGAAGAGGGTGGATTGAGAATGACAAATCTTATATCAGCCTTAAAAGCAACATGGATTAGAAGATTACTGTTAGAGGAAAACAAATATGTAAATATCCTAAAATCATATTTAGATATGTATGCACAAGAAATAATAATAAATAATACTGCAAACCCCTTTTGGAAAGATGTTTTAAAGTCACACATACTAATACTATCCAGGCCAAAGCCAATGAACACAGATCTATACTTATCAAGCCCAATCTTTTATAACGAAAATGTCAGGGTAGGGCCGAAAAGCTATTTCTATAAAATCTTCGTTTGAAAAAGGAATGTATACTATAAATGAGATTTCAAAATAAAATGATGGGAATTTGTATACACAGGAAGAACTAAACATGCATTTGATGTAAACATTAATATTCTACCTTACCACAGTTTAGTAACTGCTGTCAAAAACATAAAAAAGATAACATCATAGAAGCTACAAGCAAACTTGAAAACCCCTCCATACCAAATCCTATTAAAATATGCATAAACAACGAGAAGGGAATAAAAGATATGTATCTTCTACTAAACCAAAATCTTGAAATCCCTACTGCAAAACTTTCATGGAATAAACGGCACCAAATCAGCAACCCAGTTTGGAAACAGATTTTACTTGGCCTTTTTCAATAACCAAGATACTACATTGCAATGGTTCCAGACACGCATCAACCATAACATCTTAGCAACAAATAGTTTTCTACATGAGATAAAACATACTTGACAATCCAATATGTTCTTTCTGTTCAACGGCCTCCGAAACAATTATACATATTTTATGAGAATGTGATAAAACAAAAAATATACTAAGTAAACTTAAAGATTGGCTGCTCACAAAAGATATTGAAATTACTCTTGAAGAAATTACTCTGGAAGAAAAATCATTTATCTTTGGAACATATGACAAAAATGTAGGCAACTTAATCCATCCCATCCTTTTAGAGCTTAGAGACAAAATACTACTTATATTACTGCAGATGCTCAAAAAATATACACACATTTACAACACTGAAGCACAGAATCCAACTTCTGTATAAAACAAGCAAAGAAATATCTATTGTTGAAAACAACTACAACATATTTTTTAATTTGTGAGAAAAGTTTCATGAACTGTTTAATTAGGACAAATAAGACCCAGATGTGTATTTGTTATTTTTTTTTATCTATATAATGCCATATCCTCAACCTCTCACCCCCACTCCCCATATTATTTTATTTAAAAAAAACTTTAAACCGCCCCTTCCTGCTCCCCAATCAATAAAGTTAAGTTATACAATTTTTGCCATATTATTATTAATATACTCACTTTTTTTACGTAAGCGTGAATGTAAATGTGTTACCAAAACCATAAAAACACACTTAGAACCAAATAAAAATACTTAACAGAAATTTGCTATTTAAAGATTATTTTTTGACATTATGTAGTGGTAATCTGTAGTAAACTAGTGAGCGAGTGATTGAGTGATCTGAGTGAGTATTATTGATTTATGATTTTGTTGTATATATTTTTATAAAACATTGTAAAGGTTTTACACAGTTTCAATCAAAGTTGTTTTTTAAAGGGACACACGGCAATCTTGATTTTTTAAAAACTCACGGCGTCCCGTTAGTTTTTCTCTTCACTTGCATTTGTTCTATCATTAATACTAATTGTTGGAATAGTTCAAAGCAAATTATTTTTACATATTACTAATTTTTTATAATAGTGCATCAATAATATGTTTAAAAATTTGGTGAAATATTGAAGAAAATTGAAATCTCAATTTTGTATTTAATCATATGCAAGCACTTTTAAAGTTAAAATGACGCAGGATAACTAAAGTGAGGAGCACATTTTAATGTTTGAATAAAACTCAAGATTGCCATGTGTCCCTTTAAGTGAAATAAAAGGTCCTAAAATAGTCCATTTATCCAGCGAGAGTAGACAAGACGTCATTTCTAAATACAATAAGCCATTTTATTACATCATCCAACTTTCATCCAACATAAGATCTTTCCTTTCGGAATAAAAAAGATTAAAACAACACATAACACTCAAAATATTATCTCTTCAACGTTTCATTATTGATAGAATACTCGTCTGGCAGAAGCAGGTGAGCAAAGTTAGGATGTAAAATTCTGCAAACTGAGTTCAATAAATACAGAACTGAAATGGATAAAATGTCAAAGCGGAACTTCAACATTTATGAATTTCGTTTTAGGCTATTGTTGTTTTTGTATTATATTTTGTGTTTTACTAATATTGCCTATTGGTGCTGCCTTGTTGGTTAGAGATTAGATCACGGCGGGGATTTCTTTATTTACACTGTCCTGTTTTAATGGGATGACAGTAGGGTAAGTGTGAGGTTTGGTGCATCCTAGAACCGGTTTAAACCCCCAGTGGCCTTTGTTGCCACTGACCGTTCCAAGGCGGTAGCCTTATTGTCAACCCTTTTGTGTTTGTGATGTCGTTTGCATTTTTATTACTTTTGCCTTCTCGTTTGTCTGTTTGCGTGTTTGTTTTTGTGTTTTGTGGTTGACTGTCGTCCTTGAATGCTGCTTTCCCTGTCCGATATTTTTATCTTTCTTTACAAAGTGCACTGTGATTAAAAATTCTACAACAGCACAGTTGTGTCTTTCCTTTGACATCTTGGTATGTCGTTGTAATATTAAGTTGAATTAAGAGTGCAGTATATACATTATATAGCGGAAATTTCCGAGTTCCTTTAGTATATATGCAAGCAGATTTAAAGTCAAGATGATACTGTATTCAAAGATACGTGGTCCGAATATTAACTTTCATACCCCATTCAACCCCTTCTTCAAGAAGCAAAAACGGGGTTGGCTGGGGTATGAAATAAAACTTTAATTTTGGTTTAAAAAACTTGCATTTTGTAAATTAAAAACATTTAATAGGTAATTTTAAACACGTTATCGCATTTTTTCAATATTTTTTTTTTTAAGACGTCTAGTATTGTCATAAAATCCGTTATAAAATCCTGCTAATTTAATCTTTCCCATCGCTTAATGGAAATAAGGCGGGACCACGTAATGAACATCTGAAATGATGCGTTTGATGCTTGATAACTACTTGAATGCAGGGCGTTCCGTTACAATAAAAGAACCGTATTAAAATGTGCAGTATGATTCAGTTTAACTTAAACAATTAGTTTGGCCTTTTTTCAGCTTCGACAAATACAAGCCCATTTATTCTCCCCGTGAGGGTGGGGTAGGAGCATCCCTCTGCACACGTTACAGCAACTCAATAGTATGTATACAATGTACTAGTTTAATATATATAGGCTTTAAAGCTGTATCCTTAACGTATATGTACAGATTTCCTTCTCACAATTATACACAAATCATTTGCACTGAACACTCGGCAGATATAACAATATAAATAAATTATTTATGGTATTCTATCGCATTTGTTCTACAAGATATGATTGTCTGCTGGCAAGTGTATAGTATAGTGGTAATCTACTTAAATGTAAATGCCTTATTAATAAAGATAATTTCATTATAATTAAGCTATTGAGAAAAAAAATGCGGAGCGGTGTGGGGCATTTCGGCTTGAGTTTTTTACTAGTATATATTTATTTAAAAAATAAGTGTGTGTGGTCTTGGTGCTGTTTAATTCGTTATATTTAATTGTATCTAGCGATGTTTGATCCTTGCGCTTTTAAGAATATGTTCATCATTGTTGGAAATACGCCAACCGTAGATCGCAGATTCTCAGAGAAGCGTGAACATCAACTATTAATATCTCCTTTTAAACAAGCACATGCTCCTACAAACGGTTTAATGTGCATCACTAGACACATAAACGTGCAGATATAAAAAATAAAGGCAACTACAAAGCAATAGTGTTATTCCAACAGTGGCACACGGGGAATACGCGGATTTAAACAGTGTCCGACACACGGGGAATACGGGTAAACAGTGTCCGACACGCGGGGAATACGGGGATTTGAACAGTGTCTGACAGACGGGAATACGGGGATTTAAACAGTGTCCGACACACGGGGAATACGGGTAAACAGTGTCCGACACACGGGGAATACGCGGATTTGAACAGTCTCCGACAATCACAAACGGGGAATACGGGGATTTGAACAGTGTCTGATAGACGGGAATACGGGGATTTAAACAGTGTCCGACACACGGGGAATACGGGGATTTGAACAGTGTCCGACAATCACAAACGGGAAATACGCGGATTTAAGCAGTGTCCGACACTCGGTGAATACGGGGATTTAAACAGTGTCCGACACACGGGGAATACGGGGATTTGAACAGTGTCTGGCAGACGGGAATACGCGGGTTTAAACAGTGTCCGACAATCACAAACGGGGAATACGCGGATTTAAACAGTGTCCGACACTCGGTGAATATGGGGATTTAAACAGTGTCCGACACACGGGGAATACGGGGATTTGAACAGTGTCTGATAGACGGGAATACGCGGATTTTAACAGTGTCCGACAATCACAAACGCGGAATACGCGGATTTAAGCAGTGTCTGACACTCGGTGAATACAGGGATTTAAACAGTGTCTGACACACAGGAAATACGCGGATTTAAACATTGTTCGACACACAGGAAATACGCGGATTTAAACATTGTTCGACACACAGGAAATACGCGGATTTAAACATTGTCTGACACACAGGAAATACGCGGATTTAAACATTGTTTCGCGCAAAGCGTATTACAAGTGCTTGGTCTAGTGATGGAACTATTCTATTAAAAGACCTCGCTATGAAAGTGCATCGTATTAGTACGATGAAAGACCTAAGTCCGTTTGATGCATAACTTTTTGTGAACAGTATAGCGCTGTTACGCCAATGTAAGCGCGATCATTGACTACCTCGTGATTTTCCTGGGGCTACTCTCAATTAGAACATGCGTGTTTTGTGCACACCTCTCAGTAGTTGATTGTATACCTGTTTCTATTGTTATACATTTGATCACATGTTTATTTGCCATTGTCTCACTTGATATCAATATACCAATTGCGTCCCTATTTTAGACCGTAATTGAAATTGGAATTGCACTTTCTCCGTAGATTATTAAATACACATTGGCAATTAAAATTGAATTAAATAATCATGCAAATGTATTAATTGTGAGGTACTTCAAGTGTCTAACGTACTCTGCAAATAGCATCCTTGATATCGTGTGTATGAGTATACTGATGCGCACACCGTTCTATTTAAATCATACGTTGTATTGATGAGCACGCATAATATGTCAATTCGATTTATACAGTGCATTATTAGATAAATATAATTGTTTGCCACGGATATTATAACAGTACCTTTAACGCAGCTTATTTATTGCGTTTTCTCAAACATGTGTTCGGGTGTGTACGGGTTTCACAGAGTATGTTAAAGGTCCAGTTTTATTTGCAGATTATGATGATTATTTGTTTAACGCTAATTAAAACTTTTATTTAGGGAGTTATGCATGTCCTTATCGGATTAATGTACTGCAAGTGCGATTGTATATGGTTAAGTATCAGCACATAACTCGAATGGTAAATTTTCTTATTGATTAATAAGAACTAGCTTGCTGATACCAGTATATGGTAACTTCTCGTGTTTTCCTAAATGTGTACTTAAGCATGTAAAGCCAGTGTTTTCTGATGATGTATTAAGGCTCTAGCAACGTTTTGATAACCAATTTGTTAATGTTTTTTGTTTGTTTATTTTCATAGATACGGTAATGACCACATTTTGGGGAAACGTAGCAGTCTTCAAATAAGTTACTAGTTGAAGTAATTTAATTGTATTTCCTCTTTTGTTGAAGAATGTGTCTTTCCCATTAAAGTAGTGAGTTTAAATAGTAGCTAAAACCCATACGTTAAAATTACCTAATTTACTGAATCAACCCATCTATACATTAACCTCTTTAATGTGATATATTCAGGCAATGCTATCATATAGCGTGACAATTTCTTTTGTTTCATTGTTTTTTCTTTGTATAAGGCTTTATGGGCGTGTGACACTGATCGGTTCGGGGCGAATTACTCTGTATGATTTCGTTTGTGGCATTACTTGTTTCATTTCACCATCTAGGTACTATGGCATGTTAGTGGTAGTATTGTTCTTATTGTCCCTTCTCGAAATTTCATGAACGTCAACAACAATCCTGCCGTGATCATGCCATCGTACCGATGTAGTTATATGTTTGCAATTTCGTTAAATTTAGTTGTAATATTGTCAGTGACTAATTCATTTATTTGCACATACTCATTGCTTAGAAAGGTTTCGTCCACAGCTTGTCTCGCTAAAACTGTAGTGCATCCCTACGAACGACTGCCTCTGGGCCGCAAATACTATAATAATATGACATTTGTTCAATATGGGCTAGTAGTCCAGTTTACAGCTGTCGCTTGCATATGGAATTTAGCTTTACTATTACAATCGGGAGATATACACCCAAACCCTGGACCTACACTATCAAACAATTCCTCCGCATTGTCTGACTCTAATATAGAAAGTACAACTTCGCATATTTCAGAAACTCTTGATCTTTCACACAATTTGTCATTGATTCATTACAATGTCCAAAGTTTACGGCCAAAACTTGATCTGCTAAGTGTGGAATTGAACCAATTTGATATTCTTACCTTTTCCGAAACTTGGCTAAATGAATCCTTGCACTCAGAAGAACTTTCTATCCCGTCCTTTTATAGCCCTGAACGAAAAGATCGCTCTGGAGATAATCATGGCGGTGTTATTGTATACATCAAGAATAATCTCAAATATACACGAAGGAAGGATCTTGAAATGCCCCGTTTGGAATGTATTTGGATTGATATTTCACTAAATCATAAACACATACTCATAGGAGTATTTTATAGACCTCCAAGTGCTGATTCAAATTATTATAATATGATAGAAGATTCTATCCACCTCTCAGTAGATACAGGTATTAAAGATATTATTGTTACGGGGGATTTTAACTTGAATATGCTTAATTGCCAAAGCGCTCGTAAAATAAACTCTTTATGCCAACAGTTTGGTCTAAGTCAAACTATAAATGAACCTACTCATTTCACTGAACATTCATCTTCTCTAATTGATATCATGCTAGTTAGTAATAAAGATAATTTAATAATAAGTGGCGTTGCCGATCCTTTTTTAGATCAAGAACGAAGGTACCATTGTCCAATTTTTGCTATTTTCAAGTTCAAGAAACCTAAATTCAAATCTTATACTAGAAAAATCTGGAAATATGATCAAGGTGATTATAATCTATTGCGAAGTAAAGCTATCGAAACTGTTTGGTCGGACTTATCAGATGATGATATTAATGTCTATGCAAGTAATATAACAAACACAATTGTATCTATAACTGAACAATGCATTCCAAATATAATAATTCGTATTAGACCTTACGAACCTCCTTGGATTAACAATTCAATAAAACGGAAAATTAGAGCTAGAAAAAGATTATATAAAAAGGCCAAACTATCAACACTTCAACACCACTGGGATAAGTTTAGACAAATTAGAAATGAAGTTATAAAATTAATACGTGAATCAAAACTAATTTACTTCGATAGTCTCTCCCGTAAACTTAAATCCCCTGATATTACCTCAAGGGACTGGTGGAAAACACTCAAAACCTTTATTTCGTCCAATAACAAACCCTCCATTCCATCTCTTTTATACAACGATCAGGTCGTGTCAGATGAAACAGAAAAGGCAAATTTACTTAATGATTTTTTTAAAAAACAGACAATTTTAAATGACAATAACGTCGAAGTTCCCTTCATGCCCCCTAGTAACGTTAGCATGCATTTAATGGTACTTACCCCAGATGAAGTTCAGTCCGTCTTAAAGTGTCTCCCAATTGGTAAAGCAACTGGTCCAGATGAAGTTAGCAACCGTATCCTTCGGGAACTTTCCAGTGAGCTATCAATTCATCTTTGTAATTTGTTTAATAAATCTCTAGCTGATGGAAAAGTCCCGAATATTTGGAAGGAAGCTTTTGTGTGTGCCGCTTTCAAGAACGGTGACCCATCGTCTGTTAATAACTACCGTCCTATCTCTCTTTTAAGTAACATTAACAAAGTTTTGGAAAGATTAGTCTTTAAACATGTATTTAATTTTCTTCGCGTCAATAGTTTTCTATCGGCTCTGCAGTCTGGCTTCATGCCGGGCGATTCGACCGTAAATCAACTTACTTATCTTTATAATACTTTCTGTCAAGCACTGGATGTAGGTAAAGAAGTAAGAGTTATCTTCTTTGATATCAGCAAAGCTTTCGATCGCGTATGGCACAAAGCTCTTTTAGCGAAACTTAAGTCTGCTGGTATGTCGGATGCACTTATAAACTGGTTTTCCAATTATCTAGAAAATAGACGCCAATGCGTTATAGTTCCTGGTGCTAAATCAGAGTGGATTTCTATAAACGCAGGGGTACCACAAGGCTCTATATTAGGGCCTCTTCTATTTTTAATATATATCAATGACATTGTTACGGATATAGATTCCAACATTCGTCTGTTCGCTGATGACACAAGTCTATATATTATTGTTGACCATGTAAATACCGCAGCCGTTATCCTAAATTCCGATATAGTAAAAATAACTGACTGGGCGAATAAATGGCTTATCACTTTTAACCCATCAAAGACTGAATCATTATTGATATCTCGTAAAAGAAACAAACCCATACATCCACCTTTAAATATGCTTAATCAACAAATACCAGAAGTTACAACTCATAAACATCTGGGCGTGAAGCTTTCAAACGACTGCAGTTGGCATTACCACATAGAATATATGACAGCTAAAGCATGGACCAGAATAAATATAATGAGAAAACTTAAATTCCAGCTGGATCGTAAATCCTTAGAAATAATATATATTAGTTTTATAAGGCCCCTGTTAGAATATGCGGATGTCATCTGGGATAACTGCACACTTTATGAAAAACTGGAACTAGATAAAATCCAAAATGAAGCAGCTAGAATTGTAACAGGAACTACCAAACTTGTATCCTTAAATAATTTGCACACGGAAGTAGGCTGGGAAACGCTTGACGCTCGAAGGCGTAAACATAAGCTTGTTCTATTTTATAAAATGAATCATAACTTGGCACCACCGTATCTTACTACATTAGTTCCTCCTCTAGTAGGAGACGAGTCTCGATACAGCTTACGAAATGCAAATAATCTTCAAACAATTCATTCTCGAACACAAAATTACTCCGATTCATTTTTACCTTCTGTTGTTCGTGAATGGAATTTACTCCCGCAGGACGCCAGATCCTTAGAATCTGTCTACTCTTTCAAACGATATCTTACCCATGAAACACGTCCCCCGAAGTATTACTACACAGGTGACAGGAAAGCACAAATCCTACACACACGTCTCAGAACAAACTGTAGTTCATTAAACCATCACTTGTTTATCAAAAATATAACTGACTCTCCTCTGTGTCACTGTGGTAGTATCGAGAACACTGAGCATTTCTTCTTCACGTGTCCAACCTATCACATTATTCGCTTAGAACTTATCAACTCTCTTTCTAATATATGTACTATCTCAACTAATATTCTCCTTTGTGGTGACCCCAATCTCAGTTACGAAACAAATGAAGTGATCTTCGAAAATGTGCAAAATTTTATATTAAAAAGCAAACGATTTTAAACTGACATTACTTATCACACATCAGTAAATGAATAAGTTAGATGCTGCTAGTACGGATGGTTCGCCCCTACCCATTGTCGCCGCCCATATTTCCCTTACATTTTTTTTTTTTATATAGTAGTAGTATTATTCAATATATCAATTTTATTATCTTTTGTGTGTGCGTTTTTCTTAGCTTTCAAACGTACTTTTCCTTCTAAATCTTGATAACATTTTCCATTGTATAAGAAATATTATGTTTCTATTTTCTCTTCTTGAGTTATGTATAATAAATCTGCCATTCTAGTGTTACATATAAACATGGTAAGGAAAGGAACTTAATAAGCATTACGCTTCCGTTCCAATCCTTTATTTGTTGTTATTGTATATATGCTTAACTTGTAAATACAATGAATAAAATATGTTTAAACTAAACATTGTCTGACACACAGGAAATACGCGGATTTAAACATTGTCTGACACACAGGAAATACGCGGATTTAAACATTGTCTGACACACAGGAAATACGCGGATTTAAACAGTGTCCGACACACAGGAAATACGCGGATTTAAACATTGTCTGACACACGGGGAAAAGCACGGATTTAAACAGTGTCTGACACACGGGGAATACGCGGATTTAAGCAGTGTCTGACACATGGATAATACGCGGATTTAAACAGTGTCTGACACACAGGAAATACGCGGATTTAAACATTGTCTGACACACAGGAAATACGCGGATTTAAACATTGTCTGACACACAGGAAATACGCGGATTTAAACATTGTCTGACACACAGGAAATACGCGGTTTAAACAGTGTCCGACACACAGGAAATACGCGGATTTAAACATTGTCTGACACACGGGGAAAAGCACGGATTTAAACAGTGTCTGACACTCGGTGAATACCGGGATTTAAACAGTGTCTGACACACGGGGAATACGCGGATTTAAACAGTGTCCGACACACGGATTATACGCGGATTTAAACAGTGTCCGACAATCACAAACGGGGAAAAGCGCGATTTAAACAGTGTCTTGCACACGGGGAAAAGCGCGGATTTAAACAGTGTCCGACACACGGGGAATACGCGGATTTAAACAGTGTCCGACACGCGGATTACACGCGGATTTAAACAGTTTCCGACAACCATAAACGGGGAAAAGCGCGATTTAAACAGTGTCTTGCACACGGGGAAAAGTGCGGATTTAAACAGTGTCCGACACACGGGGAATACGCGGATTTAAACAGTGGCTGACACACGGCGAATACGCGGATTGAAACAGTGTCTGACATACGGGAAATACGTGAATTTAAACAGTGTCTGACACACGGGGAATACGCGCTGTATGTTTGGACATCTAATAACACCCAAAACTAGAACTATCACCGAAGGTGATTAATACTCCAGCAAATGCGTACACCACAAGGACATGCGCATCTCTGCTTTATACTGATACTTCTAATAAAGTTTTGTGCGAATTTGAAAAGTGTCCGACACGGAGAATACGCGGATTTCAACAGTGTCCGACAATCACATACGGGGATTACGCGGATTCAAACAGTGTCCGACACACGGGGAATACACCGATTTAAACGGTGTCTGGCACTCGGTGAATATATGGATTTAAACAGTGTCTGACACACAGGAATACGCGCATTTAAACAGTGTCTGACACACGGGGAATACACCAATTTAAACGGTGTCTTTCACTCGGTGAATACGCCGATTTAAACAGTGTCTGACATACAGGGAATATGCCGATTTAAACGGCGTCTTTCACTCGGTGAATATATGGATTAAAACAGTGTTTGACTCTCGGTGAATACACCGATTTAAACAGTGTCTGACATACAGGGAATACGCCGATTTAAACGGTGTATTTCACTCGGTGAATATATGGATTTAAACAGTGTCTGACTCTCGGTGAATACGCCGATTTAAACAGTGTCTGACACACAGGGAATACGCCGATTTAAATGGTGTCTTTCACTCGGTGAATATATGGATTTAAACAGTGTCTGACTCTCGGTGAATACGCCGATTTAAACAGTGTCTGACACACAGGGAATACGCGGATTTAAACAGTGTCCGACTCACAGGGAATACATGGATATAAACAGTGTCCCGCACTCGGTGAATAGGGGAATTTAAACGGTGTGTGACTCACAGGGAATACACGGATATAAACAGTGTCTGACACACGGGAAATACGCGGATTTAAACAGTGTCTGACTCACGGGGAATACACGGATATAAACAGTGTCCGGCACTCGGTGAATACGCGGATTTAAACAGTGTCTGACGCACGGGGAATACGCGGATATAAACAGTGTCCGACACACAGGGAATACGTCAATTTAAACAGTGTCCGACACGCGGGGAATACGCGGATTTAAACAGCGTCTGACACGCGGGGAATACGCGGATTTAAACAGTGTCTGACACACGGGGAATACGCGCATTTAAACAGTGCGCGACACGCTGAAAATACGCGGATTTAAACAGTGTCCTACAATCACATACGGGGAATACGCGGATTTAAACAGTGTCTGACATACTGGCAATACGGGTTTTAAACAGTGTCCGACACACGAGGAATACGCCGATTTAAACAGAGGCGAACACATCAAATAGGCAGATTTCGACAGTGACGCACACGGGGAATAAGGGAATGTTTAACCAGTTTCAGACACACATGGAATACGCGGATTTAAACTGTGTTTAATACTGGACATACGCGGATTTAACCCGTTTCGAACACTGGGCAGGTAATGTCCCAATTCAAAATAATTCCAGAACACGGACAAAACGCGAAGTGAGAAGAAGTACCTCGCGGATTTCGATTTGAAACGCACGTGTATATATTATCTCAGCAGTTAAAAACATGTAACTGTAAAAGAACAACACCGCAGTACTATTTGCGTGCAAATATATAGATCTGTTTCATAATGATAAAAATCGAATCGTTTGGAATCGTTCAAACTAAACGAATATGATATCAATCCATTATTGTAAAATCGGTAACCATATTGATTTATTTTCATTTTCAATTCGCGGGGGTATATGATACTTTTACTGTCGGAAATTGTGTTTCACTCGTCGCCATTTAACACAATTACCGGCTGTTAAAAGAACTATATAATTCCGCAATTTGAACTAAATCAATACAGCACTGAGAGCAATATTGAACAACAATAACTAATAATAATAATGCCTTTCTGAAGGCACCATGATAGCGATAATATTCTCCTATGCAATTTGTTTTACCTCAGTAGGCCGTGATCAGCTCCGTTACATTTAGGCCCTAAACACGGCAGCAACTGCGCATGATGCCCGACCGGTCAGGAAGTACTTCCGGGTCGGAGGATGCTAAAATAGTTCCATGGTATAATCCAAAGTTTGTAATTTGCATGTGTTTTTCTCAAGTATGTTTTTTTTTATGAATAGTACGTATGTTACCGTGTTTTACTATGTCATTGGAGAGTATGAGCACAGAGGATAGGTAAACGGCAGTTTGTGGGTCAAACGTTTGTAATTCACAGAATTAAAGGTTATTTAAGTGAAGCAATGACTGATCAATAAATAATAGCTTATTTTGCATTGTGTTCAATGGGCTGAATTTCACCGGTCTGACTAATGACGTGGTCCCGCCTTAATTCCATTAAGCGATATGAAACGTTATATTAGCAGGATTGTATAAACGATATTTCGATAATAAAAGATGTTTAAACACATTTTTACTGAAAACAAGAGACACAGGGGGGGGGGGGGGGGGGGGGGGGGGGCTGTATTGCTCTACTGGCTATATTGAGTCTGTGGTGGCGAACACGACGTCAATATGCTCAACTAGGCTTGGTACTGATCATTCCTGCCAAGTTCCACTGAAATCCAGCCTGGGGTTCAGGAAAACTACTCCGGATAAAGTTTGTGTAAAAGGGGCCATAACTCTGTCAAAAATCATTCCATCGAAACACGGCGATGACATGCGCACAATTGAAACGTTGAAATCCGGCCAGGGGTTCAGGAGAACTAGTCCGGACAGAGTTTGCGTATTAAAACCTATAAAGTGCCATAACTCCGCCAAAACTCCTACAGCCGAAACACCGTGATGATATGCACAACTAGACTTGGTACTGATCATCCCTGCAAAGTGTCGTTAAAATTCAGCAAGGGGTTCAGGAGAACTAGTCCGGACAAAGTTTGTGTACTTAAACCTATAAAAGGTCATAACTCCGACAAAATCATTCAACCGGAACACGTTGACGATAAGTACAACTAGGCTTGATATTGATCATCCCTGCAAACTTTCGTTGAAATACGGCAAAACGAAGGACCTATCGTCTTAATGAGGCAAAATACAGCATGTTTAACTAAATCAAGGGCCATAACTCTGGTATTACTAATTCGGTTAGGCTGGTTTTTGAACTTGTTCAAGCTTCTATTGTTATTACCAATCTGGTAAAGTTTGGCAAAGATCGGATAAAAAATAAAAGCCCTATCATCTTAACGAGGCAAAATACAGCATTTTTAAGTAAATCAAGGTATTACTAGTCCGATCTAGCTGGTTTTCAAACTTGTCCGAGCTTTTATTAATATTAACAATCTGTGTTAGTTAAGTAAAGATCAAATGATAAATGAAGCTACTAGTGTGTTCACAAGGCAGAAAATGGCATTTGTCAGCAAATAAGGGGCCATAACTCCAGTGAAACTAATCTGATATGGTTGGTTTTATTGATATTAACAATCTGTGCAAGTTTGGTAAAGATCAAATAATAAATAAACGTGCTAGAATGATCACAATGCAGAAAATGGCATTGTTCAGCAAAACAAGGGTCATGACTCTGGTGTTACAAATTCGATCTGGCTGGTTTACGAACTCTTCCGAGCTTCCATTAATATAAATACACCGGCAAAGTTTCGTAAAGATGAAATGTAAAATGCAGGTGATGGTGTAAACAAGGCTTAATTATGGCCATTTTTCAGCAAAACAATGGCCATAACTGTAGTGTTACTAATCCGATATGGCTGGTTTTCGAACTCATCCGATCCTTGATTGATATTAAGACACTGACAAAGATACGAATAATAGTGGTCTTTATCGCGTAATCAAGACAAAAGTTAACGGACGGACGACGGACGGACGGACGACGGACAACTCGCAATCACATAAAAATGCGATAACATGTTTAAAAATTACCTATTAAATGTTTTAATTTTACAATATGCAAACTTTTAAAGCCGAAATTAAGGTTTTATTTCATACCCCAGCCAACCCCGTTTTCGCTTCTTGAAGAAGGGGTTGGATGGGGTATGAAAGTTGGTAGTGAAATACTCGTTGAGCAATAAGCCAAAGCAGCGCAGACAGTAAGTAATGATGACCTATATGGTTATAACAAGTTCATCTTAATAGACTGCATTCATTAAGGAGAAAGAACACTAAAATATAAAATAAATCGACCTTGAAAATGACCACGACGACCTAGTTTTCTAAAGAAAAAACGTCACGTTAATACTAACAGTTTAATTTTAGATATATAAATTACCTCATTTCGAATATTAGTAATGCGACTCTAAAAATCAACTTTAAATGTGTCGGTTTATGACCATTGTCCGAATTGACCTTGATCTTGTGTGATTGATTTTTCTAAACAAAAAACAAAAATACACGACCCAATTCCTAGCACTCCACTTAACGTACTAAACGACAATCAATGGAGCTACCAGTACCATTTTATGATTGGTTGGATGTCAGGTCAGGGATCGAACCCAGGGGCTGTACCTCTAGGTGAGCACGGCGGTCTCAGGTTTAATGTTGTGTTTGTTTGTATGGTGTTTTACGTCATTTTCAACACATGTAAGGTAATATATGACAGTCGATTATTTGTGGTGGAGGCAGACCACCCACTTTTCCTGGGTAGAACCAGTACTGTATACAGCTCCCGCCATCCGTAAGAATCGACACTACCTCACTTACAAGTCGAGCTCCCAGTGGGATTCGAACCCGCAGCGGTAAAGAGGCGAAGGCTTACAACGCAACGTCGTTAACCATTCAGCCACGAAGACGCTATATTTGTTGAAGGTAGAAAGGTGGCTAATCTAAAGGTAACAACACCGCCGTTAAAGGTTAAAGGTTAAACACGTCGTCGTCAATTAAAGTAAGTAAAATAATTTAAAGGTAAGTACAATGTTTCGTTGTTAAAATAAAAAAAATAAAAAAAATAGCGTATTTGACAAGAACTACCACCGAACTGGCGTATATGGGAATACTTCTTTCTTATATCGTTTATAGATTATAAGTCGGACGTTATTATACATGTCCTTGACCTTTGATTTTGACATTGACCCACGGGCAATCACACATTTGAGACGCGACAGTCAATATATGTCGGAATATGGCAAATGAATATACCAACATGAGTGTATTTCCCTACTTTCTGACACCATTACGGACTATTTGTCCGCCATCTTAAAATAAGTTCCAAAATGGGTGGGATAAGGTCAAGTGAAATGTTCAACCAAATGCATGTTTTAGGCATGTGCAATGTCAGTCGTAGCAAACATACACTGTGAACATAATATCAGAAAGAATACTTATATGGCAGAAATTATACCCTTTATATACAAAAAGCTTGGTACAATTTTACGCAAAGTTGTTTTGTTTTTATATGAAATAAATTGGTCCATAGAATGGTATATTTATCCAGCAAGAGCAGACGTGACATCATTTCTTAATAAAAGTAAGCCATATTATGACACCCATTGGTTTAAAATTTCAATTGACCAATTTCATCCATTTTGGATATTATTTTCTTAAAGATGGCGGAACAATAGTCATTAAACTGAACAATATCTATTCAGTCTCTCTTAACTTGCATTATACTTACTTAAGGTATTATACCACTAATTATTTTCCCCATAGACACCAATGTTAAAGTGTCTTATATTAATGATTTGCTGTAAATTCAACTCAAGTATGGATAATGCAGCAGTGTAATGTTTATATAGAAAACTAATTTTCCACTTGAAAAATCACCAGAAAAATCGGGGTCACAAGACATGTAAGAAAGTTCTTGTTTGTTTACTAAACAGGTCAAGGCTACATCTGTTTTCATTGATTGACTGTTTTCATTGCTCACAAAGTGTAAGCATAGAGTCGAAATTTCGAAAATGTTCATCAGTGATCCAGTAAAACTTATTAATATGCTTCTTATACATACAACCACAAAATCGAATAGAAATGGGCAGTTTTCCCCTTCTTATAATGCCTGTTTTCATCAAAAAAGGAGGGATTACTTTTTATTATATGAACTACATTCGATACACCTCGGAGGCTTACATGTAATTAGTGGTGGTAAACCTTAAGAGTCACTATTGTATGAAAATTATCCATTCTGCTCTGTCACTATCATCAGTTTATCCCGCTGTATTACAATATTTATTTAAGAAATAGAACATCGTTTAATGTGAATTATCGTTTAATATATCACGGTTTGGAGTTCAATTGTAAACAATAATTTCACGAGCCCGAAGTGCGAGTGAAATTATTGTTTACAATTGAACGACAAACCGTGATATATTATAGATAATTCACCGTAAACGATGTTCTATTTCTATTCTAATACCCCTAAAATGTGAAAATAACGCACACATCTGAAATCTTTCGCATTGCTTTGCTTACTCTCCTAACGTTGCATACGTTACAATGCGTAATGCGCAATGCGCAATGCTTATTCTCCTAACATTGCAAAAATTACAGTGATATATCGTTCAATATAACGAGATATTTTAAACTAGCTATATAGTGCGGGTGTATTAGAATTCGTCGTGATCACCAGTTAAAATTGAACTTTTATTATATAATACATCTATTGCTGTCTTACACATGTAAATCCTTGGAATAAAATAATTTGAAATGAGGTGAATCTTAGTTAAAGCCCGGATATAGTCAAATATATGTAACTATACTGACGGTCAATGATATCGCACCAGTAGATTATATGGGTGTTACATGTCATTGTTAATAAAGTAATTTATATTAATAAGCGCATATTTTGTAGTTAAGAATTGCTAACAATGATTGTCGCAAAATTCCTAAACTTGGTGTCTAGTATTCCATTAAAGGCACACGGGTAGAAAACAAAAGTCACACATTTTAATACCGTTAAACCGTTCTTAAGATATTATCCCGACCTCAGGCTATTCCATCAATATCGCCATACCACACTCAGCTAGAGTTACAAGTGATGTTATCTTATCTTACTGAAATAACGGCGTTATCTTGCTGAAATAACGTGAGGTCGGGATAATTTCTCAGGAACGGTAAAACGGTTGGACTAACCCGGTATTAAAATGTGTGACTTTTGTTTTCTACCCGTGTGACTTTATAATAATCTATAGTTGCGTTTTCATTGACCGCCAGTATAATATATTTAAGCAATGACGGAAGACCACTTTAATTCTAAGAGTTCATTCACATGCATAATGGTAGACAGTGTGGTGAATCTACATACGGCGGGCTGTTAGCCTCACAACATCGCCGATTCAGTTCTGGATCCACGGACTCCACCTACTAAACGGGTGTTCCGGGACATACTGACACGACACTTCAACGACCGAATCCAAACATGTAAGACATATTATTATAATCTCTGTATTTATTATATATTATATTCTATGTGTTGACCACTCGGTTCACCACACTGGCGACGAGGATGTTCTTTCGAACACACTCTATGCGTTCAGCATTATGTTATGTTGAAAACCTTTCAATTTAATTATTTTTATCGGATATTTTAAATTCCGGTAAATACCATTTCACGGAACACGTGTGTTTCGTACTTTGCCTTGATTTATTTTGAGGTATTCAGCCAAAGTGCGCTGACATTTTTGCCTTGATGTATTTAAAGGAAAGTTGTTGAAGTCAAATTTGTTCAAGATTTCTTGCTTGAGCAGGAAATTTGTTTTTTTTGCTTTTGCCATTTATGTTAGATGTAATTGTATTGTTTTGTATTGTTTAAGTTCTTTTCTGAAAGACGAGCGACTTTTTTGCCCCTTAGCAATGGTATTTTACATTTACCATGCTTCTTTAGAAGAAATAGCGCAATTCTTTGATTTATATCTTTTTCTGGCTTCATGTATTGAAAATTACATACACTGGAAAAAGCCTTCTTCTGTAAAGCAAATTGAATGGGAATTGTTTCCGCACTTACCATTTGAGAGCATCAATTTGCAAAAATGGTATTCCATTTCACTGGAAAATGTACCTCAAACCAGTGTGCCTTACTTTGAAGCATTTCCCTCACATAGCTTCACCCCACCTGTACCCCCTAGTAAGCCTGTGCAAGTTCCCAGGCCCCCACCAGGTTTGCAGTATACTTCCCATTATCCTGACCAACTGGCACTTGTGCAAATGCAAAGCCATATGCCCCCACCAGGTTTTCAGTATCACCCATATCGTGTAGCTGCGAATGACCGCCTTTTAGGCGTGCCTAACAGATGCGCAACATTGAACAACAATTTGGACGCACGCGAGAAGAGTAGAGTTTTAACAGAGTTAAGGCCCACTTCACCGACTTAAAGTCTTTACTCGCCACTATAATCGATGGATACTCCCCTACCACTAAGAGAATCTCTCCACAACCGGCGCCAGCGCACACTGTGTTGCCGACACGGGGTTTTAAACCGAACCCTACACTCCATATTGACATAACCCCTGTAGCATCCCAATCACTCCCATACTCCGGTCACGACTATCCAGTGCAGCCACCCACCACCCCTACGAACAATGTCAACGCACCTGAGACATCCCCTCCAATTAACACCAGCAGTGTTTCAGTGTGTATGGTAAACATTCATAACCCAGATACCATCTCATCATCACCTGTGGAAGATACCTCGCCTATGGTCAAATACACACCAGCATCGGTTACTCGCGCAACAGTTGCGAGTGCCCCAAAACCAACAACACGTACAACAGCTGTAGTCCGCACCATTGTTGTTAAACCAAAGGAAACAGACATGAACCCTGAGGTCCTCAATTGCATGTCAGAGAGTGTGGAGATAGATCCTCCCCCTTTCTTATCAAACAGTGCATCAGCTGATAGTGTAAACCCAAATAATGGCTTCAGAATAGCACCCTGTCATACACCAAAGACTTAGTGTGAAAGCAGGTGAATTACATTTCAAGAGGTATCGTTTCAAAGCTGATGCACAGTTACGAATATCAATCACACCATTGCATCTTCCTGCTTCACAGGGGGGAGGAGATTCCCATTTTGGAAGTTCCCATGTCAGCCGACACATCACTTTCATCAGTTACAATGGTTTCCGACATGCATGCATGCCACTCCCAGGTGAAACCGAAACTAGCGTTACTGACACTGATGAGTATTATTACAGTCATATGTCTCTAAGTGGCTATACTTCTGCTGTTTCTGGTTACAAAAGTTATCTGATGGACAGTCGTAGAATCTCCCACAGTTTGGATGGTTCCATAATCCGTCATTCTGTAGTTGCTGAACGCGTTTGTACTACTTTCCCCTCATCTGGTTATCCCCACAATAAAGGTGATCTTACTTGCTGTGATGAAGTTCACAGATGGTTAAATTGTAGAGCATGTTTTGTATTCTGGACTATGACGTGGGCTATGTCACATTTGGCCACTCGGGTCCTGTTTTCTCTGTGGAGGTTACGAGATTCAGATAAGGGGGGAGGAGAAGTTGGTTAATCTGCATTCAGCATTACTCGAGTGATTTGTAAATAGTTCAAGCATTATTGTTTTCATAGTTTTCCTCATATTGTCACCCTTCCATCACATTTGTGGTCCATTATAAACATTTTCGTAGTTTTAGTTGCCATGTGTTGGTGGAGTGGGTGGTTGATTACTTGAATTACTTTTACAGTCGGCCAGTTGAGTCAGTTTAGGTCATACTCTGTATTGTTGTCATTTAGTTAGACGGTCGTTGAACTGACTTTCTATCTGGTAATCAATACAGAGGTTTCTAAATTATATTGGATTGCTTTAATGCAAATTTAAGTTGTTGTTCTTTGCTAGCTTAGACGGTCGTTGTACTAGCTTTCTAGTACAGACCAATGACATATTTATCTCTGCATGTATACACTTATACGCAACTGTCACCTTCTTTCACTCATTTCATTCATAATAATGCTAACATAACTAATGTCACCCATCCTGTATATAAATCGCATACATTATAGGATTTGTCAATACTCCTGATTTCCTTAATAAGTCACCATCATAAGTCTTCAATATATTGCACATTATGTCGTATATGGTGAAGCTTCTTCTGTCGGAGTAGTTCCGCTAATTTGACAAACCTAACTACAAATAACTACGTACACATTGGCCTATAACCTTTCTTCTCGACTAATATTTCAGTAACTCTGCATCTGACCATCCTTTACATGTCCCATTAAGCACTCGACTCGTCATTTCATATTTCGCGTATAAGAACCCTTATTATTCCAACTACATCGTCTAAACTTAGGCGAACAACAACGTACAGGATATTCAACAGTTAAAAACACAGTTTACTAATTGCTTAACAATAATCACTGGTATTCTTACAAACTAATTAGCAACTATATGGATCTACAACATCATTTCTTGCTGTGTTCATGTATGTCTGTTAACGATGCCTGCATCATCCGTCTACAATCCCATATCAAAAGGAGCCTAGGCCTTCCTCCTTCATTCATAAGTGGGTCTAGTGTGGTGAATCTACATACGGCGGGCTGTTAGCCTCACAACATCGCCGATTCAGTTCTAGATCCACGGACTTCACGGACTAAACGGGTGTTCCGGGACTTCAACTACACGGACATACTGACACGACACTTCAACGACCGACTCCAAACATGTAAGACATATTATTATAATCTCTGTATTTATTATATATTATATTCTATGTGTTGACCACTCGGTTCACCACAACATCAATCCAATTGCAGATCGTAACAGTTGTTTTGTGTCACAGGGTCGGATCAACGTATGTCTATGTTGTATTTGGTATAAATATTAGTTCAGATGAAACAATATGTATTTTACTATATGCTGATGACGTAGTACGTCTGGCCGAAAACGAGACAGATTTACAGTGAATGTTAAATGTGTTAAATGACTGATGATTAAGCAATCGTTTGGTAGTAAATAAAAGTAAAAGCAATATTGTTAATATTAGACCTCCATCAGTTAAAAGGACTATTTATTTTTTTAATTTTAAAAATGTGGAATTTCAGAATTATCAGTTGTTGATAAGTATGCTTAACTTGGACTTATATTAAATGCATTTTTGGATTATAAAGTAACTGCTAAGTTTGTTTTGCAGCCAGCAGGGCTCTAGGTCTTCTGATCGCTAAATCTAAAGTATTAGGTGGCATGCCGGCAAATGTCTTTCGTAAACCGTTTGATGCTACAGTCGGGGCAACTTTTGCATATGGAGCTGCCATTTGGGAAAAGCACGCATTGTCCTGTATAGAGTCTATTCAGTATAGAGCAATGCGATATTTTCTGAACAAGGAGTACTCCAAACGCAGCAGTTTCTGGCGATCTTGGACGGGAACCAATCTTTTATAGGCAAATCAAATGTATATCCGGCCATTGGTTAAGGCATAATATGTTGCCAGACAGTAGAGTTAATAAACATATATTCATCTCTTTTTTTTATAAAGATGTCTCTAACTGTAAAAATTGGTGTTATAGAGTGAAAAGAATTTAAATGTTATGATAAAATAGGATGTGAAGAACTGAAAACTTTGAATTGAAATATTAATAAAAAGAATATGTTAGATAGGCGGCCAGTTTGAACGTACATGTTAATGAATGGAAAGACTGTATTAATTCTGAAAGTGCAGTTAGTGGAACAGGTAAAAACAAATTGAGAACTTATAGATTGTTTAAAAACACATTTATAACAGAGCGATATTGTAATATTATTTTACCAAAAACTCACATAGCGGCTTTTGCCAAACTCCGCTGTGGAACGGCTCCTATTCGCCTTGATAGATACGAGCCTATTCCGGAAGCTGAAAGATTCTGTCCGTTTTGTAATAATTCGGTTGAGAATGAATTACATGTGAAAATTAAATGTTGCTTGTATGATGATATTCGTGCAATATTATGTGATAAAGCTTCTGTGATAGACACACATTTTAGCAAATTAACTGACATTGAAAAATTGATATTTCTTTGCCAAACCAAGAATTTGTTCGTGATACTGCCAAAGCCTATTTTAATATTTTACAGAGAAGGGGAAATGTTCTGTATAAATAGACTAACATTTAATTTTTGTAGGTACTCGTATTGTTTTATATGCAAATAATGTGATAATTTTTATTTGATGTTTGTGTGTGTGCGTGTGTGTGTGTGCGTGCGTGCGTGCGTGCGTTCGTGCGTGTGTGTGTGTGAGGTTTAGTTTATCTTGAAAAGGGAACAGTTGTTGCTAATCAGTTTATTTCAAATCTGATTTGAGATAATAAATGATTGTTTAAGAAAAAAATTAATGTATGCCCTGTTAGACCTCATAGAGCTCAGTAGTTTTTGTTGTAGTAGTTGATATTTAATAAAAGGGGAGCTGAATGCGGGACGATCGGGCATATTGACGCATTGAGCTCCTCGGAAGCTCTATGGGACAGGGGCTGTATGCGGTTCTTTAATCGACGCATATGGCTCCTCGGGGCGCTGTATGCGTTAGGAGCTCTATGCGACGCTACAATGCCCTTTTGATATTATTGATTACGCAACAGTGGATTAAATAAATATAACCTTCTATTAAACTTTTAGATGTTTGATAGTTGTGGCCTTGCATAGCCTTCAAAGATCTCGATTAACGATGGAGGTACACTTTTAATGTGTTTGACACTCTGTTCATTTGTGTTAAATCGTGTTTCTCACTTGATTTAACACTTGCTTTGTCTCCTATAATTCTATTTAGAATGGCATAGTAATAAATGTGTGGGTAATTTGTATTGTAAATAAGCATTGTTTGTACTATGATGAGACAGAAATAAAGAAATTATATATTTGTATTTATGTGTTGTTGTATTTATGTTGTCTTTGTTTGAATATATACTCACGGGCAATGCAAACGCATCACAAAACAAATTCTTTTAAAAAGTTAAAATTGAGATATTTTGGACAAATTACGATATAATCCATATTGCATGTCGAAATCTATCATTTCTTTACGTGCATATCTGGATTTAGTGCAGTCCATATTGTTGTTAAAAAATGCACGTGCATTTCCGGGTTTCTTCAGTTACGTCGCACAAAGAAATCATTTTCTTGGAAATATTCATTGCATAATACTGTCAGATGTCGGTCAATAAAAAGGCCAGTAAAACCAGTTGGAATTTATTCAGAGACAGATTAATGCAGCTTGAAATTTAATGGAACCGTTTTATTTTGATGATTATTCTTAGTAAACAATGTTAAATGACAAGGTAAATAACTGCGTAACTGCTTGTCATAAACGCCTGCAAATAAACATGTAAGACAAGATCGGTATTAAGATTTAATACTTAAATAAACGAAAAAAATATTAGTTCAAAAATGGTTTGCGAATAATCCAACATGTTGCGTTTTCATTGACCGTCAGTATACGTATAATGTCGTCCAAATAAGTGGGTGTAACTGTTGCTGTCATTGTTATACGCATTCAGTCATTCATTTCATGTAAACAGTCATTCATTTCATTAATTAATTTATTTATTCATTTAACTACCCAATGGTAAAAAGGTCATTACTAAGCCTGTCAGTTGGGTCTCAATATTTCTACTTCCCGCTGTTCTATGCTCACGCATGCGCACTTTATAAAAGCATTTGCAATTGCGAGAGCCTTCGTTTGTTTTTAGCTGCGGCTATAATTTATTCGTGCCTTATTTGCATTGCAGGCCAGTTTCCCCGTGCAATATTATCTCGGAAGGAGATCTCGCGTTAACTGCAAATAAGCAGCCGTGATATGTATACTATTTAATATACATTTGCGGTGAAACAAAGCGTCTAAACACCAAGAGGGTTGAGGTTCGAGTACGCACGAGGCAACACGTTTATAACCGACTTAAATTAAAATACGTAACTCTTGAAGAAAACTATTTCCGTCGACATAAAATTAATATGATGGGATCCTTTCATTCTCCATGAGGGTATTATGCTAAGGTGGCCAAATGGCTTCCATACAAAACATTATGATTATGCAAAAAGCAAACGTCTGCCAATTAACGGTGCTTTAGGCAACATTATTAATGAGGATATGGCAAAACATAAGCTACGGCTTTCCAAACAGTTTGAAAGCTTCAAAAAAACTTTCGGAGAATGCATATAAGAAATAACACCTGTTACAGACATATAAATACATCCAGGTACATTGTTATAGTGAACTCCTGGTAGTGCATTTATAAGTGGTACGTACGTAAGTATTTATATTGATTTTTTTTTATATTATATTATTTATATTAGGAATTCTACTTTATATTGTTTATTATGATCACTGCAATTACCGGTAAGACACATTAATGTTAAAAGTGAATGGCCACCCTTTTTATAGTATTATCAATTAACAAATTTAACTCTTCAACATCATATGAACATTTCTTGATAGTCCCGGAGAGATACATAATTATATTTAAAACCCCTAAAATAAGTATTATTTGCATCACGTAGATACTACTTTTACGACTGCGTGACTGCACGGGGGAATGAGGTAAATCTGAATTATATAGCTGCATAACTATTGCCAGATAATTGATAAAGACATTTACCTGTGGATTAATTTACCTGTTCAAAGTTTTCTACGTCATCAAATAAAATCTTATTCTCGCTTTTCACAGATATTGCAACTTGAGAATTGTAAATATCTATTATTGTGTATTGATTTCGATTTAAATAAACATAAACATATTCATGAAAAAAACTTGGCCGGAGAACTTTAAGTCTAAAACTTTACACCGCTGCCGATTCGAATTCCACAGGGAGCTCGATTCGTCGAGTTAGAAAGTGTCGATTCTTACGGATGGCGGGGGATATACAGTACTGCTTCTACCCAGAAAAGTGTTGGGTTGTGCCTCTACCACAAAAAGATTATTGTTCGTCCACACTCATGATTCCAGGGTTATACTCATCAACGTAATATAAAAGGACTGTGGGTAATGGACGGGGGTTGGGGGTTGGGGTGGGGGCGACCTGGAATAATTACAGATGTCAATATATACAGACTTCGAGACTGCCGCCTGTCCCTTTAAAGGGACACATGGCAATCTTTATTTTTTAAAAACTCAAGTCGTACCGCTAGTTTTTCTGCATAACTTACATTTGTTCAATCAGTAATAGTAATTAAAAGAATAGTATTAAGCAATTTGTTTTTGCATATTATTAATTTTTGATATTATTGCACCAATAATATATTAAAACGTATAGTATAATAAGACGAAAATAGTGAATACTTAAAATTTGATTTATTTAGATGTAGCAAGGGTAAAAGTAAAAATGATACTGGATATATAAATCGAGACACTCATTTCTTGCCGCGTGAGTTGGATATCATGTACTACGGCGTGGTATTCCAGTGTGGCAGCACTATTTCTGCTTCAAGTAGACTGTAGATAGATACGTAGCACTACACACAATCACCCACACAATAGTCCAGACATAATGCCGAGTCAACGGGGGACTCTTCCCGGGAGTCATATAGTAGATGGACTTTAAACCTTAGAAATCATCATCATCTTGCCGCGTGTCCCTTTAAGGTTATCGGCATGCTATTATCGTCGGTAATAATGACATTTATGACAATAACAACAAAAACGTGGACGCAGGAGAAATTATAGACTTGCTTTGATCTCTGTGTTTTATAATTGCGTTTATCGTTTATTAACGAGTCTAGCAGACAATATATTGAATAAATCATAAGTATTAATTCATAAGAAGCGATATGTTTAATATTGCATAATAGCAGATAAGAGGGATAATTCACTGATAAAGCAATTGTGCAAAATATAGTACTCAACTGTTTAGGAACGATACTGGTTATTAAGACCATTTTTTTAAATAAATAAGACTTTGTAATGAAATGACATCCAAATTGTATGAAGCAAAATAACTTCGCGAAACAAAATTTATTGAGATTTCACGAAACTCGTATCGTAATATGATTCAAAACTCAATGGATTGAGATCATTTTAATTTTTACAGTATTTATAAAAAAAGAAAAAGTATGAACTCGTTTAAGATCCGTTTTTTTTTGTGTTTTTTTTTTAAATCTCGTTATTTAGATACAGTACTATAAAACGTTAGCACGAACGGAGAGAGAACGATAGATTTTAATGTTATGTCTTGCTAATTAGCTTTTAACTGTTATTTACTGAGAGGCATTTCCTATCATGTAACGGTATATTCAACAGTATCGTATTTTATCGCAATTTATTTTGTCCTCGAGGGATGTTAATCCTTTATTTTTATTAATAAAATATAAAGTTGTCACAATTATCTGCTTTACAACTGACACAGATTGTATTTAAATGGGTGGGGTACATGATATTTTCTATTCTAAAGTGAATAAACATAATGACTGAGCCTAAATATAAAGTTTGCCCAAAACCGGTATTACATTTTTCAGATGGGTAGGTAGACCTGTAGGAACATTCTTTTTTTTTCTACAATCAGGGACCTTATAAAATGCAGGCAGGATACGCTTAAAAAATATCACAGATTTAATTAAACCGAGTCTGCTACTTTTTTACTCTTGTTTGTGTTCACTGTCGGGATCCGTACACCGGATCTTGGTCAAGACCCCGTTCACTAGTACGGAGTTTTGGTCAGCCATGTTGTAGAAAACGTGCGGATAACAACAGCAAAGGTAGGTTAACCACGTTTTTCTCCTATTTTTGTTCATGTATATGAATAATCAGTATTGCTATATGTTGCGGAAACATTACCCCGTTCAAATATTACCGTACATTGTTGACATATTACTTTAAATGCTACAATTCGGATCAAAGAAAAACAATTGCCGGTGCTGAAATTCGCCCAAAGTACCCTTCAGCAATAAATATCTCATTAATTTTCAAGTTAATGAAAATTTTGAATTGGCAGATTTATTTGTTTTCCCAATATACGTCCATGTTCAAAAGTTCAGCATCATTCATCCGAAATTGGCCGAGATATGAATCGAAACAAAACGTGCCCAGCGTAACTAATTCATATAAACAGACGCTGATTTGTGTACGGAGTCTTGTCCATGTACTGTACGGGGTTTTGCAATGCTAAGATTGTTTTCGCTGCTCTGCACTGAAGTTATTTACTTATATTTGTAGTAATTCTGAGACACTATTTAGGTCCTATATGTCTTATACCATTTTGTATTGTTAAGACGAAAAAATGCAGAAAACTAAAACTTAAAAGGGGTAATTCTTGAGAAAGACTCCGTACTTATTCCAAATAACTACAAGTACTACAAACTAAGTCCAGACGTATATTATTGTCTGTTAGAATTGATACAGTTGTCCAATTTTAGCTCATTGTGACCACAGTTAACGTCATATAATTTTTTTTCTCATTTACAACAATCCATTACATTGGTCAATGTTTATTCAACTTAGAAATGAGGTAATTGCTTTAATCCGCGAATCTAAGGAATCATACAAGTCAAAACTTACATCCCAGTTAACTGATAAATCAATCCCCACGGGTAAATGGTGGCGTATAGCAAAATCGATCTCTAAATTGAACAAAATAACTCAACCAAACTTTCCAATAAAAAATAACGGTCGTATTTTAATACATCCAGTAGACAAAGCAAACGCATTGAATTCTTCCTTTTCTGCAACATCTCATATTGAACATGAACCGGAATTACCTACTTTTCATAATCCCACTGACTATAAAATGAATGACTTTATTATAAATGAAACGGAAGTAATTGATCAATTGAAAATCTTGAAATTATCGAAACCTCCAGGCCCAGATATGATTAGCCCAAAGGTGTTAAAATTAGTTTTAAATAGCATCGCTGCTCCATTGACGCGACTTTTTTAATCTGTCATTGTCCACTAGAAAAGTACCATACCAATGGAAACAGGCGAATGTAACTCCTATTTTTAAGGGCAAGGGAAAACCTGACATGCCGGGCAATTATAGGCCTATATCCATTACCAGTATTATTTGCAAATTGATGGAAAAAATCGTATTTAAACACTTGTTCAACTATATCAAAACGAATAACCTTCTGTGCAAATGCCAGGCAGGCTTTCAACCTAGAGACTCTACAGTAAATCAGCTCATAGAAATATATAATAACATAATAAGCTACCTCGACGCTGGGAAAGATGTACGATTTATATTTTGCGTTTGACAAAGTATGGCATACTGAGTTGCTTTTTAAATTAGCTAAATATGGTATCAATGATTCATTATGTAACTGGATACGTAGTATCTCTCTGATAGGCAGCAAAAAGTAGTCCTAGATGGATTTTCTTCACGCTTCAGTACTATAGATGCAGGTGTTCCGCAAGGCTATGTTTTAGGTCCGTTTCTATTTCTGCTTTATATAAATGACATCCCAGATGACTTATTGAATGATGTACGGTTATTTGCTGATGACACTTCTCTTTTTGTTGTAGTTGATAAAAACCCAGTAGAATGTGCCAACTCTCTTACAAATGATCTTTGCAAAATATTTGAATGGTCAAAAAAATGGGCTGTTACATTTAATCCTAAAAAAACACAAACGCCTTGTTTGCACTAGAAGAAACTATAACCACCCACCAGTCTACTTTGATAATGATGTAGTACAAGACGTAGCGTCACATTGCCACCTTGGATTAACAATTCAGTCCAATGCAACTTGGTCGCAAAAAAAAATAGAAAATATATACGAAAAAGCATGTGCACGATTTAACATTCTAAGAATGCTTAAGTACAAACTTGACAGACATTCTCTATTGAAAATATATATCGCCTTTACAAGACTTATACTTGAATATGGAGATTCAGTATGGGATAACTGTACACAGGGAGAATCTGATCTATTAGAGAGCGTCCAAGTTGAAGCAGCACGAATAATAACAGGCCTCAGATGCAATTCCTCTAGATCATACTTATATACTGAATTGAACTTAGAAACAATAACAAAAAGAAGAAAAGATCATAAACTTGTAACTATTTACAAAATAATGTATGGCATAAGTCCAGATTACATGTATAACTTAATCCAGCCATACTTACCTGTAAACAATAATTATAACCTTCGAACTTCAGGATTAAACTTACGTCTCCCTCTTTGTCGTACAACATCATATTATAACAGCTTTCTGCCGAGTACAATTAGATTGTGGAATGCTTTACATTTAGACGCTAAAAATGCACCATCTGTTGAACAGTTTAAGCATAAACTTAAGGCTATTGAACATAGGACTGACAGTCCATATCACTATAATATAGGAATTAGGAATGATAACATCATCCATTGTCAATTAAGAAATAACTCAAGTAATCTAAATACGCATTTATTTGACCACTTCTTGACAGATTCAGCAGTATGTCCGAAATGTGGCAATCCATGTGAGGACAATACTCATTTCTTGTTCAACTGTCCACTGTATAACCAATTCAGAAATGACTTACTTGATACCCTAGCCAATCGTGTTGATGTCACGCATATCAACATTGACTTGATACTAAACGATACGACGAACTCAGAAATTGTACTTATCGTCCACAAATACATCAAGTGTACCAGGGGATTTTCGTAGAATTATAGATGTATGTACATGTACATATGTATATGTATGTATATACTATTGTATTTTCAGATATGTTTTGTCACAATGCTAGAAGTTTTTTTTATATATTATCATCTTTCTTCCTTTTTTATTGTAATTTGTATTAGTTTGTTTGTCTGTTTTCTCAGTTATCTTAAATTTCAAAATTAACTATTGGTTACAGAAACTCATACTAAAACCATTATATTTTGTAATAATCGGTACATTTTTATATATATTTCGTATTGGTTTCCAGTATGATTTTCTTTCTGTTGATTCTTTTTTTTTTCTCACTTAAATATTTTCTGACAGTACAAAGTGTTAATACTAAACAATCACGGTACACATGTTTCAAAGATTCTAAGTTAATTGTCAAACCAATATATGCAAACTGTACTACAATTCCACATTTTATGTTATGTTTGATATGAATTTATTGTTTATATGTACCTTGATATGGGAGAGGGATTACATAGGCATTGCCTGTTGTCCAATCCCATTCAGTACTTGAATAAAATATTGTTTAAATAAAGTATTATTATACGTCCCACGGGCGTTAAAAATCCTTACCGTATTTTTTTCAAACAGTTTGCCTGTCAGGTGAAAATTAATTCTATGCCCCATACTGACATCTAAACTATGTCAAACTTTCCTAAGCATGTTAATAGAAAATGTAAAGTTGGTTCTTAAACTACATTGACAACACATAATATAGATAAAAGCATGGGTTAATATTAATTATCTATATAGCTCGCATGATTATATCTGTTCAAGGAAATCTACGTTGATTCAGTTCTAATGACACTACATTGACTGTTTACAAACATTCAATGAATGTTTTATGTATTACATGTAATGCAAGTACCATTAAAACCATAGTTTCATACAATATATTTAAAGCAAAACTCCGTACAGTAATAAATAATATTTGCAGTACTCCGTACACAAGTGCCCAAGACCCCGTACACAAACATTAATTTTGTTTCGATTCATATCTCGGCCAATTTCGGACGAATGATGCTGAAATTTGGAGCATGCACGTATATTGGAAAAACAAATAAATCTGCCAATTCAAACTTTTCATTAACTTGAAAATTAATGAGATATTTATTGCTGAAGGGTACTTTCGGCGATTTTCAACACCGGCAATTGTTTTTCTTTGATCCGAATTGTAGCATTTAAAGTCATATGTCAACAATGTACGGTAATATTTGAATGGGGCAATGTTTCCGCAACATACACCAATACTGATTATTCATATACATGAACAAAAATAGCAGAAAAACGTGGTTAACCTACCTTTGCTGTTCTTATCCGCACGTTTTCTCCAACATGGCTGACCAAAACTCCGTACTAGTGAACGGGGTCTTGACCAAGATCCGGTGTACGGATCCCGACAGTGGTGTTTGTTCCTGCCAATAGATCCCTTTTTAGTGTTTATTGTTATTTGCTGTGTTTTTTTTTAATTTCTCATGAATGCCAAACTTTTAACTTTTTCTCAAACAGAACGTTAGGATGTTTGAATACACTTATGACGTTACATGTTATATTTGTAGTGAGGTTGATATAAATTCAAATTTAAATGCATACTTTCTTTTTTTGGACTCAGTATACGTGCTCTTCTAGGTTTCGCTGTCAGATTTCATCCATGGTCGGGATAGTAAAGACGCTGCGTCCAAAACGTTATCGCCTCCCATTGCCGTGGGTTCGAATCAAACTGGGAGCTCGACTTGTCAAAGTAGAAAATCTCGATTCTTACAGATGGTAGAAGGTATATAGTACAGGTTCTACACAGGAAAAATGCTGCGGTCTGCCTCTACCATAAAACATATACGCCTAACATGTGCTAAGAATGACGTAAAACACCAATCAAACAAACAAAGCAATACACAGCAACTGCATGCGAGTGTTAATCTTTGAAGTTCATGGGAATATTAGTGAACACAATTTGAGACTTCAGGTTTAAGAATAGTCTGAAGAATGGCTGGGAATTCCAAGCCAGGTATCCATACAGTATTTATATTGAGCGTTTCGCCACTTTTACAACGCTAGACACTCTAGTATGGCGGGACTGCATTGTTGCCTGTTGCTGAATGGCTACCAGTTCTGTGTGATCAGAGATCAGCAGAGCTTATGCCATGGTGCGGTGTGTCCGTCGTCCGTATGTCCGTGCGTCCGTCTGTATTTATTTTATAGAGACTACTCCTCTGAAACTACTGGATGTATTGTCATGAAACTTTACAGGAATGTTGCCTATGATGCCTAGTTGATACTAGCAAACATTCACGTTTTAAAAAACAAGTTTGCAGCGACTACTTCTTGAAAACTATAAGTGATATTGGTATGGGACTTTTACTGACTTTTACTGAAATGATCAGCATGACATGATGTTGGTCTTTGTCGAAGACCTTTGTGATTCGACATTAAACATGGCTGCCAGCGGACATCTTTGTTCATAGAGTTATATGTAAAAACTTGTAGCGACTACTCATCTGAAAATACTTGACGGATTTTCATAAAACTTCACAAGAATGTTGCTCTTGATGTCTAATTGATCCTAGCAAATGTCAGGTCAGCCGGAAATTCAAGATGGCTGAAACGGCAATAAATAGATTTTTAAAAAACGAGATTGTAGCGACTACTTCTTGAAAACTAGAAGTGATATTAATATGGGACTTTTTTCTAAAATGATCAGCATGGCATGATGTTGATCCTTGTCGAAAATTATTTTGATTCGACATTAAACATGGCCGCCAGTGTCCATCTTTGTTTACATAGCGTTATATAATAACAACTTGTAGCGACTACTCCTCTGAAACTACTCGAGGATTTCATGAAACTTCACAAGAATGTTGCTCTTGATCCTAGCAAAATTTCAGGTCAGCCGGAAATTCAAGATGGCCACCCCACCACGGCTAAAAATAGATTTAAAATAAATAAATGTTTAGCGACTACTTCCTGCAAACTGTAAGCGACATTAACATGTCTTTTTCTAAAATGATCAGCATGACATGATGTTGGTCCTTGTCGAAAATCGTTTTGATTCGACATTAAACATGGCTGCAAGCGGCCGATTTTGTTTACATAGCGTAATATAATAAAAACTTGTAGCGACTACTCCTCTGAAACTACTCGAGGATTTCATGAAACTTCACACGAATGCTGCTCTTGATGTGTAGTTGATCCTAGCAAAATTTCAGGTCAGCCGGATATTCAAGATGGCCATCCCGCCACGGCTAAAAATAGATTTAAAATAAATAAATGTTTAGCGACTACTTCCTGCAAACTGTAAGCGACATTAACATGCGTCTTTTTCTAAAATGATCAGCATGACATGATGTTGGTCCTTGTCGAAAATCGTTTTGATTCGACATTAAACATGGCTGCAAGCGGCCGATTTTGTTTACCTAGAGTTATATACTAAACACTTGTAGCGACTACTACTTTAAAAGTACTTCACGGATTTTCATGAAACTTAACAAGAATATTTCTCTTGATGTCTAATTGATCCTAGCAAAATTTTAGGAAAGTCGGAAATTCACAATGGCCGCCACGGTTAAAAATAGATTTAAAAAAAAAACAAGTTTGTAGCAACTACTTCTTAAAAACTATGTGATATTGATATGGGACTCTTTCTAAAATTATCAACATGACATAATGTTGATTCTAGCTGAAAATTATTTTGAGATTTGACATTAAATATGCCCGCCAGCAGCCATATTTGTTTACATAGAGTTATATAATAAAAATGTGTAGCGACTACTCCTCTAAAACTACTTGACGGATTTTCAGAAAACTTCAAAGGAATGTTGCTCTTGATGTCTAGTTCATCCAAGCAACATTTCAAGCCAGGCGAAATTTCAAGATGGCCGCCACGCTAAGAATAGATTTAAAAAGAAAATTGTAGCGACTACTTCCTGAAAACTATAAGTGACATTGAAATGGGACTTTTTCTAAAATGATCAGCATGACATTATGTTGGTCATTGTCGAAAATCGTTTTGATTCGTCTTTAAACATGTCTGCCAGCGGCATACTTTGTTAACATAGAGTTATATAGTAAACACCTGTAGCGACTACTTATCTGAAACTATTTGAAGGATTTTTTCATGAAATGTTGCTCTTGATGTCTAGTTGAGCCTAGCAAAATTTCAGGTATGCCAAATATTCAAGATAGCCGCCATGGCTAAAAACAGATTTTTAAAAAATCAAATTTGTAGCGACTACTTCTTGAAAACTATAAGTGATATTGATATGGGACTTTTTCTAAAATGATCAGCATGGCATTATATGTTGGTACTTGATGAATATTATGTTGATTCGACATTAAACATGGCGGCCAGGGGCCATCTTTATTTACATAAAGTTATATAGTAAAATCTTGTAGCGACTACTCCTCTGAAACTACTTGACAGATTGTCATGCAACTTCACAGGAATGCTGACCTAGCTAGTAGAGCTTCAAGGTCATTGACCTCTTGTTATGAAGCCATAGCCAGCTGGAGGTCTACTCAGTAGCATTACTAACTCCCTGGTTGTTTCGTTTTGTACTGCTCCTGTGCCTCTTAATGAAGAACACACTTTCCACATGGACTGGGCTGCAAATCCCCGCCGGGAACAGCCATGTGGTCCAACATATAATAAACAGTAATATGCGAAAACACTTTGCTTTTTACTACTAAATATTCGTTTAATTATATTATTTTTAAGGATTTACAGACATGCAAGCTCTGTGGAAAATCAAGATTGCCGTATCTCCCTTTAAACATTAGAAACATCTTACATTTTAAAAATGCTTCAATTCTTGTAAATGTTCAGTGGACAAGCACCGTCTTGTTCAGGAATCAACATTGAATTCATCATCATTACGTGTTCCCGCGTTAATTCTATTAAGCGATGGGAAAGCTTACATAAATAGCATTTTATAACGGATATTTCGACAATAAAACATGTTTGAAAACATTTTTTACTGAATAAAATGCGATAACCTGTTTAATATTACCTATTAAATGTTTAAATTTTACAATATGCAAACCTTTTAAGCCGAAATTAAGGTTTTATTTCATACCCCAGCCAACCCCATTTTCGCTTTTTGGGGAAGGGGTTGGATGGGGTATGGAAGTTAATACTCGGACCACGTAATGTATACTGAAGAAAATAAAGAAACCTCCGAGTTCTTTGCTGGTATTTCCATAGGCCAGATGTTTGAGGGCGTATAAAAGCTTAAACAGCGTTTTAATAAAACCATGTATGATATGTGAAATCACACTTACGTGAGTACTAAATATCCCATTAAACAGTTGCCAAGCAATAATATTTTATGGATGATATTGAAATGTTAAAGGGGGGTAATTTGATGATTGTTGATAATAAAAAACTGCCATCTACACAATCAATACAGTAAGCAGTAAAACCAATAATAGTCATGATTAAAACATATGTTCATTACATGTATACACCAGTTCTGAGCATTCAGATGGATGGTAGTTTAGTTTGCCATTTAAAACTATTTTCCCTAAGTATTCCAGAGGAATATGTATTTAAAGTATTGCGGTAGATTGTTTGTAAAAATGGTTTGTGGAACAGACTATATACATTTACAAAAATATTTTCGCTTTCATATACTCTTCCTATTTATTTTATTTTTTTGCTTTAACACTTTCTACAATTTTCTTTGGAAAACTATGTTTAATATTTTATATATTTACACGTTCATGATAAAGGAATGCCATCATTTTGAAACAACGATACTGAATATGACTCTCAGTGCGAATCACTTAGGTCGCGAAATTATACGACAGATGAAAAGGACATATTTTAAACAATTTAGGCATATATGTTCAGTTCCATAACATAGTTGTGGTTTACATTTAAATGAAGGTCAATCTGCCACTACCCCGTGACGACAATTGTTGATCATGTCGATTATTACACCTGCCTTGCCTGAAAAAACAAATAATGGGTTTTACGACCAGTGTGAACATAGATTAGCCTGTGCAGCCGCGCAGTCGGATCATTGCCCCCACTGTTCGCCGATCAATTACACGTTATTCTGGCATTCTCAGAATTACCAGAGTGGAACCTGATCAGCCTTCCCGGATTCGCAGTCACACTTTCGCAGTCGTTTTTGAAGTTCACACACTTCACAAACGATAAAACTGGTATTCGCGTGAGCTGACTCATTCATAGTAGCAATTATTGTAAATTAGAATTTTAAGTGGTAATTATTGTTGATATATATGTTTCGATACGAGTTTCAAAGCATCATTATAATTATGAATACACTTAAAAGGTAAGACAGGTGCATCTAAAAATAATCTAGAGTGCTATTTAGACGCATGCTAAATGCAATTTTACAAGTTATGTTTGATTGTTTACTGAACCAAACAGCTAACGCACCAGTAGACAATACCTTTATTGCATGAACTTATTATATGCCGACTGGTACCGTTGGAGACAGGTGATTTGAATGCATTTGTTTTAATTTATAGTCATTACTGACAAGATATTTGTCTCGTTCATAATGCAATTTGTTTTGATTTATTGATTGTTATTATTGAGATATTAAAGGTAGAGTCTGCTCGTGCGTTAGCTGTTTGATTCAGTATGTATGGACTAAAGCTTCAAACCTTAAAGGGCCACATGGCGATTTTTTAAAAAATCACGGCGTCCCGTTAGTTTTTCTCTTAACTTGCATTTGTTCAATCATTAATATTAATTGTTAGAATAGTTCAAAGCAAATTAGTTTTACATATTACTTACTTTTTATAATAATTCACCAATAATATATTTAAACATTTGGTAAAATAGTGAAGAGAAGTGAAATCTCATTTTTTTTATTTATATGCAAGCAGTTTTAAAGTCAAAATGATTCAGGATAAGTAAATCGAGGAACAAATTTTAATGTTTGAATAAAACTCAAAATTGCCATGTGTCCCTTTAAATGTAATAAAGCTTTTTATTACAAAACATTGTTTACTTAATTTGTTGTTTTTTTCTGAATTACAAGTGATGTATAATTAAACGTTTTAAAGCACACGCTATATACCTCCCGCATAGAAAGCTTGTGAGTGTGTATACTAGAATCGGCTTGTTTATCCACACGTCTGTCTTTTTGCTTTAATGATAATTTGAAAAAGCTTCTGCAATTGATATAGATAAACATAATTCATTTGGGTGATTGGTCGAATATTATTTTCAAGGCAACAAAAAAATATAAATTTTGATAATGTTTTTCTCTTGTAATGTTTGTAATTTATGATTCAGAGTAACGCAATAGAATGTAAAACGTAGTGTGGGTTGGGTGATGGAGGCATAGACCAAACGTTAGATCCGAAAGAAAATACCAGCTTTGTAATATACTAGAAGACGAATTTCACTTTGTATTGGAGTGTTCACTTTATCATGATATTAGAAAAGAATATGTTAAGAAATATTTTAGGAAACGGCCAAACATACCAACATTTATTGAACTAATGACAACAGAAAACAAGAGTTTATTACAGAAACTGTCAGTTTTCATTAGTATGAGTTTTAAAAGAAGAGACGACATGTTTTATAAATAAATATCACTTTTCTCCATTTTTGTCCACAGATATAAATGTGTACTGATCAGTACTTAGGACTATTAATTAAAAGTAATATATTAAACAATTATATACTTAATAGTTGTCAAATACTTTTTAACTAGTAACATATACAGATGATCTTAAAACTCACCTACAAAAGTATACAAATTGTCATTAACTGGAAAATATTGTGTGTATTTCATAATACATGCTTATATGCATGTACTATTTGCATGTGAACTGCTGGGCGTAATGCCTTATGTTTTGAATAACATGTCTATCTATCTTTATAAGCATATGTCAGGAACAGTTATTGTCTTTTATTATAAAGTTTCAGAAATGTTAGAGATTTTCTTATACAATTAAAGTACCGAATATGAATTGATGTTATGCACTAAGATGTTTATGTATACATGTTCATCAATATAAGTTAATTCTTATACACTTTTTAATTTGTTGTGATTATAAGCCATTGAGGAGGCTTTTGCTCAATAATGATCTCATTCCAGACAGGATTTTAATCAGTATAAAACATGATATGATTACATGATGTTGCTGACGTTACATACTTTACTTATTGTGATATTATGCACTTAGGTTCTAAGCGCTTGTAATATTTTTATGTATGCCATGTTTATTAATATATTTCAAATCAGTTATATACTTAGTTTTATGTGTTTTGATTATAAAGCCATTGAGGAGACTTTTGCTCAATAATGATCTCATTCCAGACAGGATAAGATATGTTTAATAATTTATATAGTAATCGGTATAAAAATAGATATAAAAATCGAACAGGAAAAGCAGCATTCCAGGACGATAGTCAACCACAAAGACACATAGAAACAAAGAACTTTAAAGATGAATAAAAGGCCAAATAAGACATCACAAACACAAAAGGGTTGGCAATAGGGCTACCGCCTTGGAACGGTCAGTGGCAAAAAAAGCCACTGGGGGTTTAAACCAGGGTCTATGGCGCACCACACCTCACAGTTACCCTACTGTCAACCCAATAAAACGGGACAGTGTAAATAAAGAAATCCCCGCCATGGACTATTCTCTAACCAACAAGGCAGCATTAATAGGCAATATAAGTAACACACAAAGATGCTCGTATATATAAAAATACAAAAAAACAATAGCCATAAAGGCCACAAAGAAGTTACTCAATGACTTGGCAGAAGCCAGAGCAACAATAGACTAAACCATTGAGGGAACAACAAGAACACGATATGTTTCGAATAAATTTGAAACATATCATTGACATTACAAGAAATTCTCATCAGTGTTTCATACATTTGTGATTTACTACAGATTCTCATCAGTGTTTCTCACGTCTGTGATTTACTACAAATTCTCATAAGTGTTTCTCACGTCTGGGGTTTACTACAGATTCTCATCAGTATTTCTCACGTCTGTGATTTACTACATATTCACATCAGTGTTTCTCACGTCTGTGATTTACTACAGATTCTCATCAGTGTTTCTCACATATGTAGTTTACTACAGATTCTCATCAGTGTTTCTCACGTCTGTGATTTACTACAGATTCTCATCAATGTTTCTCACGTCTGTGATTTACTACAGATTCTCATCAGTGTTTCTCACGTCTGTGATTTACTACAGATTCTCATCAATGTGTTTCACGTCTGTGATTTACGTACAGATTCTCATCAGTTTTTTCACGTCTATGATTTACTACAGATTCTCATCAATGTTTCTCACGTCTGTGATTTATTACAGATTCTCATCGGTTTTTTCACGTCTGTGATTTACTAGCAGATTCTCATCAGTGTTTCTCACGTCTGTGATTTACTACAGATTTTCATCAGTTTTTCTTACGTCTGTGATTTACTACAGATTCTCACTCAGTGTTTCTCACGTCTATGATTCTCATCAGTGTTTCTCACGTCTATGATTTACTACAGATTCGCATCAGTGTTTCTCACGTCTGTGATTTACTACAGATTCTCATCAATGTTTCTCACGTCTGTGATTTACTACAGATTCTCATCAGTTTTCCTCACGTCTGTGATTTACTACAGATTCTCATCAATGTTTCTCACGTCTGTGATTTACTACATATTCTCATCAATGTTTCTCACGTCTGTGATTTACTACAGATTCTCATCAGTTTTCTCACGTCTGTGATTTACTACAGATTCTCATCAGTGTTTCTCACGTCTGTGATTTACTACAGATTCTCATCAGTGTTTCTCACGTCTGTGATTTACTACAGATTCTCATCAGTTTTCTCACGTCTGTGATTTATTACAGATTCTCATCAGTGTTTCTCACGTCTGTTGTTTACTACAGCAATCATTGATGTACTGCTGACACCTCATTGCCAATTGTTTTGTCTTGCATTACATTTAACCAATTTGTTTTAGTTTTTATGTGAAATCTTATGCACATTTATAAGTTATTATATTTGATTACAATTCTAACCTTCACGTCACCACGTTTCGAGTGTTTGAGTAGAACCAGAATCGTAATTCTAAATATAGCAAGGCGTATTTGTTTCTCGTATCAGACATTCTGTTCATCCCCTTTTTAACATATAGAGTTATTTTTGTTATTGTTTTTCATACACGGAAAATCATAATCTTTATCATCTTCTCCAAAAATGTTTCAATCTATGTTGTTTTGTTTTTTTAAATATCCACGTCCGGCAATTAGCTCCATAAAACATTGATTATTGACAATTATCCTGGTGTACCGACCCGGATTACATCTGAAACCAGTGTAGACCCAGATCGCAGACTGCCCATTTGTACAATCTGATCTGGATATATACTGTTTGCTGTTCTCTCAATTATTTTCTGCAAAACGTTCTTACATCTTACAAATCGACATATTCAATCTCAAAGAAGGTCTAGTTAATATATAGTATACTGTTTAGATCAAGGTCAGTCTATTCGCTTTTTTAATGTTCTAAAACGCAATACGGTTTCAAAATGTAAAAGTGAAATTTTCAATAACTAGTATTAAATGTTTTTATTATATTCATAATGTTCTCGATACCATGCAATGTATTTAAAAAATACTACGGAAGGCCTGTTATTTTATGTTATTAGTTATGTCATTACTTGTAAGTTATAATTTATTATTTAATATTTGTAAAATCTTATTAACTTTTGACCCCTTGGGGTGGGCAATTCTGACCTCAGGGTCTCGGTTGGATCAAACTTGGTATGATGGTAATACATGCAAAACATCTAAGCTCTAGTAGTTATTCTGTTATTACAGGATCCACTTGTGATCCCCGTGGCGGGGCCAATTTTGACCCTGTGATCAATAAATCAACAAAAGAAAATAATGTGCATTATCTCCATATTTCGTCTGATCTAATTACCGAAATTCATTTAAATATCATCATTAGTTTTTAAGAAATCGCATGTCATATTTCTGTCCAGATTTGCCCTAGAGAGACCCTGGACGGGTCAATTCTGATATTGGGGGTTCACTAAATCAGCAAATAAAATAATGTTTATTATCTCCATATTGCCCTTTATTTGTATGCTAAGTTTCATTTAAATATCCTTATTAGTTTTTGAGAAATTGCAGGATCAATATTTTTGTGACGTTAATAAGAGTTCATAAATAATAAATAATAAGTTATAAATAATAAATAATAATAATAATACTAGTAGTAATAAAAATAATAATTATAAGTATTAAATGATAAATATCTAATGATATAAAGTGTCACTCTAAGGCATCCGAAAAATGCAGTATTTCCACAGAATGTATTTAATATGCTGTATTACACCAATATCAAATATCTAAACCTTTTTTTGCAAACTCCCTTCCAAATAATGTTCTTTAAAGTCATGTGTGTTTGCATCGTTATTTATACCATTTTGTTTATCAGTACGATTTTTTGTTACTATAGGAGCCTATCACTCTTGAACGTATACTCAGTTGCAAAAGAAAGTGGACACTGAGTTTTGTTTAGATTTAATTGTATAAAGTTTTTTTAGAATTAAATGGACAAATTCCAAAATGAATATGCCATATTTGGTACCAAAGTTTTTATTATTCCACTGTCAATATCATGTTGTCATTTGTTTTTCAATAGGTCGAATCGTTAAGGGACTGTCGCTTGATAAAGAGGATAGGGTGTAAAGTAAATTGTTCAAAGTGTCCAGTTTTTTTTGGAACTGAGTATAGTTCGAGCATGTGTTACTACAAGAGCATAAGTCCCGACGTTTACAACCAGAGTTCGTGATGCTTTACACACAAATAAATCTATATCCCCATTTTTCTTACTTCGACAGCGTTAATTTTCTTCCCATCAACACATAATTTGTATGTTTTAAGATCTGTAGATTGCTCAGATATTTTATCAATCCTCGTGAACAGCTGATTTTGACATAGTCTTAAGGATTGGAACCAAACCATTCACTTTAGCATCTTTTGGTAGAAATAATTGACTTGCATTTTTAATTTTCTGACCGTAGTTGTTTGGCCCACCCATGAAATTAAGAAAGTTCCCATGCAACAAACAATAACCTATTCTCCAGAATGCTTCCACAACTGGGTCATATCTCATTGATGTTCAGGATCCAAGTCTATAAAACTTATAAAACTCCATGAATAAACGAAACACTATGTGTGTTATTGAGTGGAAATGTTTTCTCCTTAATTAGCGATGAAATTCAACCCAGTTTTTAATTGATTCACGTCTTTGAGGGCCTTTATAACATCTGGCAAGTAGAATTTTATTTCTTCCATAAGCTTCTCATCATTTTCATCCAGCGCTCCCAAAGAACAAGACAAATCGAAGTCGGTGTCACATTTAGTGTTAACAGTTGGTAAAATTTCAAATTCGTCAAATTCCTCTGCAGCTATCTCACTATCGACATCATGCAGCGAACTTTCCGGCAAAATAGTAACTTTCTGTGCAATTGTGTGTGGTATGTAGAGTTACGCACGCGTTGTTGCAAATGGACTCGTTGACAGTGTATTCTTCAGTGATAAGTTTGAAATGCTGAAGTCATAATTTGATTCAATGTCAACAATAGATATTGAGAAATCATCCTTAATTGGCTTTAAACATGTGTTGTTCTGTTAAAGAATATCGGGTATTACATATAATTTAGAGTTCTGTAGCCATGGCGACCCGTCGAACTGTTAAGTTCTTTCTGTCTTAGTTTTAAAACGTTAGTGAGTGTTGATTCAGACAGTGGTTTACGCACTCATCGAACTCGCCAATCAAAGGACAGTAACAGCAGCGGGACATTTCTTCCTGAAAAAGAAATATACTTCTTATTTCTATCGTGTAAACCGGAATACATACAAACGCACTGCCTTTGAGTGTCTAGTGCTCGCCTGCTTTTATAAGTCAGACAAAACAGCGAAAGTTATGTCAAGGTGTAAGAGAACAGGGCCGATAATCACGTGATTAGCTAGGATAGCACGAAGCTAGATTTTTTTTTTATTAAGTTAGATACTGTAATTTTTGGCTTTTTTTGTCGATTCTAATCAGATCATGAGCTATGAGTGTTATAGTTATCTCCACAGAAGTACTACTCTACGAAGAAACAACAGGCATGTCCATATTTCTGTGGCGGTTATGAAGATAATTACACAACACTCATAACTCATGAGCATATCATTAGACATGTGTATAACATGTGTTTTAATGTTTACTTTGAATGTTGTCAAAAATCGTTTACAAAATGGACGCCATTTTCAGCTATATATGTGAAATCCTTGCTAATCACGTGACTATCGGTCCTCAGAAAATGTTAGCACTTGTCATTCTGACTCTTTCGCAATGTGAGAAACCTTTAATTTAGACCTTATTTGACCTTAGGCAGATATCGTTGGACGTTTGTTCAACATACTTGTATTATCTCCCTACTATATATGGTAACTTTAGGAAATATAAGGCGGATATTAATAGCAGATATGAACAAATCAACACATGCTTTAAATGATACAGCTCGGAAAAGACGAGTCCAAATCCACAAAATATCTTAACTTTACATTTTCTTGAGTAAAACTTAAGTAAGAGAAAAAAAAAGTAAAAAATAAGTAAAAAATTATAATTTATTTGTATACGGTTACGTTTTGTAAAAGAAAATACGCTTTACAGAAAAAATGCGTTACCAATACACGTACACAGCAGAATAAAATATATACGTTAAACAATGTATTGCCAGTTGAACAAGAATAGAAGCAGTCTGAGACATCAAGTTCGCGAACAAATCTCCATTTGATAATGATGCTTCCCAGTAAGTTTCATGAAAATCCATCCAAGGGTCACTGAGAAATAGCGTTAACAATACTTTTTCACCATACCTTTCAAAAGGCCATACTCCGAGACAAAATCATCGAACCGAAGTACCACGATAATTTATATGCGCATCTCCATTGATACCGATGCTTCCCAGCAAGTTTTCTGAAAATCCGACCAAATTCTCAAATGGCCATATCTCCGCACAGAATCAATCTGGAACACGACGGCGATACCGATGCATCCCAGAAAGTTTCATGAAAACCCAACCAACTGTTATTGGGAAATACCGCGGACACAAGTGTGACGAGCGGACGGACAACGAAAGGCTTCGGCGAGGAATAATAAAATAATATAGAGATGTTTTTGCTTTATGACTCTGTCTGTAAAGTATATAAAATAAAAACGCAACCGTTTTAAATTAGCTACAGTAAATGTATACGAGCCGCACTGTAAATATTATCGTTTTTGTATACAAACCGCACTGTGCCATTTTCATGATGGGATACGAACCGCACTGTTTCACTTTTGAATAAAAGGAAAAATGCATATTTTGGAACATTTTACACAAAAAAAACTATGTGGGCGTTTAGATATCAATGTAAAAAAATATTGTACGAAAACTTGCCATTCTCGTTTGTTATGCCTTTCGGTAACGATTGCAAGAAAAATACGAGCCCATTCGCTACAAACTGTATAGTCATACACAAATACGTCATTCGCCTGACTACTAATACCAGTTGTTAGTTTTGTAATGCAAAATTAAGCCAAGCTTGAATAAAAAAGTGACACACTTACATCTCGCTGTTTACACTGTCCGCCATCTTGAATAATACCAAATTTATTAGCCCTGCTGGTTACTCCACTGTGGTTACGTTACATTATAGAAACATATTTATGATTGAATGTGCATCCTTGGGCGTTGTATATACTGGAGCATTGTGTAAGAATGTTCTCAAGAATGATTGATGAAATCGAGGCCCGGCTAAGAATGTTCGAGTAAAGCATTACAGAGATTTTATACTGCAAACCTATGATCAAATTAAGAATGGCTTGAACATATTTTGCATGCACAAAGAGTTCAGAGAGTTTAAATGATTTAACAAATTTACGAAAGAACCGTGCTGCTTGAATCATTACTACTTTCAAACAATTACGGTTTTTGCAATAGTTTTCTGTTTTAAGTTCAATGTAACATCACTAGCGGATGTGATAAGTTGCGCGGGTTGCACGGGTTGCGCGAGGCTACTAGTACTCACGGGGTACCGTGCGACTGTTTCTCTTCTTCATTCGACTTTGATGTTGACTGGTTGCTGAATTACCGTAGCAATCGTAGTGAGCCTCTAAGTAGTCATATATCGGAGTTGGCTGTGAATGCAAATCAAGCGCTACAACGCTTATTAGACATGCGGCGGGACATGCTGCTAGTTTTCTTTCATGATAAATATAAGGGCGGTGCAAGGCGATAAAAGAAATGTTTATCTCGAATGATACGAAGTAGATTTATTGATATTTCTTAGCTGAAGCCTCGAAATAAACCATTGCATACGTTCTTTCCGCATTCTCTATGAACGTAAATGTGTTTTTCACGTTTTCACGCATCGAAATAAATCAAGCGTTCAACAAGCTGAAATTATATGGTTCCTGGTTCCCAGTTCCCGGTTTCCGGTTCTCAATTCCCGGTTCCCAATCCGATTCGAATAAGGAACCGGGTTTGAATTAGGAACCGGGATTTGGTAACCGGAAACATGGAACCATCGAATTTGGAACCGGGAACCAGGAACCAACTTTTTGCTCATGAAATAAGAGATGTTTTAAGAAGTTGTAATTGTTCTTAAACTAGCAGCGCCCCGCTAGTTTTCAGAAATGAGGGAAATAAATAATATAAATTGCATAATAATGTGTTCTCCTAATGAACAAATGCGTCAGTCATTAATATTGATAAGTGGGTTTAACATGTCAGTTTAACTATTCGCCAATTTGAATTGGGGTTGTGGGTATGGGACACAGAATATGAAAGCAGACAGTACACTGTTCTATCTCAATTACCATTTAGTCGACTCCAGCATATTTGAACTGTGATAAATACACTATACATATACTGACGATAATAGGTGCGTATTAAGACCACGTTTCGTCATACGCAAGTATACAAGCAGTAATAACAAATAATTGCTTTGAAATGCATTATTACTTTCCTTTCTTGTCTTTTCTTACAAAGCTGCGTATCTGTGTATAGGCAGCTTTCGCCTGATAGTTGGTTTATGAAATTATATTTTATAATTTTGAGATATCCACCTAACCTAGTGTGTGTTTTTGCTTCATTTTTCCTTATCAAATTTATATTTAAATGTATTGTTACACTTTCAAACCGATAATCACGTACACTTTTTCAGCCACAATGGAGAGAACTGTAACTAATGTTGTAATAACTTGTAGTTCAATCAATTTG